>CM056604.1:9437106-10037106 GCA_029721355.1 Tegillarca granosa
CATTTAGATTTTCTACAGTATTTTGTAATTTATAATTATTTTCTGTAAATATTTGAACAATGAATTGCATAAAAGCAAGTGACCTGGTTTAAAAAATGGTATTCATCCAAGAGTTTGAAATTAATTTCATTTCATGGTATATAAGGGTGATAAATCATAGTTAAAGGCTGGAACAGCAATACTATATTGTGCTAATTACTGATTTTTGATATTGTCTCTTAAAAGTTATCTGTTTATTATTTAGAAAATATTCAGAACGATTTCAAATTTCTATTGATCTGGTATAAAAAGGAAGAAAGGTGTTTATTTAAATGATGAAAACAGAAATACCTAATTTTTACTTTTTTTATAAGACTGTCTAATTTGTCTACTTCATCTTTTCATTGTTTACAGAATATTAAGAATACTTTGTTTTTTTTGTAATTTTTATTGCCTTTATCTGAAAAGGGTGTTATCTTAAGCAAATATAAACAAGCTAAAAACAAGTAGGACCTTATTATTGCTTTTAGGCAAGAATTTGTTTCATCATTTTTAACCATTTAAAAAATATTATGAAATTTTTTTTACCTGTGATTTCTTTATCGACACATGTTTGATTATTTGTATATAAATATATATCTATATAAATCTACATATATTTGTTCTTTAGTCATCTTGTTATATACTGATGAATAAATTATGGAAACATGTTTAAGTTTTTTTGTATTTTGATTTGAAAATAACCTTTTTGCTGTTGGATACAGAATGATTATAAAAAAGAATCTTTAAGTCTTGCTGAGTAACCATTGTGGATTTACTTTAACAAATACAAGAACAGTAAGTGAACACGTTTAGATACCTTTCACTTGTATGAAATACCCAAAGTTTTATTGAAGACCTCAGAGTGACGTATTTAATCAAACAGAGGATTGTAAAAAAATTACATAGCTAGCATTGTTCATCTAAAAAGTAAATAAAGTAAAAAAATAATAAGAAAAAAATATGTCACAAAACAAAAGAGTTGACATCCACCTTTTGGCAACATTAGTTTAAGAATTTCGAATTGTGAAGAACACTCTCATATCCAGATGCTTAGAAAATAATTTTAAAGAAATAACAGAAAGAAGATCTAAAATAAACATTGAATTCAATCAAATTGAGACAGATATTGGGTAAAATGACAATATCCAAAGAGAAAGGAGGTTAAAATGTCGCTTGCATATTCTTTATAGTTCAAGTCAAATATAGTCCTGTAAAGGTGTTTTTTAAATTTGTAATTTTGTAATTTTAATTTATAACGGATAATATGATAAACTAGAAGCATATTTTGTTTGCCTGTTACAAACATCCATGTTGTTCATCTCGTAAAACAGGAAGAACTTGACCTGCCTTACTTGTATTGGATTCCAAAACTTCACAAAAATCCATACAAGGAAAGATGTTTAGCAGGTTCCTCTAAATGTACTACTAAATCATTATCAGTCATTCTAACACAAATTTTGACAGTCGTCAAAGATGGCCTTCAGACATATTCAGAAAAATCTATTCTACGTCTGGCATCAACTAAATGTGGATTCTCAAAAATTCTAAAGAACTACTTGACCATCTTGTTTCTAATACTCTATCTTCATTAAAAAGTATAAAAACTTTATTTTTCTACCCTTTACACCAATATCCCTCATTCTAAATTGAAAGAACGTCTAAAACAAATCATTCACTTGTCATTATTTACAAAAACGGTAAACCAAGATATAAATATCTAGTGTTCAACAGGGATTCTGGTAATTTGGTAAAATTCCATACAGACTGCAAACAAAAATATACTGAAGATGCCATCAACAAAATGTTAGAGTTTTTGATAGACAATATATTTGTTGTGTTTGGCAATATATTTTTTCAACTAACAATCGGTATACCAATGGGCACAAACTGTGCACCTTTGCTTGCTGATTTGTTTCTTTATTCATATGAATCAGAATTTTTACAGAACCTTGTCAAATCTGGAGAAAAGACTGTCGCTTAATCATTCAACTACACATGCAGATATAAAGAAGGCGTTCTATCTCTAAATAATTCCAAATTTGGAGAATATGTGAATGCCATCTATCCAAGTGAGCTTGAAATGAAAGGCACGACAGATTCTCCATGCTCTGCTTCATATTTGGACTTATACCTCAATTATGACACCCACGAAAGGATACATCTGAACCTATACGACCAACGTGATGACTTTAATTTTTCTATTGTCAATTTTCCGTTTCTTTGCAGTAAGTTAGCAGATAGCAATCTGGTGGCTCAATGTAGTATTTGCATACCGACGTACTGTGGCATAGTGACTCAGTAGGCTTGCGCCTCAACGGAAATCGCCCTTAATTGATATAGAGATTAATAACTTGCTATTGTCGGCAATAGCTGAAAAAATGTTTGATGTGACGTTAAACAAAATTATAATGAAGAATATACACAATTACAGATGTACAAGTTTAGCAATTAATTTGCACATCTCTAAACTTTTTTTAAAAACCCTTGAGTCAGAAATACCTTGTTTGTTTTCAATGTTCTTTGATAATATAATAATGCCTGATCGCTTATTTACTGTAAGTAAATTAAGATAAATTTCAAAGATTTAAAATATTTGGGGTCTACTAGCTATAGATTAAGAGGATGGTGAAAACCCTATAAAAGTTTTTTTAAACAGAAATCAATAATTTTTTTATGCATTATACCCAGTGCCTATATATACATGTATATATATTTGTTAAAAAATTTCGAAGTACATGTTCACAGTTCATTCAGCCAATTGTTATACATGCCACTTGTTCGTATATTACCAAAGGAAGCAAAAGGTACTTTTGAAGAGTTCCTGTCCTGACTGCAGGTCAAAAATGGGGTGTCTTGAAAAGGTTTAAATATGTTTTTTTATGCTTACAATATTCAACTTGCAAAACTACAAGGACATCTAGTCAATCGTTACCGGATGCAATTAGCGTGTGTTGAAGATTCCATAGTGAATATGTTAAAAAATACGCGTTAAAATTTGATGTGCCATTTGTGCACATTTCTGAAAATCACTCCTCATCAGTGTTACTATGAACCAAAAGGTTGATAGATAAAACACATCAGTCAAAATGTTTACTATGTGCCTTTGCTTATTTAGTGTAGTTTGTGCCATTTCTTGGTCGTAAATCCACCTTCCATCCTTTATATAAATGCTTATATCGTTTTCTATTCTGTTTGTTAATTTTGGTTTATTTTGTTTTCTATTCCTTTTGTTAATCTTGGTTTATTTTGTTTCCTATTTCTTTTGTTAATTTTGGTTTATCTTGTTCTCTGTTCCTTTGGTTTCATTGGCTCCTGAAGTAATCTTGAGGAGCTGTTTATTGTTCATTTTATTACACATTAATGTCAATTAAATGGTATTAATATAGAAATAGTTATATCAGTAATTATCTTAAATTAAAGTTGATTTAATGATATAACAAGAAATGTGTGATGCCACTAAATCTAATCAAAGTATCAGTGATTCAAATATTTTGTTTTATTAAGTGATATAAGAAAGGATTATCACGGTTTTTGAAGTGATATAAAATTTTCTTAATACAATAAGAGTATACTAAATTATACAAAAGATCATAAAAAACCTTAATGAAATTCTTTTAATTATCAATTTTAGCATCAAAAGTAATTGTTTTTTTCCAATTTTTGAAAAATTTGACATGCTAGACACGTGTAAAGGTAAAATTAAATTTAAACAGAAATAGGTTTTGCGACAAAAAAAAAAAAAAAAAAAAAAAAAAAAAAAAAAAAAAAAAAAAAAAAAAAATTAATTTTTTTTTAAAATGAATAAATAAATAAAGTCTGAAACAGACCAGAAATTATTGATATGACGTTCTATTTGGATTAATCAAATTTCAGTTTATAATTACAATTCTTGTTGTCAATTTGGAAGGTTAATAATTTTAGGACTATTAAAATAAATGTTTTTTTTTATTTTAAGAAGACCATACACTTCTGACACAAGAATCAAACGATAATAATAATAAAAATAATAATAATAATAATAATAATAATAAAATCATGTAATAAATTGAGCATTTTTACTTATAAACAAAATAATACTAGATAAAACTTTACTAAATTGATCATCATGCTTTGTTTATAATAGCCAACAACAATATCCCACTATAAACTTTATAAACAAAAATGACAAATAACATAAAGCAGTAAAAATAAAAGAAATTGAAATAACACACATATACATATAAACAATATACTAAAATGGATCTTAAAATATTAATATCAATCTTTTTGTTTAATGAAAACGTATAATCGTATATAAAACAATGTATGATAATGCCTTAGAAAATACCCATGACTAATTTAAAAGTAAAACATATCTAATGGTCAGGAAGATTTTATTTATCTTTGACAACGTAAACACGTAATGCTTCAATAAATACAGTGATCATGGGGATAATTTAAACTATAAACTTAATCTACACTAAAAGCTAAGAAATATCTTTGGTATTTTAATATATAGCCAATGCTATCTTCGCATACATATCTTAACAAGAGTGAAAAAAATTGGTGTCAATAAGTTTGTTTGAAAACTTTGATATCTATGTTAGAAAACATACATACACAAACGTTGTTAAACGAGAAGAATGAAATAGCTTGTTTTAAACCTGTGATTTTGTACCCTTATCTGGTAGAAGATTTTATATCATTGATGCGTGAACTTCTATCCTGGAAGTGAGGCCGGTGCTCCGGAAGGGTAAGCACCTCCTGTCTAGCTAGCTACACCTGTCACGTGCAAGTCAATTTTGCAAATGAAAGGAACAAAGAACTATGGTAAGTCCAATATATCCAGTTGGATACAGTGACTACATACTTATCAACAATATTGTGATGACGGTCATAAAACTTTTTAAGGGACTGATTAGCCTAGGCTTGCAATATTCTTGCGTCAACAATTTAATTGTAAGCAGTTTGCTTCGTTGTAGAAAGTCCCCATAGTGGGTATAAGCTCTACCATAACGTATTAACTGTGAATATATATATATATATATATATATATATATATATATATATATATATATATATATATATATATATATATATATATATATATTTATATATATATATATTTATATATATATATATATATGGTATGAGTCTTGTCATCTGATCAATGTTAATTTGTGATTTTCAGGTAAAGGGTAAGAAAACATGTTAAATGAAATGGTGTAAGAGTTAGACCTTTGACCTTTTTGACATCTGATTGGTAGAAAGTTTCATATCCAGGTATAAAGACAGAAGGACTAACAATTTATATTGTCAAATGACCATAGAAAAACTTTACTCTAGGCCTTGACATACATGATAACATACTAGGACAGTATAACTACAATTTTTTCATCTTATTTTGGCAAAATTATATTTTTTTATGAACATGAATTAGGTATTAAACTATTTTTCAAATTCAATTAGCATTTGGTATGATTTATTGAAAATGATATTATGAAGAATCACATGGTTAACCAAAGACCCCATTATATTTATAAATTTTAAATTTAAACTCTAATACTCTTTCAGGTAAGTACACTTAAGCATAAAGCATGTTAATACTTATAATTTTACCTCTAATACTCTTTCAGTTAAGTACACTTAAGCATAAAGCATGTTCATAAATATAATAAAAAATCAATGAACAGATGATGATGATGATGATGATGATGATATTGAATTCTTAACTATTCAAAAATCGGTATATTACTACTTTACTAAAAAAAACTATTTTCAGTTGAAAATAACGCTCAAATATTAATAGTTGAAAGTAAAAGTTGAATATCCCAAATATATCGTGTGTCTTGACGCCAGTTTGTCATTTTCGACAGGGTTCTGTTGAACATAAGTTTTTTAAACAGTTACTTACTAACGAACTAATATTTCTAACAGACGCAATTAAAGCACAATTGCTTAATACCAATTATCTCCCTTTATTAAATCAAGTAAAAGCCCTTGTGCTACAGTAACTGTATTTTTTTCAGAGAACAAAAACAAAGTAAATGATGAATATAGATCATCTTTATGTGAAACGGTTTTACTAGTCGGTCTTTTGAGTAAGGTCTCGACATGGGAAAAGCGCAATAAACCCTAAGTAAAAATGACCAAAATATCAAGCAAACACAAATCACAATCCTAAAAGAAAAATATAAACTTTTAATACTGGCAAATTTAGTTACGCTCATTAACTTCCGTTCATGCAAGAGTTAGAATAAGTAAATTCAGTAAGAGAAATATATACATGTTTTAATATCATATCATTAGATAAGTTTCCCAAAAAGTCCAGAAACTACAAGAAAACGAGTTTCTTATATGTAATTTCTGCTGAACTTATAATTTTATAGTTAATTTAGTTTCTTCTGGTGGCATTTCCGAATTCAATAAGTGTTGCCTGTAAATCTCAGCCTTTCTCATCAACAGCAAACTCGGATTGTTAACTAAAGTATATGCCAAATGCCATTTAAATTTAGCACGATACGATTTTTTCTCTTTACTTTCATCCCGATTAATATTTTTAAATGGAATATCATCTGAAATAAAGAAATATGTCGTTGATCAAAAATAACCACCGTTAACGTCCAGTATAATATTTCCCAATAATTTCATAAAAATGCACTGCATACTTTTAAAACATTGAAATTTGCCTACCCAGTCACTTAATCTACTTGATGGCATTGCATAGAATTTCTAAGCAAAAATAAAATAAACATGTTTTTATCATTTTTGAACACATTATTGTACAAAATTACTGGAAAACAAAAACAAAATTGAAAATAAAACAAGAACATACCAGTCCTTGTCCAAATCACAATCCCAAAAACAAAGTCAAAACTTTGAAAATTGGCAAATTTAGTTATACACGTTAACTTCCATCAAGGAAGTGAAGCCGGGTGCTCCGGAAGGGTAAGCACCTCCCGTCTAGCTAGCTACACCCGTCACATGCTGGTCAACATTAAGGACGAAAGAAACTATGGTAAGTCAAATATATCCAGTATAAGTTTGGATGTAGTGAAAGTCCCTATGGTATAAAAAGGGTATAAACTTACCCTGATCTAGAATACAATAACGTTAAGTACAGAATGAAGGGACGAATGACAACGATTTGAATATAACAATCTACTTTGAAACGCAATGTTGTACTTTTATATCGTAATAAGAGGGAAATAGGTTAGTGTTGATTGTGGTGTTTTTAAGGTCCAATGATTATTTTATTTTCAAAAAAAAATGTTCATCTAAGAGGTGTTAGTAAATATTTAGCATAAAATTTGTTTATTTTTAATGTGCTATATGTGCACATTTCGGAAATTGATTCTCAATCGGTGACACTAGTGGGGGGAGGGGCAAAAAAATAAAAAAAGTCAAACATTTGAAAATTAAAAAAATGAAATGAAAATTAATAAATGAGTAATAAACAAGAAAAGACGTTTTGGAAGCACAAAGTATTTTGATTTCTGCATTGCATATACCTATTGAAATGTTACATACCATCTTTTGAAGAAACTTCTGAAAGTCCACATTTCTTGTCTCTTTCTAGTTTTTGTAACCTAGCTGCTTGCAATATACTGATAAATACCATAACAACAGGGTGTGAATGTGCACTCTCTACATGCATGTAACCACAATATGCATCAAAACCTGTCCAAAATAAATAAGTAAATTATTGATTTACATCAAAGCTTTTTGAGATACGAAAATTCAAGTTTAGAAAAAATATTTTGTTAACCTTAGCTTTTAACATTACAAATACGGCCAAAAAAGATAAACAAGACAGCCTATTTTAATCTATAAAATAAATGTATTACAGACCTCCGATTCTAACATGAGTTGGAATTTTTAAGTACCAAGAAGGATTTTTTTACTTTTTCAACAAAGTCAGTCCAAAGTAAAGCATTTAAAAAACAGCAATTTTAATATGATACGGTTCATCTTTTTTTTTGCCCGTTTCTCCCACAATTGTCTTTAATTGTTTTCTACTTTGGCAATACAAGTTCGGTTTTTTATTTTGAAATATCTTCCCTTATTCATATGTATTATTTAAACAATCAAAGCAGTTCTGTATGTGTGCGTAATTTGCCATACCTGGATCAAACCACTGAAATTTTCTAGGCAAGGTACTGTGGTCAAGTCGTGGTAAAAATAATGCTCCGAGTAGTATTGCCTTAAGTACTCTCATCAAACAAGAAATCAAACCAACGAAAATATTGTAGAAAAACATGAAATACACAAAAATGAAGAAGAAACGTCTGAAATAAAGAGTATAAACAGTTTTGAGTTATGCATTTAAGATATATAAACAAGAATTCCACGGTTTTAAATGTCTTGTCTGGTTAGTTTTTGATCGAGTAGAAAATTCATTATTTTAACATAAACTTTCACATTTTGACCCGCTGCCGCCGCCGCTGACACCGGAAAAGTAGCACCTAAGTCTCGCCTTATGGCGATGCCAGGGTCAACAAAAACTGTACAGTACTGCACAGTGTAGGCCAGAAGTCCAGCAGTATTTAGGTCACAATATGCGCGTGTCTTGTTTCGTTTATTTGTTTTTTATCTATGGTTTGTTTTGCTTGCATAGTTGGAAACGAGTGGTTTTCAGTTGGTAACATTATTATTGTTATGAAATCAAAATAATCGACTTTTTAAAAAAAATATAAACACCAGATCCATACACCAGATTTACCATTTCTGTTTTTAATGTCAAATTTCATCCAGTCAGTCATAACGGTATATGGGAAATTAGCAGCTATAAAGGGAAACTCACTGTTATTGCCATTAATTATGGCATTACATACACTTATGTTTAAGCATTTTTTGAGATTACTAATAATAATTACTAATGGAAAAACGTCATGGGTATGGATCATTGGTATGATTTTAACTTAATTAAAAGTGATGACAACATAACATGCCATTCAAATTTAAAGTAAATTACTCTTACCGTCACTCTTGATATTGTAAGAATATTTTTCTTAATAGTCATAAATGGATACAGTATTTTTGAAATTATTCATTATATTTTAAGATAATTCCTTTTGGTCTTTTTTGGAGTGAAAATAAAGTTCAGGAAAATAACTCTAAAAGAAAAAAAACTTGTAGCCTTATTGTTTTATAAAAAAAGCTCTATATAGAAGTAGATTATTTCAATTTTATAATTTTGTTACATACACTATGTTATATATATATATATATATATATATATATATATATATATATATATATATATATATATATAAATATATATATAACGTGGTTAAACGTGGTTAAATTAAAACACAAATACCAGTTAAATTTTGATGTGCCAGATGTGCAAATTTTGGATATTCATTCCTCATCAATGACATTAAGACCGAAAAGTTTGATAGATAAAACATAAGCCAAACAGTTGAAAATTAATGAATCTAAAGTTCCAAAATTATATAAATCCAAATCCATCTAAGGAGTGCTTTGCATGAGGGAACAAACCTTAGTTTTCAATAAATTTAAAAATTTAAGACGGCTTAAAATTTTGCTTAACGGTTACATATTAAAAAAAAAAAAATGAAAACAAAATTTATTCTGCTAATTAACAATTTTCTTTATATAAAAATAAGGTAATTACCTGTTATCAATACGGAGAACAAATTCTCCTCTTGAATTCTTTTGAAGAAAAAGGAAATATGAAAGACCAAGTTGTATAAAGTTAATGACCAAAGTCGTGAGGAGAACTGGCCTGAAACAAATACAAATGAATAAATAGTACAAATACCAGTTAAATTTTGATGTGCCAGATGCGCACATTTCGGAAATTCATTCCTCATCTGTGACACTAAGACCGAAAAGTAATTCAACAGCTTACAAATATAGTGCTAATTCAATGTACTGAAAACAATCTTATACTTACGGTTCACTGTTAGTGAAACCGGATGTTGGAATGGAAATATTGCCACACCACTAAACATTATTTTGTCTATTTTGAGTGCCAATTCAAAGTTCGGAATTTTAGAATCAAAGGTCTTAATGTGTATATCATGTCAAGCGTTGTAAATTTCTATCTTTTACATTTGTATTCAATAATTATATATTCGGACTAATAAAAAATAGTATTTGAATTAAGAAAATTACATTTGAATTAAAAAACAATACTTTCCATAATAAATAAAGGAATCTTGATATAAATTTATTAGGTGTTATCAATAAAATCCATTAATATATATATATATATATATATATATATATATATATATATATATATATATATATAAATATATATATACAGTCTGTATATATATTTAAGATATCGAAAAATATCGAATTTTTAAAATTAACATCTTCTATATTATTTCACACATCTTTAAAATCGGTGCATTTTAACTCAATTATATATTACAAAATATACAAAATATCAGTAAATAAAGTAAATAAAGTGTTATAAATAAAGAAAAAAATAAAAAAAAACATGTCAAAACCTTTTATTTATCACTATTCAATGATATGTTTCTAATGTAACACATAAATGAACTCTATTAGTAAAAGATAGGCTGCGATATTATTTTATTATACTTACCATAAACTATGGAATTTATTAAGCAACCAAGGTCCCAAACCATATTGCACCATCGTAACAATTGCAGAGATAGCAAAGCAGACCATAAATAAAATAAGGAACTGTACAAAAAACCCTTAAAGGAACACAAAAATATTCATATTATTTAAACAACTATATCAACCAATAATTCACTCAAATGTGACGAAATGAAACACATGCATACACATATGTAATAACCACTACGTTCTCTTTAAAGCAGCACAAATCATTATCAAATTATTCAAACAGCTAAATCAACTTATGATTCACTTAAATATGACGAAATTTTTATATACCGTTTTTTTAAAAAAAAAATTTGGATAGCAGCGACTACAATGTTCAAGAGATTTACATGTCCAGGTCATTTATGTTCACGTAAATAAGATCAAAATTTCAATATTTTCAAAATAATAAATAGTCCCAATAACTATGGTCTTGTTTGGCTAATTTATCATTTGCTTGTATTCTGTCGAGTTTTTGATTTGTTTTGCTGTTTGTCATAAACATGTTTTTTATTTTCAAAATTCATTATTTGATGTTCTATTATCTGCTCTATAAGGCGAAAAAAAAGAAATTAAAATAATTGAACATTTTTTTTCTGACAAAAAATTGATATGGTGATTTTATAACTCATTGCATCATTTGTTACTAAGTATATTGACTACATGTTAGTACTTGAAAGTGTACTCACCCCATGCAACATAAGCCACTTGATACCCAGCATACCTCATGCAACCAACCTTTAAAGATCAAAAATGCATCAATAATGAAACATAAACATACCAGTCAGTGTCCAAATCACAGTCCCAAAACAACAAAGTAAAAACTTTGAAAACTCGATAATTCAGTTATACATGTAAACTCCATTAAGGAAGTGACACCGAGTGCTCCAGAAGGGTGAGCACCTCCTGTCTAGCTAGCTACACGCGTCATAAGCAATATAACAACATATTAAAATTTATAATGGAAATTATCAAAATATAATTAACATTTTGGGGCCTAGTCTGCAAAAAATAGCTTTTATTTTTATTCCTTTTCTAAACTGCTGTGCATTCCGAATGTTACTTTTCTTTGTTACAGAGTATTTCTGATACTTTTTCCCAGATCAATATAAATTAAAATTAAAAGGTTTATATTTAGTTGGTGACAGCCATAAATATCTGTATTGGAAAAAGAATGAATTTGTATTCAGAAAAAAGTTGAAAAAAACCGAGAACACCTTTCAGAAAAGGTTTATATATATATATATATATATATATATATATATATATATATATATATATATATATATATATATATGTTTGAATACATGATATGTAGTATATTTGGACACATGTATCTAAAACTTACTAATAAACTACCACTGCTTTTTTCAGTTTGTGGAGTCAAATGACAAGAATTTCCTTTATATAATTCTAGCAAATTATTTCTGAAAAATAAGAAGGTGAATATAAGACATACAAAACAGAGTTCTTGCTGTGACAATTTTATGTCGCAAGCTTTAATTCAAGTTCTAACTGAATGAATTGCATCTGTATAAACTGATTATTGTTCATTAAAAAAGAGAGAAAAAATGTATAGGAACCTCCAAGAAGAGTAGCAGTTAATTTGATAAAATAACTTTGAATATATTTGTTTTAAACTGATCTTTAATATGAATATCAAGCACATGTCTTAATCACAGTCATAACTGTAAAAAAATGAAAAATATAGTTTACACGTGAACTTCCACCAGGGAAGTGCGGCCGAATGATCTTTTCTTCATCAATAGAATTTCTTACCTGTAAGACGTCAGTGTATGAAGAATCAACACAACTCCGATTGCAAATGCAACCGACAATGACACAATAAATGAAACTAAAAGCAAAAATAAAAAGGATGTAATATTAAATAAAAGCATATTACTTAAAAAACAAACAATATTGAGTTTAAAAAAACAGATTGCAGGTTTAGGAATATACATAAGTAATTTAACCGAATATAGAAAATCGCTGAGGTACATGACAATATCAAGTTTCATTAAAAAGTTATTGTAATCATCTGACTAGGA
This sequence comes from Tegillarca granosa, assembly GCA_029721355.1. Classification (NCBI taxonomy): domain Eukaryota; kingdom Metazoa; phylum Mollusca; class Bivalvia; order Arcoida; family Arcidae; genus Tegillarca; species Tegillarca granosa. The sequence goes on from CM056604.1 coordinate 9,449,763, forward strand.
GCACATTTTTTCAAATTTCAAACAATTAAGCTACTTTGTTTTGACTCATATTTAGTTTGCATTTGTTAAAACGTTAGTTGATCTAAATATTATAGTAGGAAAAATTGTTTATGGCCACAAATAATACATGTTAAAATTTTGACAACTAAATATTAAATTTGATTTTAATTTTAAAATTTCCATCTATATTGAATTACCAAAATTTTCTTTCTGAAAAAGTTTGACTATGTGCTCTTGATAAATAGAATGCACACACACACACACACACACACACACACACACACACCTTAATTAAGTCCTTGGATGCTTACTTACTTTTTAAAACGTTGATAATGTACAAAGAAATACCAATGGCATAATCAATTCCGATTTGAAATGTCTCTAGATAGTATACAATATCTGTAAGGCCAAACAGTAAAGCAGCTTCTTGAAGCTGACCGTTTCCCGCCAAAGTCCATACAATTCCAATCATTAACTCAAAAAATTCAAACAAAGGAATGATTCCTATCATTAACTCAACAAGAGCCTACAATGAAACAAAATAAAAATTATAAGAAAATGTTTCGAAAAATTCGGTCATAAAAACTTTTTACCGATCATTCTATCACAGTCATCACAAAAGTTTTTGGCATGGGTGGTCGAGTCATCTAAAGCGCGCTTACAGAACACATCGATTCTCAGAGACTAGGCTCGAATCCCATTAAGGTAGATCCTAGTTTGGAATAGTTCGTCAGTTTGCTTGTCTAAGTTCGGTGGTTTTCTACAGGTACTCCGGTTTCCTCTAGTATCCAAGAACTTCCCATATCTAAGTAATGTCGATAAGTAAAATGCTACAATCTCTATTATACCCCTGAATATACCTGAAGTTTCAAAATTTAGCAGGTATTTGTTATATATTTACTACCCCTGAGCGGGTACCATAACTCAGTAGGCAGTACTTTGTGCTGTCAGAAAATATACCATTTAGCAAAAGTTTCAGCCGTCTTAATTTTTGAATTTTTTAAAAAAAACTAAAGTCTGTTCCCTTATGCAAAGCATTCCTTAGCTGGATTTGGATTCATATAATTTTGGAACTTAGTTATTAATTATTTTTTAACTGTTTGGCTTATGTTTTTTAATCTATCAAACTTGAGTGTCACTGATGAGGAATGTTATTCCGAAATGTGCACATATGGCACATCAAACTTTAGCAGGTATTTGTTATATATTTCATAGTTCCATGATCCTTTCATTTTGAATTTTGATTACACATGTGGCGGCTGCAGCTAGCTGGACAGGAGGTGTGTACCTTTCAGGAGCATCCGGTCCCACTTCGTAAATAGATGTTCACGTACTTTATGATAATAATGAAAAAGGTAAATACCATATATATATATATATATATATATATATATATATATATATATATATATATATATATATAAATATATATATATATATATATATATATATATATATATATATATATATATATATATAAATATATATATATATATATACATGTATATAGGTTTTGTAATGCATAAAGTTATTTTTAATAAATGTATTGGTGGGTATTGAAGCTCAAAATTATCTTAAAAGTTTTTTTTAAAATTAGATTTCAGGAATGAGGATGTGTTTTTGCAAAATTTAGGGATTGTATATCTAAAACTTAATCAAGAAATTTTATTTAGTTATCAAGGAACACTATTATTTCATTGTAAAATATCAAGATGAATTAATTTTTCTTTTTATCTAAGCGATACGTTTGTTTCAATGAAGGGTTTGCCTCCTTTATCAGAAAATTTGTGAAAAGAAATCATTACGATTAGATAAAAAATGGACTATTTTTCTACCGGAAACGCCTTTAAGAACTTTTTTTTCAAATTTTCAATATGAAAAGTGTTTAAGAAAAATTCAATATTTAACTGTGATGTGCCATTTGTACACATTTCGGAAATTATTCCTCATTAGGGACCTAAGTTAATGGATAAAGAAGATAATCCAGACATTTGAAAATTAATGAATTTATGAAACAAAATCGAGCTAAGGAATGCTTTGCATGAGGGAATACGCTTCAGATTTTAATAAATTTTAAAATTGAATGGATATGCGTTATTTGATGCTTTGTTAGTTGGTGTCATAATTTTTTTTATAGAACTAAATATTTTCGATGTTACATAATATGAAAGTTAATATTTTTTGTAAAAGAAAAAGAAATGAACATATTCTTTAAAGTCAAATATACTGATGAGGAATGATTGTCCGAAATGTGCACATATGGCACATCAAAATTTAACATATATATATCCTTATTTAAATAGCACCATTATTTGTCCTTAACCGTGTATATTTGAACTCAAAATGACAGTAAACATATACATAATATATATCTAGCATGTTTGTGGCCAAAAGATACTGAAAGTAAATCTATCATACAAGAAAAAAGAAAAAAGGATAAATCAAAAACACGTACCGCATACAGCAGACAGAAAGAAACAACAGCAACCGACAGAATTCGTGATGAATATCTAAAACCTGGAAAAATAAAATATTTAAAATATAATTTAACAATACATTTCAGAATAAGATCCAAAATAGATAATTTTCTTTTATGTGGTACAAATATGTGACCGCGTTTGTAAAAAAAACAGGGACAAAAGAGGTAAACGTCATAATTAGAAAAATGTAGTTCAAAGTGACGTAATATTATGTTAACTTTTTTTCTTTGTTTTCATAATTGTTTAATGTTTGGTGGTCCTGATTTCTTTGTTTTTGCCAATTTTTTAGTTAAATAGAGGTTGTGTAGTTTCTTTATGTGCGGCGTGGAGTTAAAATGGTCCTCTTTACCTACTACAATCTAGTAGCAGCATAGGAAATTGTCAGCAATTGAAAATTAAGAACACAAATACCTGTTAAATTTTGATGTGAACATATTTCGGAAAATCATTACTCATCAGTGACATTGGGCCGAATTGTTTTATAGATAAAAAACATAAGCCAAGCAGTTGAAAATTACTGAATCTAAAGTTCCAAAATTATATAAATCCAAATCCAGCTAAGGAAAGCTTTGCATGAAGGAACAAACCTTAGTTTTAGAATTTAGAACCAGCCAACACAGACAAATAAAAATGTAAGCAAATACTTACAATGCATCCTTTTATAAATTAATCTTGCCATCAAGCCTTTTGCTAAATGTTTTATTTTCTCCAAATGTGTATTTGGTTCTCTGTATAAAGAAGAAATTGTTATTGTGATTTAAAACATAAAGAGGAATAATTATAAAATATTTGCCTCCAATGAACATTTGCTTCAGTTGGACATAAGATTGTATAATTGTATGTGGAGATGGCGATAATCGGAAAATTACGGCCATATGTTTTCAATAACTTGTCAAAAAAGTTCCTAAAAAGCGTTATTGGAAACATATGGTCATATTTACAGAAAGTTATTTCCTTTTAAGTAGCCGAAAATCTTATTGTTCACGAGAGCTGTTGCAATCAAAATCAAGATACACATAACAAAAACAAAAGAGAGAGCCTAATTAAAGATAGAATTTTAAGATTTATAACAAAGTAAGTACATGGGAAAATTAAAAGCAAAAAAGAACAGAGAAGGCAGGAAAAACACCAAAAAACAAATAATAATGAGTAATAAATAAATTTTAGTTGTTACTTTAAATATCTTTGACGAAAGCGGCTTTAGTGTTTAACTTACCGCACAAAGCCACATAAGAAGTTTTGCATAGAAAAATATGCTTATTCCCACAGATAAGTATGTAGCTTTTTATACTTATGCAATTAAAACTTACTTCACAGGTTCAGGTGGTACTAATAGCCCATGTACGTGCATGCCCTGGTAAGATTTTCTGATAGCTGCAATCATATCTTCTCCCTCAGCATAATCAACCATAAATCCAAAAAAATGTTTTCTTTTTACAGAAAGAACAAATCTTACGGGTAAACTAATACAGAGATATAAATAACACAACATTTCTGGAAAACTTCTACATATTATCAATCCATATTCTTCCTAAGAACAGAAGAAAAAAACATTTAAAAACTAACAATATTATCAGATACCATTATATAAAACACAAACGATACCAACTCATGCCCAAACCATAATCCCCCCCTAAAAAACCAAAGTATAATCTTTGAAAACTGCAAATTAATTGTACACGTGAACTTGCATCAAGGAAATGAAGCCGGGTGCTCCGGAAGGGCAAAGCAACTCCTGTATATGAATACTGATATAAAATCTTCGGTAAACTTCTAAAAGTTATATATGTATAGAGATCGAATATATTCCAGATTTGACACCGAAAATTTCAGAAATGACATAACAATATCATTCATACAAAATATTTTGCTCTTTCCTTCACTAGTTACATAAACTTGTTCATTTATCACAAGCAAATGCAATATGAAATAGGTGACTCAATGCTTCCTAGACAAGTAAAATGATCGAAATTGTTAGACAACTTAAATTTTTTAAAGAACAAATAAAACAAACATACCAGTCCTTGTCCAAACCACAATCCAAAAAACAAAGTAAAAAGTTTGAAAGCTGGCAAAATTAGTTATACATGTGAACTTCCATCAAGGAAGTGAGTCCGGGTGCTACGGAAGGGTAAGCACCTCCTGTCTAGCTAGCTACACCCGTCACGTGCAAGTCAATTTTGAGAATGAAAGGAACAAGGAACTATGGTAAGTCAAATATATCCAATATATACATACTTATAAACAATATTGTGGTGACGGCCATGAAACTTTTAAAGGGCCTTGATTGACCTAGGTTTGCAATATTCTTGCGTCAACAATTTAATTGTAAGCAGTTTGCTTCGTTGTAGAAAGTCCCCATAGTGGGAACAAGCTCTACCATAACGTATTAACTGTGAAACATATCGACCATACGCAGGAGAAGCAGGGATATTACTGCAAAGAAACGGAAAGTTGACAATAGAAAAATTGAAGTCATCACGTTTGTCGCATTAATCCAATACAATGCAAGCAAGACTAAATTATTTGAGAAGATATTGCCAGGTAAATCAACAAGCAATCACTTACATGAACACAATCAGTTCTAAAATGTAAAGAAAACCAAAGTACATGTACTTTGAAAAAAAACCACCAATCCTCAGCAAGCAACTTGACTCCCCTTCTCACAGACAGATCTGGCTGAGGGATTGAAAAATCGCTGCCAGAAACGACGAGATCCGTAAGCCTACACTCTAGACTATTCAGTACCGAGCAATAAGGAAAGGAAATATTCTCACTTGGTTCATGCGTGCATAGTGCAAGTCAATATTTTTGAATTCCACATCTTGAACTCAAACATGTACTTAGAACATTTTACAAGTATTTAAAGGTAGAAACTGTCTTTCTTTAAAATGAAAAGCGTTGTACTTAACGTAATAATTGTATCTGCAAAGCTTCATTGCCCGACATTGCATTCGGCAAAATTCAAGTTAAACGTTGTTTATCATACCCAATTCGATGGAAGTATTGCAATTAGATAAAAGTGTACTCACTGGTCGTAAAGATGGACAGTAGAGGGTACCGTAGAATGTTACACATGTCAACATCCAAGCATACAATGTCCCTACAGCGTATCCAAATACAGAATTAACAGCCAGAGCCGCAAACAAAGGGAAATACCCTACCCCATACAGGAACATTGACAAAAGTGCAACAAAAACTGAAAAAAAGATTATTAACTTACATATAAAATAAGGAAAATCAACAAGAACTAAACGGAACAAGCAAGTTAACGTCATTTGATACACTATGAACGTGTGTGTGCGTGTGTGTGTGTGTGTGTGTGTGTTGATTAATTGGTTTAATGGTGTTTTACGTCCCAGTCAAAAGAATTTCACTTATATAGAGACTTCGCCAGCTATGAGTGAAGTGCCTATTGTACTTTGCGGTGCGCTTAGGGCAATGTGCAAGGAGGGTTCTCTAACGTGTCACGCCTGCCGTGACACGGAGCATCGGATTTTTAAGGTATCATCCACATGGCCCGGGACTTTCATTTCTAAATACCAAGTGCTTGGCGAAAGATCAGTCACTACTTATTTTCAAATCTTGATCTTGGTCAGACCCGGCCGGGGTTCGAATCCTCTGCCTCCCATATACGAACACTCTACCAACTAAGCCACCGTAGTGGTCATATATATATATATATATATATATATATAATATATATATATATATATATATATATATATATATATATATATATATATATATATATATATATATATGAAAAAAAACTTCTTTTTGGTTTATTTATGCCGGGGGATCTGCTTGAATCTGCTTGATTCATTTATATAAACCAGCTTAGTAAGTAGTACATCAAAAATTGAATGTAAAAAATCAGTATTTGGATTCAAAATCTAAAACTGATACTTTAATTTTATTTTACCTTTAAAATATGGAAGGCCATCATAATCTATTGCATATCTAGATTCAAATATAACTTTGGAACATAAAGAAGCTATGGCGCCAAATGCTGCAGCATAAGATACTCTGTTTGATCTTGTAAAAGCATCTTGTGGACTGAAAATACAAAATAAATACAACTCAGTATATAATTGAGTTAATTAAAAATAAGGCGTAAAATTTAACGATCATCGAGTAGGCTGTTCTGTGTCTTGGTTGATAGTGAACGTAAATTCTTAGCTGAACCTGCATCGGTAACAGAAACCGATAATTGTTGATGAAATTTCACACACACACACACACACACACACACACACTTTAAGATCTGTAAGTTCTTGTGAGAGCATTCTGTGGACTACAATTACAGAAGATAACATACAATGCAAATTAAAAATATGACGTTATATAAAAATAAAATTAGATTGTCCTCTGTCTTGGCAAGAGAGAAAGTGACGGTTGATGGTGAACATATATTCTTTGCTGAACCTGTGATTGTTACATGATTTTGTAGAATATTAATAATTACAGGCATCTCTTTGATTACTCTCAATGACACCTGTTGTATATTGTACCGTTATGTGCGTATATTTCTTGTACGCGCACCAGTTCCCGGTATGTTACTATATACTGCTTCTATAGAGCACTCGGTAAATTGGCGGTAAATTTTGGCTGCTTCTCAGGAGCAGCAGATAAATCTTATAAATAGACCACCCGCTAAATGTTTGGGGCAGTTTTAATATACTTGTTGAACGATACACACATGGATTATTGTAAGTATTTTATTTATGTGTTATCGTGTTATATGTGTACATACATGAATTATACTGCTTACATTTCTTGGATGATGTAATACGAACTTTCTATAAATGGTGAACTTTATTTCACAAGTTTTATTTATTCTTTTATTGTGGATTAACTTATCTATGATATACTGCGCTACCAATTTCAACGAAGACGGATGAGTTCCTCTTTTGTTTTAATTTACCAGTGGCATGGTGTTTAACGCCACCAAGAGTTTACAAGTCAAAATTTCAACACATGTGTCAGATCGGCAAAACGCTACAATTGTCACGTGCTTTGTACAATGCCATATTTTCTTTATTTGTATCATACACTGAAATTACAAGTCTGATTGAAAAAGAATGAAAAGTAAAGAATGGAATATTTTGATACAGTTCTGTGAAAAATAACATTTTAAAACTTTTTACATATAGTAAATAATTAATTACTTACACAAGTAACCCTGGTCTACCATTTAAGCAGTTTTTGTACTTTGATTTTCTAGTTTGTGTAAATGCTAATAAAGCACTCAATAATATCTAAAATATAAAAAGTTAAAATAATAACAAGAATTCTCGATTTTGTGGCATGCTGACTGAAAAACGGATACATAAAAAATAAGGCCACCTCGGTTGCTTAGTGATAAAGTGCCCGTATCAATCGAGGGAGATTGGGGTTCGGATCAAAACCGGGTCATACACAAAACTTTAAAATCTCGAGACACTGTGTTTTTGTTGTGCGCTCCACATAAGAAGGACTGAGTATCGACTTGTTTACCCGGTGCCAGGATAATGTGACTCGGGGAACTAAATGCTCGTCAGCGGTATACTGATAGCACCTTAACACAAAATCGCCCTTATAGGCGCTAGTACAAAGCATACCAGAAAATACACTAGCAGACAAGTATATACAAACTTGTTCTTAAATGAATCCTTATATCTCTTTTATTTATTGTCGCTAATACCTGAAAATGTGTTGATGCTACGTTAAAGCTGCATTAAGTTTTCCAAAGAAAAAATTAAAACGGTGCTAATGTAATTAATGGTGTTCCTAATGAACAATGTTACATTTGGTTCAACGATAAAAGCTCGAATAAATACAGAAATGACAGTATTTACCCAGCGAGATGCAGCATTTGAGATTTAATATTAGAACATGGCTACGTCATCAAAACCCGGGTCATTCAAACACAACTTTCAAAACGGTAAAATACGATAAATTAAACACAGAACTTCGTTGAATTTGTCATTTGTGACTTAGTAAGGGATACATAACACCATTTCAAATACATCTGGATATTAATGAAGTGCAATCTGTCATGTTTCACCTTCGATTCTAGGGTTTTTCCGCAAATCCGTGCGCATGCTCAAAGCTCATAATTACCATCGTAAAACACTGACCAACCAGTCAGAGGATTCCGTTTATTTACAGCTAAAAGAAATGAAATTTTAGAAAATTAATCACGGATCGTGGTAAGAAGATATCTATTTTTTCAAAAAAAATATATTTTTAGAAAATCAAAAAAATTCAGAAAATTGAAAAACTTAATGCAGCTTTAAACAACATTACATCAATACAACCAACTAACCAACCGTAATTATAAAGAAAGAATGACTAATAAAATAAATAAATAAATGAAAAACATAAATAAATAAAAAATAAAAAATAAATAAAAAGGTACTGAAGTTTTTTTTAAATGACTGTAAAATATACTACTGGTAAAACAGATGCAGAATAGATATGTTAACACTAGTTGTATGGGTCATGAGGACTGCGCAAGACGATGGTTCAAATGGAGTACAATTGTTGGCTTCATATAGGAATCATATCTGCTATACAAACCGTTGAACGAATCAAATTATATTGAAAAAACCTCTGAAATAATTTCACAAAGGGAACTTAAAAATAATGCACTGATTTATTACTAAATTGTACTAAAGTATCTTAAAACATGTACCCTACAGGTTATGCAAACTAAGAGGAGAGTGAAAGATTGTACCATTCAGCGTCGACATATTGTATTGTAAGTCAAAGTATTTAGATTTCGTGAGAAAAAGTCCCTTCAAAGTCCATTCATATACATAGAGAAATTAAATCCGGTTTAGATGAGATATAGTATATGCTTATTGCAACATATACTTTTTTTTATTGTTTATACTTCCGGAATAAAGATTATGGTGGAGAATCGGATTTTTCTGTATATTTATGGTGATTTTGCATTGATGACAACGCAAACGGATTACCGTCGAAATAAATAATTATAATTCGGTTCAATATTTTATTCATGTCGAAAAGTAAAGAATTATTTGTTCCTTAAATACACCAAGCAAAAAATATATAGTGTGCAGACAGACACGCAACTGGAAAGAGTTACGCTGGTATGTAAATAATACTCACCCCTGGGACCAAAAGCCATAAATAAAAATCTTGATGTCTGATTGGTGGCTGACAGCTGAAAAAAAGTATTAAGTTTTATTTATTATATACAAAAAATGTAAAGAGAGGCAAGGATTATGTGTTCAACCAGAAAAGTGCAGAATTTAACCAACCCGTTAAACAATGCACAAAAAAGGCTCAAGAACGAAAACATTCGACGAGTATAGACGACAATCACAATACTGTCATATCTCAAATATTCAGGGGAGGCAATTCATTTTAAACCGACTTTGTATTTGACACTGTGAAATTACAGAAGATAGCGATGACACAGTAATGATCCCGTCCCTGTTGGATCCCAGCGTTATATATGAAAAGGTGCAGGTTCCAGTTTTCCCAACCATCTCAGGATATCGATAAAAGTGAAAAAATCTTGATGTGGATGTTCCACTCCATTCTCTCCCCCAGTTTACTGGAAGTGAGAAAAGTTCTATTACTGCTATATGTATATCTGTTTGTTTATTTTTAAAAACATATATTGAAATAATTATGTTATATTTTACAGATTAAGTCAAAATAAAATAAAATAAATAAATAAATAAATAAATAAATAAATAAATAAATAAATAAATAAATAAATAAATAAATAAGTGAATAAATAAATAAATAAATAATTGGACACTAAAAAGAGCTCAGATTTATATTGCGTATTAATATTTCTTAGCGTCAAAAAAAAATATTCTGACACATTTTAGATCATGATAATATGGTTTTAAAACTTTTTTTAAAAAATGGTGTCGTAGTCTTAGCAAAAATGTATAAAGTGCATTTTATTTTCAAATCTGATATTTTTGCTGCTTTCACTTTGTATTTTATTGATGAACAAGTGCAATGGGCTAGCCCATGGCGTACACTTGCCAGAATCCATTTGTTCATAACTTCGTTAGCTTAACCAATTTATGAGCGAACATTTCAATCTTGTATATAAGACATTATTTTTTCAGAATTGTGTTCAAAAGTAAATAAATATACACAATAGTTATAATCTAAATGTGCAAATTTCCAACCCGAAAATACGCAATTCAAAATTCCTTCGAAACTCTGTGTGTAGGAGGAAAGCGATATGTTTATATATATATATATATATATATATATATATATATATATATATATATATATATATATATATATATATATATATATATATATATATATATATATAGATATATATATATATATATATATATATATATATATATATGTATAACATGACATATAGTACCAACAGAGTTTCAAAGTTTTACATCTTTCACATGTAAGAGAGGTATTGTAATACAGTATAATAGGAAAGCTCAAAACTAGACCAGCTGTTTCGTGCCATGAAAACTAATTTAACCACACCACTAAACCTCGTAATCCAGGTTAGAGGATAGTTTAAAAGTTTAAACTGTATGTGGGCGCGTATCAGACAAAAATAGCTCTATCGTTTAACCCGGATTTTTCTTATCATTTCTATGAGAAAAAATACTTGGTTAAGTTTTTTACCGAGGCATTTACCTCGGTGCAAATGCCTCGGTTGCCTCATAGGTAGTTACGGTACTGACGAGACATACATTACTACCTTAAAACGCAAGTTAGTGTTTAAGAAAACGGACCACTTTGTTTACATCGTTACGGCGTTTCTTTACTCGTTATAAAATTGTCATCGCATTTCGAAAGACCAGTTTGAGTGTCGATTCGATAGCCATGCTACCATTCCCTATTCAGCGGTTTAGACTCACCCACGCAAATAAACAATACCTTATCAGAAGGTGAACAACCTATGAAAAATTGTCATTGCAAATGGAAATATTTGGAAATAACGAAGACACTTCATAACTCAAACACAAGTTAATAAATTTGAAAAGAATACTTGGACACCTACCTTGTATAAGAACTCTGTGTATCGTTGGTGTTTGTTTCAATATAATCGAAAATAAAACTTGCCAATTGTCTATATGATTCAAGAAATTTAAACTGAGACATTACGCCGATTTACAGCACTTCTGACCTGATAAATAAAAAAAATGAATAAATAAATAAATAAATAAATAGATAGATAAAAATAATAAATAAATAAATAAATGAATAAATAAAAAATTACATAATAAAGTATTAACAAAACAAATGTAACACATTGGGTGGTGACAACAGCACTTCTGACCCGACAAATAAATAAATACATGTAAATAAATAAATAAATAAATAAATAAATAAATAAATAAATAAATAAATAAATAAATAAATAAATAAATAACGTATTTAAAAAACAAGTGTAACACATTTGGTGGTGACAACAGCAATTCTGACTCGATAAATAAATAAATAAATAACATATTTTAAAAAACAAGTCTAACACATTTGGTGGTGACAAAACTTCCTAATATTAAATGAATGGACTAGAACTCCATGTTGTTCTTTTATTTCAGAATAATAAGGATGCTAGTTTCTGGTGTCTGACTGTGGTGTATGATGTGGTAATGTACAATTAAGCTATTTTTGTTTACCTACATTCTGTTGTCATAATGTTTTTAACGTTTTAATATTTTTTTTAATCTTCAGTTTGGTTGTGGCCTTGGAACTAACCAGGTCGCACGACCCACTATGAAATAAGATGTTTAAATTGAAATTTCAAGTTTCAAATTCTTATTTTATAATTTTAATTTAAATTCCATGTAAGCTACAAGATTACACTATCGTTGAATAGTCGTCACTTTGCACTGATATCACGTAGTAATATATCAGATATCAAGTGTATAAATGAAGAATTAGCAGATGAACATGATATTTATTTAAGATTGTTTTTACTTTTGTACGCGGACGATACTATTTTAATGTCCGAATCTATGACTGACCTCCAGTGTCAATTAGATAATTTTACTGTTTATTGTAAAATGTGGAAATTAACTGTTAATTTAACTAAAACAAATTTTTTTTTTTTTTCAAAAGGTAAAATTCTAAATAATGTGTCTTTTCATAGTGATGTGTCGACTTAGAAATAGTAAAGGAAATAAATATTTAGGTGTGTTTTTAGTAGATACAGATCATTTTTATGTACAAAAAAGTATTTAGCTGAAAGAGCTACAAAAGCTATGTATGGAATTATAAAGGAAGCTCGAACTTAAAATTTATCAATTGACTGTCAAATAGATATGTTTGATAAAATGGTTTTACCAATTTTGCTGTATGGCTCAGAAATATGGGGTTTTGAAAAATTAGCTATATTAGAAAGAGTCTATTTAAAATTTTGTAAACTTATTTTAAAAGTTAGAAAGAGTATGCTAAGTTTGATTGTATATGGCGAATTAGGCAGGGTACCATTATATGTTTATGTCAAAACCCGAATTATAAGTTACTGGTCCAATATTGTTGAGAACAGAGATGCGCAATATACCGTACTTGGTGTTTTAAATCTGTTAAACAAAAATTATATAATCAATTTTTACAAAGCTGGTATACAAATTGTATCTCTTCAAGAGGAATTTCTTATAATTTATTTAATCATTTTGATTTTAAGCTGCAGTCGTATTTAACTTCAGATCTCTCTGATAGAAATAAAACCAAAATTTTAGATATAGTAATCATCAACTACCGATTGAAATTGGACGTTGGAAACATATCCCAAGAGAGAAAAGATTATGTGAACTTTGTAACACCGATTTAGGTGATGTATATCTTAATATTTTGTGTCGTACTGCTTTGTCCGAAGAAAAAAATATGTATATTCCAAAATGGTATTATGTCAAACCAAATAGTTTAAAATTTTATTCATTATTTAACGAAACAAATTAAGTAAGTTTATAAATAAGAATCGGTACCTCCGGGTTAGCAAAATGTAGTTGTGTACATGTAGTTATGTTATGCTGTTACTCATGCATTATTTGTTTTATATTATACATATGTTTTTATAGTCTCAATTTGTATTTTTTGCAATATGAGAAATTAAGAAACTTGGAACTTGAAAACAAATTTATATGACACTCTTCATTGATTTTTACTAAATCATATCGTGTGGTATTTGCTACCCTCAGGTTCAATTACATAATCTTTTTATAGCAATTAATCATTGGCCTACATTTTAAAATTGTCTATATATTGGGTTTGTGTAAATTGAATGGAATTAGCCATCCGCGCATTTATCTTATTATGAGTTTCAAAACTTCATGCCATTTGCTTTCAAATTCAAGTACAAAGTTGTCAATTGTTGTCAATTAAACACTGCACATCCTTAAAGAATATTCTTAAGAACAGTTATTATATAAGCGAATCGCAGGTATAAGTGTCATTTACCAATCCTTACTGTGTATGTGGTCAAATAGAGACAATTGAACAAATTCTTTTTTACTGTAACCGTTATTTAAACCTACGTCACAGACTATTACATTCGTTACCACTCACCTGATACTATTGTTTGGTGACACTTCACTCCAGCCTCAACAAAACATAGAAATTTTTAGATCCATGTATAAATATATTTATCTGACAAAATGATTTTCTTATACTTAATGTTTCAAAAAATTATATGTTTATTGTGATTAACCCTTAAACTAGGCGCATTTGAAAAAAAAAAATTTCTTATTTATTTGGGAGACAGATTAATATAAGTGCTATGGCACTTGTTTCTGGATCCTTTTGTCTATATATGTAATTATAATTATATATAATGTACTTATATTTGTGTATATATGACTGACAAATAAAATATGTTTAAATCAAAGCGCCATTGTAATTCATAGTATATCATTGTGCTTTGAAGTATTTAAGTCGAAAAAGTCGGTTATGTTTTCTTTCTATTTTTACTGTTTAGTACCTGATAATCATATAAGTTGTTCTATAGGGTGTTTATTACACTCGTGTACCAAGTGTAGAGTCATGCCTGAATAATTTTTTTGTTTGAGGCTATTTAAACGACGGTTTATCGTATTGAAAAAATTATAATAAAATTATTTTTCAAAAGAACAAAATCGATATTATATAATTAATTTGGCTTACTTACCCGTTCTATATGAACATCCAGGTACAGTATAGTAAAAGATAAAAATATCTTAAATGTAACAAAATTGTGTAATGTCGGTCGTTATTTTTACGATGATTGGTTTCACCAGACTTCTATACCGACCTCACCTACAACAAACCACCTGGAACGGTTAGAAGACTGGAATGTGTTCTAGTTTTCGACACAAAGACAAACACAGTCGAGTAAACCGCCTTCTATAAATAGATTAACTAGCTTATTGGACAAACATGTCGATACTATACTAGCCGTATGTTAACGACCGATAATGTACTTTAACGGTCGTTAAGTAGAAATTCCGTTAAGTCATTTTCGTTAATGTGCGCCAAAGTCACTTGTATTCCGTTAAAGTACTTTAACAACCGTTAAAAGGAGTTATCTCCTCACGCTGTCCTTCCGCTCGATAGCAGAGATAGTTGTGTGTAAATGTAATTATTTCGTTCAAATATTGTCGAGCAGACGACGTTGGTCGTTCTTCTACTTCTACCAGTTAACGACCACCTTCAACAAGCTGAATTTTATGTCGTTGTGGTGCACACACACTGGATAAAAAATACATGTAATAAATTTTTTTAAAAAAATTTTTAACTATAAGATAAAATAACGAATTTATTCATGTTGTGGTGGCACGAAAGCATTCGAGGGTGGATTCAAATAAATCAAGACTGCCACACGTCACAATACTATCGGGAAGACTGTTCCAGTCACGAATGGTCTTGGGAAAGAAAGATTCCTTCCTGTATATGGTTTTTGAAGAAGGGAGAAGGAATCCTTCACAGTTGAGATGTCTGGATTTCCTTCGTGCTGGAATAAGTAAGTCCTGTTTGCTGACGGCCACAAGCTGATGGTGAATTTTATACAGCATACTCAATCTGGCGTCAGTATGCCTACTTTGTAGGGATTTCCAGTCGTTGATTGTGTTGATGGACAAAGAGAACAATCTTAGACGAATCCAACGACACCAAAATTTTGGGAAATAAACTAATATTTATGGAGTTTGAATTGGGATTCCAAGGTGGAAATTTTTTCTTTAGAAGTAAGATACCTTGTTTTTTTATGATGTTTTATGGTAGATTTTTCGACTTTCTTAAAACGGATCGTACTCGAGTAAAAAGTGTTGTATTATAGTTGATACATCATAAGTAAATATTTTAAGGTAAAAAAGTATAGATAATTTTATTAAATTTACCCAGAAAACAAATATTCGGGAAGGGGTGGGGGTTACCCGTCACCGAGTACCTGTGATTGTAGCTTGCCGAATATTATGATACAGTGGACATTGTAAAAGGTAGTGGTTTGTACTTTCTATCTAACCACACAAACAAAAGGGATTTTCTGCAAGATTTTTCCTAAAGAGATGTTGTTTTAGAGGACTATCCTCAAGTCTAAGTAGAATTTGATCTGATCTTGATCTGATCTTGAGCCTACTTAAAACCATACTTTCTTTTTAGTTGCTGTATATTTACCAAAGACATTAAAAGACGAGTTCCTTATTTCAGTTGGTATTTCACTCTAAAGACGTAAAACTGATGGGAGAGATGAATTGTAATAGTAATTAGTTCTACAAAGAATAAGTTCTATATGTGGTTGTTTTCTGGTGTAATAAGGGTGCATTTCGTGTTGGTTATTGGGTACCAGACGACAAAGATATTCTGGACTTATTCCGTGATACAGTTTTATAGAAAGTTTTATTAACTGATGAATATTACGTCTTGACTGCATAGTGTCCGGGCCAGTCTCTTTATAAAGCAATGATATACTGGTTAGTTTGGTGGCACCAGTTACTATTCTAGCTGCTTCCAAATTTATTTTTTCAATTTTATTCGCAAGATCAGCAGTAATATTTCCCCAAACAATGTCAGCATATTCGCCGTAACTACGGAATAAATATTATAAAGATGTCCTTAACTTTGTCTGTGGATGTCTGTAACTGGAATTTTATGTACATAATCAATAATGACATCGCTGTATTCATTGTAGATGGGAATACCTAGTTTAGCCGTAATGTGTACAGCAAGGGCTGATAAAGCGCTAATCAAATGCTTGCTGAAAAACTCAAGACTTTAATTTCTGTATATATTCAGAGCTATCATGAAATAACCCGTGTCCTTTGTAATGCAAAGTGTCAAAACGACACCTGGTCGGAACGTTAATAGGGTGTTTTCCAGTATAGAAGATTGGTCCGACTCATGATTTATGACCTGCTGCGATATTCCTTATTGATGCCAAGAGCTACAGCCCCTTATCCACGCGATAATGCTAAATGTACACAATAGAAAAACCTGTATTTGTTTCATATAAGGGGTGGGCAAAAAGCATATTTCTATCCTACAACATTAAATTTAGAATTTTAAATCATCTTGATCAATATACACCGGCGAATGAAGACCTTTCCTTTCCTTTCCCTTTTGTCGAACTAATGAATATGGTCTTTGATATAAAATATTTTAACATTACCTTGCTACCTCTCTTTAGCCTTTTATTTGATAATAATAATAAATATAATAATAATAATAAAATTCATAATAATTAATAATATGCTTGCAAGCTAAAACATCCACTGTTAAGTTATATGGTTTTTAAAATGTCGATTGCAAATTATCAGAATTAATTGGTTATTTTAATCATTAATTTTTTCAAAAGGAGAACAACCTCCCCTTTGTATCTCTTTGTCAATCTGTCAAACACGTTTCGCTAGGCTATATTGACTTTGCACTTACAAGGGGGGCTTTTTCTTTAGCAAAATTCAATACCTTTTTAGAAATGTCAATGGAATTTGAATTTTAAACTTGGGAAATAAACTTGTTTAATAAAAGATATTTTTTCTCATATAATATCTTTGAATATTACTTGTCTGTGATATAACTGATTCTGCAGTTGTTTTATTAGTTATAAAACATTTCATTTCGTTTAGAATAACAATTTAAATATTTTATATACACTGTTCTATCTTTTTAAAACATTTTTAGCCGCGAATAGTTGCAATAATGCTGATGCAACTCACTCACGCTGTGAACCATCCATACAGTGTTTGCGACACAGCCTACATTTCTACCTCCTTTTGGAATATGCAATTGGAATAGTCATAGACCCAAACTTCGATAATCAATTATGAAAAACAATAACGATATAAACTTGAGATAATGATAAAGTAATGGAAGTCAAAAAGCGAAGATGCTGATGGACCAGGATCAAGCACGCCCCTGGCGGAAGACAGGGGGGGATAACCCACTGTCGTTCTCCATTAAATGCCAATGAATCAGTGAATAAAGTTCAATGATTTTATCTGTACATTGTACTTATCTTTTAAGCTTTCCTATATAAACTGGCTCAAAAATAATAACATCTGTCTCGTGTTCGTGTAAACAAAGGATTTACGATTTATAAAAGCTTTATATAAATAAAATGTTGTTTAAGGTATTATCGCTGTTAATTTATCTGAAACTCCTTTTCGTTTTTATAATGACATATATAGATAAAAGATCAAAATTGAAGTTTTTATCCATTAGAAACAGCAAAAACAACAATTCTATCCTTTTATATTAAGCCGCATGATAAATTTTGCGGTCGCTTGGATACTATTTCATCCCACAGTTACTCTGTGGGAATATGGTCACTTAAAACAAAATCCAATAATAAGTATATAGTTACTCTGAAAACAGCGCTAGCATATACGCTACAGGCTTTGGGTTCGACTCTGGTTTACTGCACGTTAGAAAGGGACTTTTCCAGTTGGCTTGGTTCGAATATCTGGTCTGACTGCACGTTGATAAGGGGTTTTCTCTTGTCAAGGGCTTTAAAGCGTGGCTAGATATGGATACCAGTATATGGTCTCTAGATGGTCCTTGACCATGGTCGTCTACACTTTGAAAAGATTTTTCCTTGTCATGAGCTTTAAATGTATGGCTTGTTTACCTTTATGATGTGTTCGGAATGGACTGTGACTCTGGTAAAAGGGGCTTTCCTTGTCATGTGCTTTTAAAGGTTGGATAAGAAATGGTATCTGTATTTTGGGTATGGATATCTAAAAATTGGTTGCGACCCTAGTCTTTTGCACTCTGGTAAGGGACTTCCTCTTTTCATGGGCTTTTGAGTGGCTAGGTACGGACATTTATTTAATCGGTTTGGATTCGTCTACGGCCCTAGTCGATTGCACATTGTTTTTGAAATTTTTTCCCTTTGTCACGTGATTTTAAGGTCGGGATATTTGGAAATGAGTTTGAACTGGTCTGCCACCTTGGTCGTTTGCAATTTGGAAAAGGACTTTCCGTTGTCTTCTACTTTTATTGTGATTATTGTTGTGCTAGGCACGGATATTTGTATAATGTTTCGGATTGGTCTGCGACCCTGCACGTAGAGAGTCTTTTATTTGCCATGGGTTTTAAATGTTCGGCTAGGTAAGAATTTCTGAATCATGGGTTCGGACGTACCTTATCTGCGATAACCATCCTGCCTATTATCAGGTAAATATAATAAGAAAGACAATAAACACCTGTAATCTTGTTGCGACTTTCTCTCTGTGGAATTTTCGACTATCGTTTGGCGGCGTCGATCATATCCTAGAAAAATTGGCCATTTGAATAAACCCCTGTCTAGAATACAATAGCAAAAATCACGAACGCAACAATCTCTCATCTCCTTTAAAGAATCCGACGAACCTTCCCCGAGAAACGCTCCGGACAACACAACAAAACCAAAATGTCCCCATTTCATTTGGAAAACAATCATAACAATGTCATCTTTTGATTTTTTTTGGTAATTTGATTAATCATTATTTATTGTTTTGTTTCATATTTTAAACGAGGTCATCGATGAAACAAACCAAAAAAAAAAAAAAAAAAAAAAAAAAAAAAAAAAAAAAAAAATTAAATTAATAAATAAATATTATCTGACTTTATTTCTTTAAAACAGAACAGAAAATCCAGTAGCCGTAAAAATTGATATCGAAAACGAAAACAACCGAGAACGCTCTACACCAATGACAAAAAGGTCAACGGATAATAAGATCACTGCTGATAACATTCTTATGACTCTTGGCTAAATTACAAAGTGAAGTTTAGTACTTCTGGATGATCTGACTATCGCTTATCTTATTCATAGCTCCTAAACTTGCACATAAAATGAAATAAAATGAAATGAAAATAATCAAAAAAATTTTTTAAAAAATGAGATGAAATAAAAAAAAATAGTTCAAATCAAATTAAACTAAATTAAAAATAGAATAAAATAATACTTAATTAAATGAAAAAATAAACACTAATTCACGGATAGTACGTTTAAATCTGAAAAAAATCTCCAACCGGTACAACTGTATAGACAGGGTATCTTTTTGAAGAAAGAAACACATTCGGCACACTGCTAGTAAAATTCCACAAAGGACCCTTTTGTTTTATCTATTATTAATAAGCAGACATGTCGATGAATAATTAATTACACAATTACATGCGAACTTAACGAGGCTTCAGTGACCGAGTTGTTTTAAGCTGTCGTTAAAGCTGCATTAATTTTTCCTAGGAAAAAAATTAAAACGGTGTTGATCTAATTAATGATGTTCCTAATGAACAATTTTACATTTGGTTCAACGATTAAAGCTCGAATAGATATAAAATTAACAATTATTTCCCAGCGAGATGCAGTCTGTGGGATATAATTTTAGAACGTGGTTACGTCATAAAAAACCGGGTCATTTAAACACAACTTACAAAATGGTGAAATACGATAAATTAAACACAGAATTTCATTAAATTTGTCATTTGTGACATTGTAAGAGATACGTAACATCATTGCGAATACGTTTAGATATTAATGACAAACAATTTATACACTATTTGTCAGGTTTCACCTTCGATTTACTGGAATTTTCGTACATCCGTGCGCATGCTCCAAGCAAATAATTATTAGCGTTGAACATCGACCAACCCGTTAGAGGTTTCCATTTATTTACAGCTAATAGGAATGAAATTTTAGAAAATGAATCTTACGGATCATGATTAAATGTTATCTTTTTTTTTCTTTAAATATTTTAGAAAATTAAAAAAAAAAATAAATAAATAAAAAAAAACAAAATAAAACATCAGAAAATTAAAAAACTTAATGCAGCTTTAAGCGGATCATTCTCACTGTCTACATATGGATCCCGATGGGACAAATCCTAGTATGAGAAAAAACGTCGGACTGCCTACCTAATCTGGGGCTTAAAATCTTCTTAGTTCCCTTAACTGCATACAACCTGGTGTTAAATTTGCCACTCTCGTTTTCTGTTTGATTTGCAATGTTATGTTCTATTAGACTTGTGTTAAATATTTTTATGTAAAACGAGTTTGTAAAATAATAATGTGTCAGCTTATTATTCCTCATGTCCATTCTCTATGACAGCTTATTACTATAATTTCCGAAGGGTGTTTATTTGATGAAGGCAAATCATTACTGATACCCTAACATATATTTTAATCAGTTCAATAATTTTATATGTAGTCCAAATGTACTCTTTTTTCGGTCCAGATAAGCTTTACTTTGTCCTCTACAACTAGCACAGCCACTCAAGATTGATCAAAGTGCGGGGAAAGTTTGTCAATTCGCTTGACAAAGAACTGTTTTTTCTCTTAACACAGCAGTTTCTTCTCTCATAAAAAACTTTAATAAGTGAATAAACTTAGTTTAGGCGTAAAACACCATTATTGAACATACAGAACACTAAATTCAACACAACAACTACGGTGAAGAACCCTTACTGCACATTGCCCATTCTGCACTTCACTAATATAGCTAGTGACGTATCAATATGGGTGAAAGAATCTGGACGTGGACGATTAACCCCATTAAATCAATAAACCAAAAACAACACAATTTAGAAAAAAAAAACATTTATTTGAGTGCAACAATAACAAAACAATTATATGCTTCTATAAATGAAGTGTAATAATATATATGCATATTTATAGGAGCCTGAAAGCACCAAAAAATAATAAAATATTTGATTTTAAAGTTATCACAGTTCTTTATATATTTATTGTATGTGAAATCAACAATTAATATTGGCAGGCATTTTGTGCTTTTTTCAAATGCCAGATAAAAATTCAATAAGATAAAATCACAAATAAAGAAAAATGCCTTTTAACCCGTCAAAAGGTACCATTAAATGTTAAAACATTCAAATTCGAAATTGCACCTTTGTTCACAACACTTTTATACAATAATGCTTATGTGAATCTGTGGGCTATGAACTGTTCAGAATCTTTTGAAAAAATATCACAGACTATGTATTTCTAGAACGTGTGCAACACTCTTCAGCAGTATGGTATTGAATGTTTTTGTTGGACATTTTCTGCATTATAAATATTATATAATTCTTTTGATTTTGTAAATAAGTTGTATAATTTACATAAATAATGACTCAGTAGTCAATTATTTTAGCACTTTTACACATATGCATTATTGTCAATGTCTATATAGAATGCTATGATCGTGTTTCTATGTTGTCAACGAGTCTCCTCATCAACACAGATTTATACTGATTCCACGTTTCTTTTGTGTACAATACCTTCTTTGCTTCATCGGGACTCATGTATTCCCGTTGCTGCAATATAAATAAAATTTTATTTGTTTGATTATGAACGTCAAGAATATAGCCAACAAAATTCATAAAGAAGGTAGTAAGTAAGTGAATGCAAAATAAACTGTATATAATATTATAGTCAATGTAATCATTTATACAAAATAACAGTAGAACAGATTTAGACAAAGTTATAAAAATACGATGACTATAATAGAAAAGATTAATTTGGAATTTAACATCAAGAATACAATATTTTTATGCGCGTTCCGAATTATTCCTAGTAGATAGTCGATGTTTTTAATTGATTGAATAAAACATAATTTTTATACCATTAAATATTATCAATTGAATTATGATAATAATAACATATTTTTACGGAGTGTGAAAAAGCGACTTAATTTATGATGATCGTTTACCACAAAATTTCATTTTTTGATGAAATTCGTAAATTACAAATTACATGTATCTTCTTTATCCTCGGCCTACAAAGGCGCAAAACAATCTTTTACATAAAAAATCACATGTTTCAGTTTTGTTTCAAATTGTATGCAAATATTCTTGTGAAAACCCAAAACTCTTGAAAATTTCAAAACCCTTGACAATAATCTATAGGTTGTATTATTATCAAACTGAACAATAAATTTGATTATTTCCAAATTTTTAAAATTAAAAAAACACATGTAAAAACACATAGTTAATCATTGGAAGGTGAGATATATAAATGATGTCACACCGATTGCACGTTTGACATACAATATTGTTGATGGATTGGTTATTATCTGCTGTTTAACAGAGTTATTTCCCTTTGTGCAGGCATCAGTAAATAGAGATTATCATACATACCATAGTTTCTACGCGTAACATAGTATTATTTTGTGCATGTTGAAGAAAAAATCTTTTACTTATTCGGATTACTTCAGCACCATCACTAAGCTAAAATATAAACGAAACAAAAAATTTCTGTTAAGTAATAATAATAATTATGGTAATATGATAATAAAAATGATAATAAAAAAATTGTTTTACATGAAATAAAGAAGGATAGATTCTGGAAGATATTAATTATTCATAATGAGAGTTAAACATTGTTTCTTTAAACATTGTTTCTTCACCAATGGTTCAAAACTCTGAGAAAAAAATATATCAATTTTATGTGGTTAATCTAATTTGGTAAGGCTCTAGTAATATGTAAATAAATATTTAATTTTTTTTTTAAACATATTCGGTACTTACAAGGCTTACTCCTTGACCCTCAGACGCCAACGGTTTTTCAAGATGTTCAAGTCCCTTTATAAAATAAAGATATTAAAATATAAAGATATTGGGTATGTAATGCTGTCGCTACTTGTGACAAACTTATTAAACATGAAAGCAAACAAAGGTGTATATCAGTAAAATAAATTTATATTATTTTAAAACATTTTCTATTTTCTAAAGAGTTTTTCTCAAGACAAGTTTTTCCTTACCGATGTAAAGATTCCTACACTAAATTCTCACTTATAAATTAATTAATTAAATTCTCACTTTTAAATTAATTTAAAACTAAGGTTTGTTCTCTCATGCACAGCATTCCTTACCTGGATTTGGATTAATATAATTTTGAAACTTTAGATTCATAATTTTCAACTGTTTGGCTTATATTTTTTATGTATCAGGCTTTTCGGTCTTGGTGTCGCTGGTGGGGGGTGGGTTTCCGGAGTGTGCACATCTGGCACATCAAAATTTAACTGGTATTTGTGTTATATATTTACTACCCCTGAGCGGGTACCGCTGCTGGTGGAGTAAATCTCCCCGAGGGTATCCATAACTCAGTAGGCAGTACTTTGTGCTGTCAGAAAATGTACCATTTAGCAAAATTTTCAGTCGTCTAAAATTTGAAATTAATTTAAAACTAAGGTTTGTTCTCTCATGCACAGCATTCCTTACCTGGATTTGGATTAATATAATTTTGAAACTTTAGATTCATAATTTTCAACTGTTTGGCTTATATTTTTTATGTATCAGGCTTTTCGGTCTTGGTGTCGCTGGTGGGGGGTGGGTTTCCGGAGTGTGCACATCTGGCACATCAAAATTTAACTGGTATTTGTGTTATATATTTACTACCCCTGAGCGGGTACCGCTGCTGGTGGAGTAAAACTCCCCGAGGGTATCCATAACTCAGTAGGCAGTACTTTGTGCTGTCAGAAAATGTACCATTTAGCAAAATTTTCAGTCGTCTAAAATTTGAAATTAATTTAAAACTAAGGTTTGTTCTCTCATGCACAGCATTCCTTACCTGGATTTGGATTAATATAATTTTGAAACTTTAGATTCATAATTTTCAACTGTTTGGCTTATATTTTTTATGTATCAGGCTTTTCGGTCTTGGTGTCGCTGGTGGGGGGTGGGTTTCCGGAGTGTGCACATCTGGCACATCAAAATTTAACTGCTATTTGTGTTATATATTATACTTTTTTTTACATATCATGTCGTTTATTAAGAGAAGGTATATATTTAATACTACTCGGTATAAACAGCAAAGGATCATATGTGCTATATATGAATTATATCAGCCTATTAAATGCAATTGAATATATTTCATTCTTCATAGAAAGTTTCGAACCGGCTAGGTGTTCTTTAAAAAGCAATAGTTGACGGACTTTAACATGAGCATTTAAGAAGGAGTAAAAAATGAATTATATGTAAAAATGTCGTTTTAAAAAAATCTAAAATTGGTCAACGCATCAAAATGAAAGCTGACAAAACATGAATTAGATGATGAAATCAAGCCAAACAGTAAATAAAAATAATTACGAACAAGGACATGAATTATAACAAATATAATAAACAAAAATAACATATACATGCAAAAATATGATTTAGAATACATGCCATCTGTTTAACAGTCACCTAAGAGGGCTTACAAGGAACACATTAGATCGACAATATTGTGATTAAGATCAAGAAACACATTAGATCGACAATATTGTGATAAAGATCAAGAAACACATAACATCGATAATACTTTGATAGAGATCGTTGAATTTTCTATTATAGTCTAAATCTATGTATCTAGCGTTACAATTAATGTCTAAAATTGTAATTTTAGATTATTATATATGTATATAACTTATTTTAATAACAATAAAATGACGTTATTTGATTATTTTATGCCTGTAATCAAGATGTATACATATATTTGGTCAATGTTATCAAACACGACGTACGGGTTTACGGTAATGTTTTACTTGAGAGTAAAATCCAACAATTAAAAGATTATAAGTAAAATGTCATCTATTATGTTTGATCGCAAGTTACATATAAATGTAAATATAATGAATATGTATTTTCAAATGTCCGTATTTAAAGGCATTTTTATTGTTAATATCACATTTTAGGCCACTCTTTGTACAAATTAGTTTGAATTCTAATAATCAAATATGCATTTGTCTTTTTGTCCTTTGTTGTTTGGCTGTTGTTTCATTTGCTTGTGTAGTGTCTTGTTTTAGTAATGTTGGCTATTACCAAGTACAATTTATTATCAACAAAACTCTTTTTAGAAATTAAATAAGGATGATATGTAAGTTAAAATGTGATTTTCTCAGTGAAACACAAAAATATTAACTAATTGTCAGTTTTAAAATGAGTTAGTTTGGGGCAAAATTTTTAACCATCTGATTTTTTGACATTTATTAAAAACTAAGAATTGTTTCCTCAGGCAAAGCATTCCTTAGCTGGATTTGGATTCATATAATTTTGGAAATTTGGATTCATTAATTTTCAAATGATAGATTTTCTTTTAAATCTTACTTTTTCACTAGTGTCACTGATGAAGAATGAATTTCCAAAACATGCACATATGGCACAGAAAAATTAAACAGGTGTTTTTGGTAAATATTTACTTATTTTTGCATTTTCAACTTTGTATACATCATGACAACAAGTAATAGAAATATATAGATGTCATATGATTATGAACCATGCATTTTATAAGTGTGAATACTGTTGTAACAAGCATGTGCTTTCTAATATACTGGCGCCATCTACTGGTGTATCAAGTGATCTACGTATAGTATTCCAGCTATGAGACTAATGTTCATTTTCTCACCTCCTGCTTTTGGGACGTTTGTAAACTGCGGAATTTCTTTGATATATCGTCTAAACCCTGAAGTGATTGGTTAAATAACCAATGATATTAGTATTGCAACACACAGCAACCGTTGTTAATAAATGCATTGATTAAAATGATTTGTGACAAAATGCGGTTTTCTCATGCTTTCTAACAATTACTGATGTTTTTCATAATGTTGTATTTTTGGTTGAGTTGTGCCACATGAAATAGTCATGATCTAGCAAATGTAACGAGAAATACGTTTACTTACTTTCACTTTAAAAAGTTGAATATGTGCGTATCAACACAAATAATTATTTAAAATGATTCAAAAATAAAAAAAACTGACTTTAAGTTCATGTATAAACAGCTGTTTAACTCTGCCTATTTCATAAAGGGGTCAATCACAGAGATCTTAACAAAAACGATCAAATCAAGTGTTTATAGAATAAAGCCACATAACTTTCTATGGGTAGACAACGGGTAAAGATAAAAAAGTTTTAGAAAGCTATTGCACTGCAAAAGCCAAAAGCAAAACAAATTAAGTATTAAAGCACATAAGACCCAAACTTTAATCATTTTAATTTCTAGTCATGATGGAATCTACTGACTGACTGCTTATGGCTTATTATTTAAAAATAAATGTTTGAAAAATAAAGTGATTTAGGTATTAAATGGAAAAAGTTATTTTAATTGCAATTTACAAATATTCTTTTTGTTTTTTGTAGATTACAAGTTTTGGAATATTTCAGTATGTTGCCCTGTTTAGCAAATATTTTTCAATTAGAACATTTTTAAAAATGACTTACAATCTGGATGCTTTTCAAGTTTTAACATCAACTTGTTGTATATCTCATTGCATACATTATTCAAGACTATCCTCTGCCATATACTTAGTATACCAAATTTATGAATTTAGAGATAATGAAAGAAATCACATTGAACTGTCATTAAATCTATGGATTTTATTTTAATACATATTATGAGAAGTTTAAATGTTTGCAATTTTAAATAGTGCTTCAAATCAAACATAAAATTAGTTACAGCATAATCATAGATATATAAAAAAATTAATAAGTGAAAAATTGTCAGTAAAATATAGAAAAAAAGAAAATCAAAAATCAAAATACATACAAAAATATCTCCTGGACACAACAGATCAAGCTGAATGCATGCTTTTCTCTGAGGTGGTTCTTTCTTATGGTTTAAATTTGAGTACATTTCCGACATTTTACGAGAATACACAGGATCAAATTCCGTCATTTCCCGAGTGACGTAGGTTCCGTGTGGATGAAGATGATCAGAATTCTCATTTTCAACCGAAATTATTGGAGGAAGTGTTAACGATTTCTTTGCTAATTTTGCTTCAGAGTTATTCTTTTGATCATGGTCCTGTAATTTGATATTAACTTTTTATTGAAATAATAAAAACAAAATTTAAAACATTTACAATAGATTAAATTCATAGAGTTAATTAGCTAGACAGGAATGTTACCTTTCTGGAGTACCCAGCATCACGTCCTTGATGGAAGTTTACATGTATAACTATATAGCTTGTTTTCAAAACTTTTACTTTGTATTTAAGAGATTGTGATTTGGACATGGAATGGTAAGTTTGTGTTTTATTGCCAAACAGCGTCCATATCCGGTTTTATCGAATATATTCAAATCTTACTAGTGTGGAAAAGGAATAAAAACAATAGGTCGTAAAATGCAATGCACTGCGTTTACTATCATTCGGAGACAGATAGCCAATTAAAACTGACAGACTTTTAACATGACATGGAAAATTTGTAAATAAAAACAAATTTATAAAAATTCCAAGTGCCATTATTTTTTCTTTTTCGTTGACTATGAGAAGTTATATCAAAATGAAATTCAATTTGTGATTCAAAAAACTTAAAAAGACCCTTTATCATCTTATACCATATAAATTATTTATTTTACTTCTAGTGATTTATACAAAAAAGTTTAAAACTCACCTGATATCCATTATGGTCATCATTTGGAATGTCCATCCTTGAACCACTTCTACTGGGATTATCTGTACCTTGTTCAACTAAATAAGAAAAAGGACCAAAATAAATGAACACATACCGGGACAGGATGCATAAACGCTAAAAGTGAATAATATATAAAACGTACTTGTAATATTTAAAACCAAAAAAAGCATAAAAACATTTTAAAACAAAATATATTTTACCTATGAAACCAAAAACAACAAAAAAGTATAAAAAGCATAAAAATGTCTTTAAAATACATATTTCATTATATTTCACTTTAAACATTCAAGGTAATAAAATCAAATAAAGAATTGTAAATAAAATAAAAAAAAAAAAACGTCTAGAAGTGGAATGTTTTGCCAGCTTGTCTCTTAAACTTCATTTTGAACAAAGGTGTATGAATATTAAGTTAAAAATTTATGAAATCTTAAATCTCTGGACACATGCAATTATTAAATTAATTTCTTAATTTCAGAGAGTATTTTTTTCCATTAATTATAAAAAATATTAATATTTAATACTTACAAAAGCGGATAACAACTTCGATTCAGATTCAAAAAAAATTTAACTGTAGTGAATACTTTAAGTTTTACTTTTAAAATTATATTAGAAGAAAAATTTAAGTATCTTACAAACATGTTCATTAGTAAATCTATTAATTATGCTTAATTAACAAATTGTACCTATAATTGGAGCTTTTACAAGTTTTGCCTTCCGTTTTTGACTTTTCGGTTTTGTTGGCCCATCTGATGAAACTGACGAAGTATCTTCTTTGTTAAATATTTCGTTTTCGTTTACATTTGGTAGGGTAACAGCATTCTGGCTGTTGTTTGCTGACGATGTTGTTTGTTTATGTCTCTTGGTTAGCTGTCAAATAATAATTGGAATAGTAACATCAATAATACAAATAAATATAGCTGATTTTGTTTACATTGAAACAATCAATTATCCAGCTGTTGTTGTTTGAAAAAAGAAATTATGAAACAAAGACATAGTTAAAATTGACATGAAAACTTAACTAAAAGCGTAATCGAAATAAATTAACATTGAAAAATCGATGGCTTTGGATTGAATCTGTTAGATAAAAAGTATAAAAAAGCTTGAAAATGAGTATAACTATTTTTTTATTATCTCTTAGAAAATAGAAAGTAATTTTTTAAATAAAAAAAAACATCAAGGATTTTCAATCACAAAAATCGATTGGCTATGATTTGAAACACATTATTGATTCCATACAAAATTTTGTCTACGAGCAGAAATGCTAAGAGATTAAAAAAACATTTTTCATTTTTTCTTAGGAAGACAAGTCACATTTTCTTTCAATCTTATGAATTTGTAAGATTTATTCTATTATATTCATATCTATTCAAGAAAAACGATAAATATCCTTTGATTAGTTAAACTTCTTTGCAATAAGAATTTAGTTATTAACAAAACGTGTTCCTGGTGACAGCATCCAAAAGACGAATCAATACAAGTTAATATTACAAACAACCAAACAAGAAAAAAAGACAAAAGAAGTCAAAAACATATTGGGGACCCTGATTTCCAAATCCTGGCTTAGAACGGCAAACAGAGTAAAATCCATGGTAAGAAATTGTGAACTTGTGAATACCACTGTAGATATAGCACGTAAGAGATAACAACTGTCCGTTTTATCTCTATATTCCATTTGCTGGAGCAGCGCTCGCTTTGTATGTGGTAGTGACTGTTTTTCGCCGAACACATTTTAGAAATGAAAGTCGAGGGGTCTTTGGACGAGACCTTAAAAAACAATTCCCCGTGTCATGACAGACGGAGTACGTTAAAGAACCCTTCCTGCAAATTGCCCTGAGCACACTGCAACGGTTAGCATTTTTGTCACACTACACCTGGTGACGACACGATACAAATTAAATATTCTTGACTGGGAAGTAAAACTCCATTCAATCAATCAATCAATCAACCATTTACTGGAAATGGGGTAGACGTAATCAAAGTATTGCATAGTGATAAAATCTGTTCTCAATTTTGTACTTTTATTACACTAATACGTGTAACTTGTTGATGCCTGGTTAAAGTGAGGGGCTTTATGTTACAGTTAAAAACATCGATGTGCAATGTTATCAAATAAAACAACACATTACTGATTTAAATCGGAGAACGATTATAATATAGAATTTTAAAAATGTTACAAACATAAAATTGGAAAGTATGAAAACTATATAACCAAACAATTAAAACATGATTTTAGTATACATAAATATTCAATTCTTTAACAATGTCATTCTCCGATTTTAAACTAAAACAAACTAACAAAACACATGCAAGATCAGAAAAATCCGTGATTTAAACGATTTCTTTGCTGGATGTTAATCTCTTACGTTCGCGAGGATTCCAAGTCCCTCCGTGAACACAGAAAGCCTTCTAGTTGGTTGTTGTTGAAGCAAACTGATATTAAGGCTGAGATTTTGTGACATTGTACAATTATATGTACTGTTTTCAGTACAGTTTGTTATCTACAAACAGGTAGAATATAAATGACAACTAGTTCTCTATATAATTGACATAATTCGTTATGTTGAAAAAACATAAAACAAAAAAGGTAGCAATTCAAATCCATGTTTAGTTTACCACTGCAAACGTTTTATCTTTCTCAACTTCGTTTTACTAAAGCTAAGAAACTTGCTAATTTCTTATTTCACAAAAAAAAAAAAAAAATAAATAAAAATAAAAAAAAATAAAATAAAATAAAAATAAAAAAAATTGTTGGTTATCTATGCGTTTCTGTTTTCACAATGGATTTAAAGTGTCCAAAATAAGAGTCTTAAAATGCCAACTTGTTAAATTTACACTTTTAAGACAGGAGAATATATTTATACAAATCAAAATATATTCGTTATGTAAATTTTAGTTTAAAATGTTTATTGTTAAAGATAAAAGTAAGGTTATGAACTAACTAAAACTAAACTTAAATGTTAAATATATTTAAAATTTTACAATTAACCCTTTAAATTTTTGTACTTCTAATTGTAAACTTCAAGATAAACTTATTACACATGATAACAAAAAAATTAATAAAAATAAAATGTATATAGAAATAAGTCGATAAATAAAAAGGAAACATTTTACACATTCTAATTTTCAGAATTCAAAACTATTTTCCATATTTTGTTGGGTATATACATATCATAAAATGCCTCTAATTTCTCACCTCTGGTAAAGATATATTGTTGTTGCTCAATGCCTTCATCTTCCTTTGTGACACTAACGAACCAATCATCGCTATAATTAAAAAAAACAACTAAATTTAAGTATATATCCATAGATAAAAATGGCTTCTAAATAATCGCAATCAGAATACAATAACTTTTATTTTTTATAACATTATGACTTATAATTATTGAAAACACTACAAGTTAAAGTTCAGTAAAATATACTGAATAATTATAATTCAATTTATATTCTTTATTATTTAAAATTTTTATTTAAAAAAAAAACCTTCCGTCAATCCAATTTTTTATAACCAGTATTTAATAACTATGCAATTTTAGAAACTATAAATCAACATTATTTACCTAACAATAAAAAACAACCATCAATATGGAAATAGTTTCTGGGTAGAAAGGAGTAAAAGATGTCTTACACGTCATGTACAGCACAGGCCGCTGTAAAAGGTTATATAATTAAATTAATTTGAGCGAATTATAAAGCATTGAAAGCAGTTATAATCCGCTAAGAACAATTCCAACATGAACATATATCACCAAAAGGCCAAAACGACGTTTGATTTGACTTACCATTAGCGTGACTAAATGCTCGACCACAGCCCAACTCTTCTGTTGTTTGCTGTGTAAATTTACTTTCGTTTTCTACATCCGTTACTTGTTGTATTCTGACTACTCTAACTTTACCCTAGAAATAACATATAGTACGTGAATATTGATAAGGACAAAAAGTCAACAGAAGGGAACTAAACAAATAAACATGATCAAAGACATAAAACACAAACATACCAGTCCATGTCCAAATCACAATCCTTAAAAACAAAGTAAAAACTTTAAAAACTGGCAAATTTAATTATACACAAATAAGACAAGCAATAATCAGACGCATCAATTTTCAACTCTCCAGAGACATGGGATTGAAAAAAAATTAACAAATAACGGAAAGACTAGGTAAAAAAATATAGTTTAATTACATTTGAAGAACTCTTTACAACATACACATTGTCATATTTGGAAAGTCTTGGTAAAAGGAGAAGATAAAAATGCAGAGATAACCAAGAAGGAAGGACTGAAAAAATGTTTGAAAGATCAAAGACGTATTCAACCATGTACCACTTGTGATTAGCATATCTTCAGAAATATTCATATAGTCAGTCACAATTAATTCTTTAAGCAAAAGTGCATTCCACAGCAAACGATTAAACGAAAAGAAAGTTTATTCACAACGCATTACATATAATAAATCATCGCATTATCTTGATTGAGCATAATACTCAAGTGAGCTAAAATAATCTATGTAATTTATTACCGATTTCACTATGTGTATCCATGGGGTCCTGTTTGTGTCCTTAGAAACAATTACATTATGACTGAAAAATAAATATTTTGTCTTATAAACAAAAATAAAGTCTATTTAGAATTAAAAAAAAACTAGTTGGATCAAATTTAAAACTCTTTTCGTTTTTTTGTTATTTCAAAGCAACTATCCTTTATATATTTTTGTGTAAGTTGTGTTTAGTTTTGTTTATGCTAAAAAAACAATCTATGATTTTAATGACTAAGGTATATCATTTTAAAAATGTTAAAAATAGTAAAAAAAAATGGACAAAAAATTAATGACAATATATAAAAACAAAACAAATAAATAAATAAACAAAATATGTAATTTAACGCAAAGCAGAATATGCACAATGTGACTTCAAAATCGATAGAATTACGCAATTTAACAGAATTTCTCGACTGAAAAAGTTTTTTTAAAAAAAAAAAAAAAAAAATCCTCCGATACCTGCATTGGTATGAAGATTACACCAACACAATGTGTATATCATCGATTTCTTTTCTCACCTTTTCAATATAGGCATACAATACACTTATTAAATATTAATTGTCGAAAGATCATATTATTCTAGCACATACAATAGAAAAACGTAATAATATCACGTAAAGCTACGGGTAATTAATTATTTCGGAAACACGCACTGGTTTAAAGTTACTTATTACTTGGGATACTAATTGATTGTATAACTATTGAGAAGATTGTTCACACGATCCTGTTTGATGTATAAACAGATCTTTCTTTGTACTCCAAAACCTTTTCATGCTTGTGTTTTATATAATGCACAAATGTGCTTATAAGAAGTACTGTATCATCTGAGAAAATGGTCGATGTAAAAGAAGCAAGTCTCACATATGAATTAGTTTTAAATTATCCATTGAAAGTTATAGTACTCTATTTAAACGCATGAAAAAAAAAGAACGATTGTGTGGCATTAAAGCCTTCAGTTAAGCTTAACTTAAAGCCTTTAAAATCCCTTTAAAATCACACCATTTATCTTGATAATTGCTCATAAATTTTCATACAAAATGTTCTGCTTTTTCATGATATTATTGAATATTAACTTTAAGAATTTACTGTTTATTCCACCTTAAATACAATAATGCCTACACTCACTTACCCATAGTATTTTAGCTGTATAGAGTCGGGGTTAGAATTAAAAACTTCACATGGAAACTCGTGAAACAATTCTAATTTACTGAAATTAAAAAGAATAGAAATAAGAATATTAAGAAAAGTAGAAATTTTCTTGCCATGGTGTTTGCATCCATTCAGATAGAGTACATTTTTATGCTATCAAAATTCTCAAACTTTTGTTTTTTTATCTTTATTTTATATAAGTAAATGAAGTTTGCGCCAACCTTGCATGGCATGATGCTTTCACCAAGGCATCCATTTAGATACAGTACATTTTTATGCTATCAAATTCTCAAACTTTTGATTTTTTAATATTCGTGATACATACAGGACGTTGAAACAGTAAAATGATTATTACAGCATACTCTTGTCTGTGGTGTAAGACCTATGTTGCTTAACGTACAAGGCTAAAGATCGCCGAGCAACTCAATATGCAATGTCTTTAGATATGTTAAATATTTCAAAGATAGTGACTTTCAAATATGATAAGCTATTTGGTTAACTTGATTAGCTATGGTTCTTGTACTTCAAAGAATTTTTCGGATTTAAATGTTGCTACTAATATTCAATCGTCGTATAAATATCTCCATTTGAACCCCCTTCACTAGCAAGCGTTTTCTGTACATTTGCACTTTTAATTGTGGTCTTGAGAAATATTTATCTTTGCGAACACTTGTCAATACGTTCATGTTATATAGAAGATAGCATACTTAGCAACAGTAACATGCCACACAAAGTCGACAAATCATTTTATCTAGTAATAAACTTTATCTGTTTCATAGCTTTCTTCTTTTTTCTAAAGCACTATTTACGGTTAATTTTGCTGTTACAGCATGTGTAAGATAAAAGTTGTTTTTTAAATATTTTATTATACCTACCTAATAAAATCTACTGGAGGACCTTGTGATTTATTTTGTAATCTCATATAATCCTGAAATAATGAGCGAAAACCAATTTTACTTCAAACAATCTGTTATTTAATTTTGGTTTATAAGCGTTGCTCTAATTTCAGTTTAATGAGTTTCAATTTCATTTTTGTGGTATGTCTTATTTAAATCTGCCTAGAATCCACTCTACTACCAGGTTCGACCCTATAAAAGTATTTAACCACACACCTGGATAAATCAAACCATTTTTCTAGGTATCAGTCTAATGTCTGGAGTCAGTGATCGGATCAAGTTTATATTATAAACACATTGTCTTATTTTGTGCGTTAAGATGTATATTGGTTTTTATGCAGT
Source organism: Tegillarca granosa (assembly GCA_029721355.1). Classification (NCBI taxonomy): domain Eukaryota; kingdom Metazoa; phylum Mollusca; class Bivalvia; order Arcoida; family Arcidae; genus Tegillarca; species Tegillarca granosa. Next base: position 9,484,962 of record CM056604.1, read on the forward strand.
TTTATTTTTACAAATGAGTGTGAATGTACTAAAACTAAATTTGTTAAAATTATTACTAACTTAAAATATCCATTATCCTTTATTGCCTTGTTCTGCTTAGGTCTTTAATTATCTATTTATGGTGTGGTCTTAATTAGGTTTGCTTTTTTCAAGTACATGTTTTTATAACTTTTTTCTTTATTTAGATATACAACAAGAAGTCATTGTTTGTAAATATGGTTTTTATCTTTTTTGTCTGGTTTTGCTTTGGTCTGTTTATGTACTTGTGCTGTTTTGACTTTTGCCAGGTACAAGTTTTTGTAACCATTTTGTATCTTTTTTTCAGATATGAAACAAGTTAATAATTTCCAAATATGTTTTTATCTTTTCTAGTCCGGTTTACTTGTGTTTGATTTTGCCAAATGCACGCTTTGTGACCATTTTGTCTTTTCTATATTTAGATATGAACCAAGTATTTCTTTGTAAATATGTTTTTATCTTTTCTTGTTCGGTTTACTTGTGTTGTGTTTGCTTTGCAAAATACACATTTTTGTGACCATTTTGACTTTTCTATATTAAGATATGACAAGTATGTCTCAGTTTACTTACATCACGATCTAAAATTAGCACTTCTGTTTGACCCCTAGAAACAAAATGGTGTTCCCTTTGCCAAGACATCTCCAACTCTTCAGGCTATAAGAAAAAATGAAATTTCAACATAAGATTTTAACATACAATTAAATGCAATAAAACGTTTTTGACTTTTTATCTTCCAAAAAAAATCTTATACTCTTTAAAGTCTTAAAATGTTTTACTTCAGTTGCAATTTTTTTTAGAAATGTTTTAAACATTTTGGTGTTAAAACATGCATGGCCATCAACGAAATAAAAAAAATCCCTTTACAATAAAATGTCAATCTATTACGTGCCCAACTAAGGATATTGAATAGTTCTAAAATTTATAAAAAGCCAGAATAATTCAATTAAAAATAACTATTTCGGTTAAAACTGGAGGTGTTTATCTTAACGTAAGAAAATATTTATTCAAGTACACAAAAATTGTTTCCGATTAGTAAAGAATTTTAAAATTAATACATATTTCTTTTTTCTTTGTATTGATTTTTTATTGTTTTTTGGGAGGTGGGGGGGGGGGGAGGGACGACTATTCGATTTAACTAGATACGTATATGTAGCTACAAAATAATATTTAAAAAAAACCCTGTCCACTGCCCTATGTGGAACACATGCTTATGAACAGTTATTTTTTCCTTTGGATGTTGAATTGAATGATGAAATGTTAATCTAACAACAATTTCTGTAGTAGAATGGAAAACATAGTGATTTCTCTCTGATTGGTTGAATTCTTTTCTTGTTTTGTTTAACAGTTAGACAGTTGTAACGACCGCCTCTATATAAAGATCACCTTTCTATAAAAGACTTGTGTTTTAGACCCCTTCTTATTTAACAGAAGGAACCTCTATAAAAATATCGATTCTGTATTAGATTAAACGTTTAAGGGTTCCTTTACTTATTATTTAACCAAAAAGAACCTCCATACAAAGACCAACTGTGCCTATTCTTTTCTATTGATGACTTTTACATACATGTTTCACTGTGTATATATATCTTGAACTTACATCCGTCGTTGTACCTTTTTCTATATACCCTTCTGACCTTGATAAATGTCCGGATGACAGACGATATTCTCGAACTTTTTGCACTACAGAGATAAAACAATACGCTATAAGTAAAATATTCACAATATTTTCTACTTCATAAAACTTTAAACGTATTGCCGTAAGCCATTAAAATTAAAAAGCCACCGAAAATATTTTATTCGTTTCGGAAAAATTATTTCGAAAGATACACGCGAGTTGTTAGTAATTGTTTGGTTAACATGTTATTCTTAATTAAAAATATGTGTTGTTATGGACCAATAGTTAAATAATTTGTTATTTGAATTTGTTATCATTTTAAGGGTCCGCCTACAATCGGTTATAATTCATTAAAGTGTTTTCATACAAAAAAGCAATCACGTGAGATCATTATCTAAAATTTAATGTAAGTTATCTTACATTTATATTGAACCTAATGAATAATTAATGAATTTTAAAATACCTATAAAATCGACAATAAAATTTCAATTTAATTAAAAAAACGACTTTGGAATTTGGGTTTTAACTTTATAAATAATTTATGAATTTATATACTAAGTATACTTAAAATCGATTATAAAACACAAGTTGAAAAGCTTGCTATTTACCTAACCTAGAAATACGATAATTTAAAAAAAAACGGCTATCATAAATTTTATATAGGTAAATGCAAAACGCTCAGTGTTAAAGTCATATACCTTTCCCGGTCAAAACATAATAAAATCTCTCTGGTTCTCTTCCTTGACAAGCTATAATTCTGTTTGAATCATATCTGAAACAAGCAAATGTTATATATATATATATATATATATATATATATATATATATATATATATATATATATATATATATATATATATATATATATAAACTTTAACTGTCGCATCCCATAGCAAAAGATTAGAGGAACATTCCAATGTGATAAAATTAAATGACATTAATTTTTTTCTCTCTTTAAAAAGCTTTAAAAAATATTGCCATCTCAGGTTTGATTTTAAATACTTATCTAGTCAGTTATTACTTATCTTTTTACAAAAAAAAATTGCCTAAGGTCAGTGGTTTTCTCTGGGAACTCCGGTTACTTTCACTATACCAGAACTAAACGTCTCGATATTAAGGAAAAGAAATTCTGGACTTAAGTGTAAAACACCACTGCTCACTCTTCACAAAGTACATCAATTTGTTTTTCGATTTGCACACTTTGCTAGGTGTTAGAGTTGAGTTCCTCCTGTATATAGATTTACTTTGTCGTCTTCTGTTTTTGTTTTTACAAAAATTCCGTTTTCTTGTTTTTTTTTTTTTTTTTTTTTTTTTTTTTTTTGAATACTAACCGTTCATACCCTACTGCTTTAGCCAATTCTCTTTCTGTTTCCGCTGGGAATAAATGTTTAAATGCTTTTGTTGCTCTTAAAACCCAAATAGCCTGAAATAGATACAGTTTAGTGATAAGAAAAATATGTCTAAGGATGAAATGCATTTCAAAGATCACAGAATCATATTACTTTAGAAAAATACATTGGTGAATGAAAAAATTATGTACTTTTCAATAAGCAATGGAACAAAGTACAAGATACAATAAGAAATAATGATAGAAAGGGTCAAACGAAACAAGAAATGACTTGCATAAATACATTGGAACTAATGATAATAAAAATCACGACTTCGGACAGACACTTTGTTTGAATGACAATAAAACATTATTTTGTGTGGTAACCATGCTATTGAAGGACTGTTAACAAACCAACTTGTTACTTGTGGAGATGATGGATTTAATGGCCTTTTTACGTCAAAGTTAAAAATATTTCACTAATATCGAGAGGTCACCAGTTATAGGTGAAGTGTCATAAAATTTTGACCTTTGCAGTGCGCTTAGAGTAATGTGCAGAGAGGGTTCTTTAGCGTGCCACACCTGCCTTGACACGGGGCATCGGTTTTTAAGGTCTCTGCCGAAGGACCTCGTAACTTTCATTTCTAAATGCCGAGTGCGTGGCGAAAGAAGTCATTACCAATTTTCAAGTCTTGGTTAGACCCAGCCGGGGTTCGAACACCGACCTCTCACATATGAAGCGAGCACTCTACCAACTGAGCTACCGTAGTGGTCTTGAAAAAAAAAATGGAAAAAGCGCCTTTAGAAAATGCACGTATGCTTAGATTATGCTTTTGAAATTCGTTTGTACTATAAAGTTTTTAATTTACTTATGTTGGGTGCTGAAATGCTTCGGCCATAAATATTACCATACCTTTTTAATATCATTTTCTGTTCTATAATCACTATGTGTTGATAAAGCTAATTCCATCTCTAGACTCAGCTGAAAATTAAAAAATAAATTATAGGAAAATATTGAAAAAGGATTATCAATCTCTATTCCATCTATGTAAACTGGTATTTGTTTATAATGTACAAATGCATCATCTTATGATCAAAAATAGTTTCATTTCAACCTTTTCTTTTAATGACGTAATTGAAGCATTGCCCAGCATATCGCAGACCATAAATCTGAACTCGTTTTTATTCGGTTAGTAAACTTATATGCATTGACATAAATCCCTCTACTCAATGTCCAATCAGAAATCTTACAAAAGTCATGTGGTAAATAAAAATAATCGGGTAAGATGAAAAACAAATTGGCGAACCTCGGTATGATTTTCTACTATAATACTAAAGCGAAAAAAAATTTAAGAATTCACACCATCTTGTTATCCATAGGGTAGATAGAGAAAAGCTTTCGAGAGAACAATTTGACTCTAACCGCAGAACAAAATCGTAACATACTTTTCAATTTTTATAATAATATGCATTCAAAACTACCACATGACAATTAAGTCAAATGCTTGTTTGTGATATTAACAAAATGGCAGACGACACATAGATACTTACACTTGATCTAGATCTGTCCAGTTCTTTATTCGTTTGATCATTCTTTCTAAGACGCTTTAACGATATGGCTGTGTCTGGTTTGTCATCTTTAAAATATCTAAAAAATATATTTAAAATATTAAAATTTAAGTTACAAAAGTTAAATACATCTTCGTCTTAATGTACATATTGACGTTTTTGTCTTTAGACATTAAAAAAAATTATAGTTTATATATATTTTGTATCGAATTCAACAAAGTTTAATAACACAATTTCTGGATTTTCTGTTTTAATTAGAAACATTTTGTCCATTTTAGATAATTATTTCATTTTTTTTGTATATTTTGTACTAAGTTGTTGCGAAAGCATTTTAGTGTACGTTTTATTTAACATTTCACAAAATATCAATTTAAATGTAAATCAATCCGCAAATTCTGTAAAATATCTTTTTACTTGATAGCTTCCTTATTTGTGTAAAAAAAGTGTAGATGCTAGTAAAAAAAAACACTTGGATTGGACCTAGATTTAAAACGGTTTTTTTCAATTTATTGAAATAAAGATTGAGTTATAAAAAGTGTTTCTCTTGTGATCTTTATCAATCTTAATTTTGGAACCTCGTCGTCTACCAATTACAGAACTTTTCGCGGGAAGGTTTGAATCTCACTCATACAGAATCATGTTTCTAGGTTCGCTTGCCATCGGTTTTACTCGGTTTTACTCGTGTATAATTATTTCCTTTACTATTCTTGTACTGACTCTCTCGAAATTAGTAAAAAAAAAATTGACTCGGGCGTAAAACAACAATAGTAAATTCCATTCTGATATATTTAAATGTTTTATTTGTCATTTTTTCACTAAAATTATTTTTAAAGATTTTTCAAACAACTTAGCATTCCAAAGAGGTGCTGATTTATATAAATGTTTTAATTGTCAATTTTTTTCACTCAAATTATTTTGAAGATTTTTCAAACAACAAGAAATTTCAATAGGGCGTCTAGATGCATGTGTTGTTAAATGTTACGTACCTTCTTCTTGGTAAACACGCACGAATAACTATACATAAAATACAGAATGCATGTCTGAATTTATCTCTGGCCTGAAACATAAACAAATAAAAAAAAAATCTAGAGATGGTATACTTTTATTTCTTAAAGACAGGTAAAGCGGTGGACGAGTGATCCGGTCAAGTGCTTACGGATCGAAGCGTCTCTCATCGCCTGGGATGGAAATCACAGTAAACAAAAAGTTAGTATAAGAAAAATAGCCAGATCACTTATCAAAGCCGGTGGTTTTCTCAGGCAACTCCAGTAAGTTTAAACGTATTTTATTCGTCAAAATAATTATATAACAAACAACATATAGTACACATGAATAATATAATAGACGAAATGGATCCAATAACAAGTGTTAAACACTATATTGAACTGTTTCCAACTCCAGTTTTCTCAACTATTCCTGAAAAGATCACATAATATAAGTTGGAATTCTTGACTAAACCATTACGTCATTCCACTCCAATCTTTTTTATTTGCATTGTCAACAAATAAACAAAATACTGTTAATGTTATGGCATTTTGTCCATAAACACATCTGTTCATATTCAGGAATTATTTATAGCATTTTGACTAAAGCAGAGGCTAGTGATTATAAAAGTTCTAACTGTAAGAATGACACTGAACATACTACAAAGTACGATTTACACAATGGAGGAGTATTTAAATCCCTTATTTCAATCATGCATTTAAAGATATAATGTTTTATTTGTTCTTATTTCAAAATAAGTCTCTTTCCAGTATAATACTGGTGATGTTTACATACTTGTAGAGTAATCATGTTATTTCATGTAATAACAAACATTGCATAAATGCCCGGTTTTATTGGAGATGTCTATCTAGCTCGTCGGTATTGAAGTTTCATTAAGGACGTAATTTCAACTTTAAAAATCAATAAATGGGTCAAAAAAGACAAGTATTCATGACCAGAAATGTAACTAATAAATAACAGTTATCATTATGTTGATTAAAAAATATGAAAATATTGATTCAAGGGAAGTAATTATCAACATTAATAAATAACATATTTACAACTATTAACTTTGACAAAAAGCATATTTATTAACCTTGATAAAAAGTATAATTATTAACTATGATAAATATAAGTAATTACCAACGTTGAATAAAAAGAAGTTTTTTTACTAATGTTGAAGATAAATTAACCACATATGCAAACATTTTTCAGCGTTTTATCAGCTTTGACTAAAAAACTACTTTAAATAAGTATGCAATTTTTGAACGTTAATTTTATATTTAAAAAATCGCGTGTAAACTCAAATATTTATCTTGGAGTTTATTTTGGTAATTGTGTCATTTAATGTAAACAGTTTATTTACCTTTCCACGTAATGTATAATTTAAACATATGACTTTAAATATTGTGTTTATATTCCCAAAAAAGAGTTAATAATCCAACAAGTGATTGCGTTACGTTACTGTCAAATTGTCGCCCAAAGATTGGGCAAAAAGTTAAATGTCAAGGTCGTTACTAAAGACAACGTGTCTGTTCTTAATTTAAAAGTATACGAATTTGTTGACAGAATTTAACAGTTTTATCGTAAGAGATTGAAAAAATAAGTTTTAATGTTAGGAGCAGACAGTGTCTTCTAAAACAAGAATAAGTCACTTTTGAAATATATCTACGGGTATTCTTATAAAAAAAATAATAAAGTCAAAAAACAAACAAACAAATAAATTTGGAAGTCTGCGTTTCTAATTTCGTAGTACACTGGGCTTTTCCTCTGGTTTTTAGAAGACTTTCTACCGTAGCTATGAAAGACTTTTGTGCCATATTTCACCTGGACACTTCGTTTAGGATTCTATCTACTCTGAAACTTCTTGAAATCTCACTAAATCAATTATTATTTTTTTAAGGTCAAAGTAGGTATAAGATTTATTAATCCATATAAATATAATTGATTACAGAATTAATAGTTCTTAAATAACTATTTGTCAGTCACAGCCAATAGCAATATATTGGATATTATCATTTGTATTGACGCATTACAAATGATCGTTAAATACGTGTTTATTTAAAATGACGTCATGTAGAGACAGTTAGTCTCATGTTCTGTAAAAGTATCATATAGTTGGTTGGTATGTTACATAAAATTGGATTGGATTAAAGGTGTTTAATGCGCAAGTCAAGATTTTTCACTTATATCGTTGCTGTCAAATCAGGGATGGTGGAGTAAACCGGAGTGCCCGGAGATACCCACCGACCATTGTCAATTAAACTGACAAACTTTCTTACACTAGAATCTGCCAGAGTGGGATTTGGACCAAGGCAGTGTTAGGCACTCTGATCAGTAAGCGCGCTTGAGACCACTCGGCAACCAAGGCCCCCGGTATGTCATATAAGCAATTTTCATCTCATTCAATGAGTGATGAGTACACGTGTTTCTGATATGTTTTATTGCTAGTACGCATGCACTCAAGGCTGGCTTTAAAGTGCTAGTACGTTCGTCCGCAATGTTGCAAATAAACATCGCAGACAGGTAATTCCATTTATGTTATCGGAATAACTTTTACAGGTCTAAGACCAAGAAAATCCCTTTCTAACTTGATGACGGGGTTCAAACCAACAATGGTTAGACGCCTGAGGTTTAATTACTAACGTGACCAAAACATTTTCTGAAACGGAAGAGATGACCATACTTTAGGGACTTAAACAGCATAAGCAAAAGTAATGAAACATTTACATGCACATGCCTAGCAACAGAGCAGCTGTTCTAGGTTTAACAACAAATATCGGATTGGCAACAACAACAAAAATTTTAATTAACGCTATAATTACTTACATTCCACTGACTTCGTTTCTGTCTACGTAAAGTTTGTACATCCATATCCGCTATTTTCTGTAATAAATAAATACATTAAATTGAAAAAAGACAATTATCTTTGTAATATAATACTTAGCTTAACTATGATTAATGAACACTCGTTTCGGAATATTCCATCCGTAATATCAATTTACCGATGTAACAAAAATTCAAAGAAACGACTGAACAAATATTATCCTACCTATATCAAATCAATATGCTTCTTTTAAAATTGACATCGATTTTAGATTTCACTGCATATCTAGCCTTTAAGTGAATCTCTTCAACCAATAAATCGTTGCCGGTTACTAACCATAGTAAGTGGAATGATTTTTAAATGATATTGTGTGTTAAGTGACCAAGCTTGTCCATTTGTTTGCACTACTTAATTGCTAACCAGAGAATTTTGATACAAATATTTATGCATGATTTGTAAAAACTTTCAAATATTTTCAATTAAGATTGTAAAGTGCCTTAAGAGCCGTCAAAACTTCTGATTATTTTATCTCTGTTTGCTTTTTTCACAAACGGTTTAAAATTTCGAGACCTACCCACTTTGACGGTATATAATGCATTGTATCTTACGTAAAGCGCCACCGACAGAGTAAAATAGTCAAAGAAAGCTTAAGAGGCACAATTTTAATCGCAAGTAAGTGTTACGCTTAATAGCAGTTAATAACAGGAAGGGGCTAGGGAACGTCTAGTTGCTTGCAATGTGATATAGAGTGAAGTAGAGTTATTGCAATTTTAACGCCCTAATAAAGATTATTTCATTAATATCGAGTCGGTCAGTTCAAGGAAGGTGAAAATACCAGAATACACACACACACACACACACACACACACACATAATGATATCCGACTCTCGATAAGTAAACTGACAAACTTTTTCACACCAGGATATGCACCTTATAGAATTCGAATTAAAACGGTATCCGTATGCGAAGGGGTTAGGTGGCTGAGAAGAAGTCTAAAACAGGCTCCTATAAATCGCTGCCTATGTTCGAATCCCGCTCGGGCGCAATCTGGTGTAAAAATGTTTGTCAGATCTCTTGCCGAAGGTTGGTTGCTTTCTACGGGCACTCCGGTTTACTTAAAAACACTGAATACCTTGATATATCAGTAAATAGAATCTTGAGTGTGGCGTAAAACACCAAACTCTGCTAACGAGGCTAAGTCTATGTGTGGAGGATGGAGGGTTGAGGTTGTTTTTGTGATTGCCTTTAGATTATTATTTAGCATACAAATTAAACTATTTGATCTCTTACTTGCTTATAAACTACTTTATTATTTCCATGAATTATTTCAGCCGGAAAGTTTATCCAATAAGCAATACCTATTTGTATTTTATAATGCGTTAACTGCGTTTTAACAAGCCAGTGTTAAACTGAAATGCTATGTAACATGAACTATAGTTATCAATAGTTTGAAGTTCAAAGAATGTCTTGATTACAATTAACACAGGGTAAAACCATTAATTTCCATTAAACATTTAAATTAAAATAAAATGCGATGAAAAGATCGATCCATATATTGACGTCAAATTCCGCAACTATTTGAATTCGTTTTGTAACAACCAGACAATCGCATATATTTAACAAGGTAGTGTTAATATGGCGTCCAAACATTTAAAACATTATTTGTGAAAGCTTTTTGCCATTTTTTTTAATATTTGCGGATCGATACAAGAGTACTTGTACTTCAATACATAAATAAATGTCATCACCAAGGTTGCAATTTAATTCATGAAGGGGTCAATGGAATTAAGAAACAACATCCGTGTCTTTTAAATGCACGTATGCATAAATATTTAAAACTATTTTTTGTAGTATTTCAGTTTAAACGGCTCCAGTTTCACAATCATCCCTTAACTAAGATTTCCCTAAATATTAATTTAACAAATTTTTACAGTCAGTTTTAGAACCATGATTTTTTTCATATTTATATTTAATTTATTTATTTCATTAAAAAAAAAAAAAAAAAAAAAAAAAAAAAAAAAAAAAAAAAAAAAAAAAAAAAAAAAAAAAAAAACATACGTTATAAGCTTGAGGTGATTTTCAAGATGACACATTAACTTAAACTATATAAACTAAATATATCTTAACAATTAAAATAAAGATTACCGATTTGTTAAAAATAATAAAATCTTAGTAATGAAATGATTATGAAACTCGGACCATGCCCCAGTTTCTTAATCATTCGCTCAGTTGAGTGTACACTCAACTAAAATTAGAAAATATTTCAATGTCTATTTTTTAGACATTACACAGTTAAAACTGAATATCAACTACTATATTTAAATTGTTAAGTGTATGTTTATTGAACAAAACTAAACATTGCCTTATAAAACCTGAAATTTTTCAAATATTGACGAGGGAAAGATGTGAACATTTGAGTTGAGTGTAAACTCAAGTACTAGTAAGTAAATGATTGTGAAACTGGAACCTGGCCCTGTTTTACAATCATTCACTCAGCTGAGTGTACACTCAACTCAAATATTCCCATTTTTCTCTCATCAATATTTTAAAAATTTTAAGTTTTATGAGACAATGTTTTGTTTTGTTCAACAAAACTACACTAATCAATTTAAATATTACACCAAATATTCAATTTTAACTGTGTGATGTCTTAGAAATTGACATTGAAATATTCCCGAATTTGAGTTGAGTGTACACTCAGTTGAGTGAATGATTGTGAAACTGGGGCCAGATGTCTAAAATTACAAATTAATTTATTTGACTGACCGAGTTGTGGTTTTTCGATTAGCGCTTATCACTTCTGCCGTTTATTTTTTTTTTAAATTTTATTTCCGACATAGTATAACTTTAATGGTCACTTAAAACAAACGCGACAAAATCTTGACCAACAAACTCGATGGGTTTTAGTTGTGTAAACTGTATCTAAATCTATGTAAAATAAATACAACATAAGTGATTCTTTTTAACAGCTTCGTGCTTATTGCTAACTTTGAGCACTATTACCGGAGTAAGAAAAAGAATTATTATATTAACTGGGTTAATTATTATTATTATTATCATCATCATCATCATTATTATTATTATTATTATTATTATCGTTGTCGTTGTTGTTTTCAAATGCATTAATATTATGGTCTATCACAATTATTTTCATTTTTTCATTGAAGGCTAAATTCCTTCGCACCACTAGGTTGTATAAGAGTGTTAGTGTAAATAGAAATGAAATTATCTTGACTGGGAATTCAGTAAAATGCAACTCAATCAATTTAATTAATCTCCCCTTGATAATTGCTTATTATATATAAATAATAAAAAGATGTTTAGTAAAGGAAAGGTGTTTTACGCCCCAGTCAAGATTCTCTAATCCTTATATCGAGACGGTCAGTTCTTTGTAGGTAGTTGGAAGCGAGGTTTCATGTAAAACGGCAACTGGCACATTTTCTCCACTATGTGATCTTCTCATGTGCTCATATACTGTCACTTAAAAACACTTGGTTACTAAGAAGATTATTATAACTTCAATTTGATTTCCATCAGTTATCCATTCTTTTTGCTCTTTATTATTATTTTCATTTTTCATGACACCTTATCAATAACGTTTTATTTATCTCTAAGCCCTGTAGGATATATGTATATAGATATATAGATATTCTTTGCATGTTGTTTTCAAAGCATGCAAATTACCATTTAAAAGTTTAAATCGTTTGGATTTCTTTCTTTTATTTTAAAAAGGATAACTAATGCACTTAGAAATTTTACAAAAAAATCCGTACATATGAATTTGAATGGAGTTCTTTAAATGTCTATATCCTAACATATAATTTATATCATAATGTGAGAGAATTTGAATAATTTAGAGGGGAAAGTGACAAAGTGTTTGAAATTATAAAACACGTGTTCTTTTCAAACCTTCATTTTCAATTTCAAAGGCATATAATTGGTGTAATTTTGCTGTTTAAAACATTATAAATAGGGCGAAAAATAAAATAAATGAACCATATTTGTGTTGGGAATATATATAAAGGGTTTATACAGGGTAAATGTTCTCTATATTTTAATTTCTTCTTACAGGTGTTTTGTATTAATATGTTTTTGAAAAATAAAATCAAGATCTGTAATGTATATGTATACCACCAGGTGGAGCTGCATTCCTACCGGATACAAATGTATCACCAGGGAGGAATGTAGTATCCGGGGATGGACAAAAGGTCAAGGGTCGATATCCTCGAAGTCATTCAAATCGAATCTCGTTAGTAAAACCCAAAACATATACCATCATTCGCTTATTTTAGAACGAACTCGATTAAATAAATTATTCAAAAATAACTTTTGCATATTATTTTTTATATAAATCAATTTTGAGAGAGACAACACATGAAACAACCAATCTCACCATTTGTTACTTCCGTTTGAATCCATTTTGCTCTTACTCCTATATCATAGTCATGGGCTTATTTCAGAATTCGTATGAAGTATTTAGTTCAAAAATGACTTCTGTATATTTAAATTGATTTAAAACATAAAAAATTAAATCAGTTCAAAATTTTTTTTTGCTCCCGGCTTTATCAGACAACAGTAGATAAAATGACATAATGTCATCAAAATATGTCATGTCGTATTATAGTATTCTAATTTTCGAAAAGAATAAGAACAACATAAAAGCTATAATTTTTTTCAGAATAAATAAATAAATAAATAAATAAATAAATAAATAAATAAATAAATATTTCGATTCCGGCTTTAAAGTAGCTATTTTGACAACTCGTTCATCCTGAAGACTCGACGCCAAAATTGAAGTCATTGACTGCAAATTGTTACTTCATTCGATGTTAAACTGTTAAAAGCTTTCGGGTTATTTAATATGGTAATCACAAACTTGTGATAGATATCCTTAATCATGGATTATCACTTTAATCCATAATTTTAATTACCACTTAAACTTCAAACATAAAACTGTAAAATGGATTATGGAAATGTGTATTGCAGAAAACAAGTACTTGACAATGGCAAATAGAACCAAAAAAACATTACACGACAAACGTGAATTTTACGGTAGCGTATATCTGCCATCAGATAAATTTTAGTCACGATTTATTATCTTGGCTGGTTATGTCGAGGAGTGGGGATAATTATTACTTTATCATGAGTTTTTTTTTCTAACGCGCCCAATCATAATTATTATCACTTCCCGCCATTATTTATCTCGACGACATATAGATGATTTTTTTAGTTTATGAATATATTACTCCCGATTTTGGACAGACACTGGATAAGATTTATGTGCTTTTTGAAGGACCCTGATCACCAATGAAAAAGAATTTACCCAGTATTGCAAAACAATGTTGAGATAATCAAGCCGAAAAAATTACGGATTTAACTCATAACTCCATGTTTTAAACGGGACTTCGGTGGCTATGTGTCCCAAAGTTCATGCTTACAGAATCCTTAATCGTCTGGGTTCGCATTCAACCTAGACAAATCGTAGTGGTTTTCTCACGGAACTCTGGTTTTCTCAAACATACCAGAACTGATCATATTGACAGGGGTTCAAAAACATTATTTCTCAGCTCTTTATATTATAATCGTATTAATTTGCTCATTTTTGCTCGGAATTCTTTTTATAAACATGAAATACTACGATTTTACGAGTTGCATTGAGTAATGGTGTTAAAAGTCCCAGTCACGAATATTTCACTTATATCGAAACGCCGCCAACTATAGGCGAAGTACAAACATTTTGCCTACGCGTTGCGCTGATGGCATTATACAGCAGGGTTCTTTATCGTGTCATGCCTACCGTGAAACGGTACCTCGTTTATTTTAAGTTCCCACCCAAAAGAACCGTGACTGTCATTTCTTAATGCCAGTGCTTGGCTCTACCCACTTTTAAGTCCTGGCTCAGACCCGGTTGGGGTTCAAACCCACTATCCCTAACTTACGGAGCGAGCACTTTACCAACTAAGCTATCGCAGTGGTCTATGATTATAAGAGAGGGTGTATTTAACTAATTCTTCATACGCCCTCAAGGTTTTTTTTCATTCATATTGAAGTTGGACTAGAACTTGTCTATTGAAGGCGCTAAGCCACCGATCCCAGAAACCCCCTCCCTGTTATTATAAGAGTTTACATAATGTATAAAATCTACCTTGTAAAAATAATCAGTAATGTTTGATTTACAGATTAACTATATCTCTATTCGATATTTAAAGGTCTATTTTAAAATTTAAGCCGTATTGTTAAAAACTTCCAAAGCTTGTTTGTAAAATCTCTAATGTATATTTAAATACTAATATTCCTATATCTTTGTTCAATAACTATTTATTATGACCACAATTAATCTTGTAAAAACAAACTTCTAGTAGAATGGAAAGTGTTTGTTGCGGTGTGTTAAATTTATAAATAAATGTTTCAATGGACACTTAGTAATTCATGCTGGACGCGTCAAATTTTAACCATGGAAAGACAGAGTCGCACTTGATCTCGTACCCATGTCCTCTTGCGATTTTGACGAGCGATATACATTCTTCCATTTTATTTTTTTAATTCAGGCAAGTGTAGGGATAATTTTTTAAAAAATGTTTCTACTAAAAATCATATTTATCAAAAATGAAAAAAATATTTAAAAAAGCACATTAATGTATGTTTTATATATGGGAAAAAAATTAGACGATACAAGCACAAAATATGACTTAAAATTGTACTTGAGATTTTAAAAAAGTGATAACAGTTCTACGGATAAGCCCTAAAACGCTGCAAGTTAGCTTCTTGTGTTATGTCATCATACAGAAAAATAAATATCGAGTTGTCCAGTCTAACAATTAATTGATCAGTGAAAATCTTATTTTTCACCTGAAGAAAATGAAATGTAGTTTCAACTAATTTGAATTAATTTTTAAAACGATCATTTAAGTATTGACAGGATATCTATTAATGATGAATGATCATCCAAGATAAACGAGACTTGAAATTGGTTTTAAACATCTGTGGGTTTCGTTTATTTATAAATGACAAATTCCATTGTATCTTTTAAGTTTTAAAGGAGGTGACAAAGTAATTGTAATGACATAAGTCTCTTGCTCAGATTGAGCAGAATTAAGGTTTGTACGTAGGAGTGGAGTGGAGTAATGGTGTTTTACGCCCCAGTCAAGAATCTTTTAGTTCTGGGATGGTGGAGGAAACCGGAGTGGTCAGAGAAACTTCTCACACTAGGGGTTTGTACGTAGGGCTGATAACGTTAAAGGGTTCTTTTACAAATATCGTTTATCTGCATTGTTTTAACCTATATTTAGGCGTTACCAGCTTTATTGGATATTCCAAAAATACACAAAAACAATAGAAACAAATATCCCTTATAGCACCTACCTAATGTGACAATGTATATTGATTTTAAAAATTCATCAAAAGTAGCCCCCACCAAGACATTTTTTTCTGATTACATAACCAAAATTACAGGTTTTCGATTTAATTTATTAGAGAGTAAAAATATAAATTATTTATTAAAATATTTGCATTTATTTAAATGAAAGAATAAAGGTATCGGAGTAAAGAGTGTGGTACTTATAAACGGAACACTCCTAGAGAGTAAACAAACATTCTATATAAAGTATACAATGAATTTACTATACATATTCAATAAATGAAATACGACCGAGCTTAATCCAATATAATGCATCTATATCAAATATCGTATGCATTGACTAAATCGAATAAGCATATTACTTATTCTTTTATTTCTTCTTTTCACTTGTTTACAAGTGAACAAGTGCACACCATCAGCTTTTTTTTTGCTGATACCTGACACGATTACTTGTTCAAAGAATGTTAACTGATTTTACTCTTGGTATGGGGTAAGGGTAGTTTGAAACACTTTGTTGATAGACCGAACTACCACATGGGTCGTGAACCTATTTGGAAGGCCTTGGTATCTTTCCGGAACGCGTTTGTTATTTACGTTTTGTTCATCTCGTCGTGTTATATGAGCAGTTAGAAGGGTATTGTATCGAAACTGTCACTTACGGCGATAAAATAAACTTTTCCGCCCTCAAAACTAACTATTATTATTTATGGGCCAATTGCTGTAAAAATTACCCGTATTTAACGGTACTCAAACCACATCTCTGGACTGGACATGTTTTCCAGTGCCAGTCCGAAATCGGGAGTTTCAGGAGTAGTTCCGATATTGACTGCTTATTTTTCTCTCTCTTGTCCGACTGTTTCTGGCATTAACTTATATTGCGTCGTGTTCTTCATTCCATTGCTTGTTTTTATGTTCATGCTTTTTAGTAACAAACTTCTTTGTTCTATTTTAATACTATTTCAACTAAAATTCGCAAGCCAAGAACAAAATTTGAATAATAAACACCGTTTATATAACACTGAAGCAAAGAATGTATTGCCACATGTTGACAATAATCAAATGAAAATAATACCTTTTGGTAAGCGGTCATTTCGTACCTCCACTACTAAATTTACGTAAAATATTTTTAAATTATCAACAAGTAATACTTTTTAGGAAGAGATCATTTTGTATTGCCACTCATAATATTCAATGTAATTTTTTTTAATAAATTATTTTCAAAGAAATGTTTGATGAACGACTTTAATCGGTGATTTTTTTTTACACTATTTGAGTCAAAATTTAAATGCAAGTTGGGGGGGGTCTCTGACAAATGGAACTTTCACTTCTGTTTTCTTTGATATTTAGAAACTCAGATTACAACGGAACTATATATAAGGACTTTTGTTGAATGTTTACTAACTACTCCATGTGCTGGGTACCAGATTTAGAATGCATTGTTTAAAGAAACAGTAATCACGGACCTGATGCTAGAAATTAAACACAAATATACCGGTCCATGTTCAAAACACTATCTTAAACTATGAAAATTGACAATTTACTTTAAACGCGTTTACTTTCACTAGGAAAATGAGCCAGAATGCTCCTGGGCGTGTTTAATCAAAATTGAAAATGAAAGGAACATGGGACATCAAATATATCCGGGATAATTGTGGATACAGCGACATCCTACTTATCAACAATATTGTGATGACGGTAACAAAGCTTAGCTTCCTAGTATAACATTTATTTCGTGTGACTAATGCTTCAACAAGGAGCATTAAGGCACTGCATAGAGCTTCATTTCTTAAAGTTGTAGCAGATAGAACCCTAACGTCTCAATGTATGTTTGTTCGTTTGCAGCTTAACACACAGCGTTCCCGAAAGCTCTATCGTTTAATTGGCAAAAATATATCAGTTCTTGTAATGACGGGAACCAACAGAGATTTATAAGATATCATAGAGCTAAACAGTTTGAACTAAGAATAATGCCTAATTGCTTTTCTAGCTATTAAACAGCATTGGAACTAGTTGCAATATTTTAGGTTTAACGGGCCTTTCCGATATTCAGAGATTCTGATGTTCGTTTGTTTCAGTTGTAAAAACTTGTAATATATTTTACAAAAAAAAAAAAGGTCAATATCATGGGTACATACCCCAATGAGCTTTGAAAGAAAAGATATGACATATCATTATTCATTAAGTTATTAAGTCTATTCGTAACAACTAAGCTCTTATGGTCGGAAAAAATCGTGTGTGTGTGTGTGTGTGGGGGGGGGGGGTAGTGGCTAAGAATGACCCGTTTTCCATCGGTTAAAGTTGTTCGGGGTTAAGAGTTGTTGTAATAAATGTAAATTAAACTTACCATTATCCGGTCTTTCTGTTCTGGACTTAAAGTTTCAATAAAATTAGCAAATTCCGCTCTCGGTTTAGACATCGTTTGTAATTCCTCAATTCTATTTTGTATCGTTGCCATGGGATCTTCATCTGGAATAGAAATACGCACTTTTTTACTATGTATTAAAATGTCTTCTTGCTTCTGCCTAAGATCCTCCTGTAGGATCCAATTGTGCTCCATTTCAAAACTTCCAAGCGTTTCTAATTTTTTCCGCGCCGTGGCAGTATCATCGTCGAAATTGAAATAGTCGTCATCGTTATCTTCGCTTTCCGGTCGTTCCTCGAATTCAGAGTCGAGTCCATTTTCCAAAATAATATCCTTTTCCGGAGAAGGTTTGACAATGGCACTTTCATCACGTGTTTCAACATCTAAATCTAAGTTAACATCCGGTTCCAATTTCGGTAAAATTAGCGGTAATCGTTCGTACGCTTTCGTCTTTTTTGGCGTTTCTTTTCTTCGACTTCCATGTCCGACCGAGGTTGGCCATCGATGAAGCCCTTCCGTCGACAGTGATTTAGATTTAAAGTCAACTTGAGTAAATGCCCGAGATAAACTCAAACTGCTATTGTACAGTCGTGGATTTTTTGGTTTCGATGGCGACGTTTTGCTATTCATTTTGATGTCGCTAATAAACTCAACTCAATTTTATAAATTCAAATAAAATCCTTCGTTAACATCATAATACACGTTTTATATATATTCCTGAATGAAACGTTTTAAAATACTCCTTGTGTTAACTTGCCGTATCCAAAAACATTTTAATTTTTAATTCCATCAAAAAATCGAAAAAAAAAAATATATAACATCAATAAGTAAAAATCATCTTAACACAAATTCGATATCCAAATCTTTCTCTTATTCTGTATTTCACATTAAAAAAAACGTGTGTCGGAACTGTCAACCAGAAAAAAAATAATTCAAACACGATAGTGACCTAAGTCAATCAGTCTGTACGCACAAAGCAAACAAATATTTAAACTAAGTGTATATCCAAGGTGGATAGCTATAGCCGCCTTTCCGTATTCAGTATAAACATAATCCGTTGATTACATACATATCAAAAGTACTTATACAAATTAATTCCATTTACAGGAAAAATTATCAAGTTCATTGGACCTTAAATATAACAGAGTTGATTATTTACATTTTTATGTACATATATACAGATAACATGTTCTATTCCTGTTGTTAATCATTATAAACATGTTCAAGTTGGTTTAAAAGCTTCATAAAAGTTAATTGCACACCACGCCACACCAACGGTGAGATAGGAAAAATATCTAAATGAAGTTTAAAGTATTCCTGTCTCGTTTTACCGATAATTATTCTGGATCCGTGTGTTAATTTAATATATATATATATATATATATATATATATATATATATATATATATATATATATATATATATATATATATATATATATATATATATATATATTTACACAAATATACACATATATACACGTCGATTAAATGATTGTATTATGTAGCATGCATTGAACAAATAGATCTTCAATTAACGCGAGCTTTATTTGGTTTCAATTGTCCGACATTTTTCAGGAACAATACCGGCCCGATGATGAATAGGGCTTTCAACTAAAAAGAATCACTGATGGAAAGTATTATATATATATATATATATATATATATATATATATATATATATATATATATATATATATATATATATATATATATACAACTGAGTTCATAAAACATTCAACAGCTAGCCGTTTTATTATCTGCCGACACTTGTTTTTTTTTTACAACTTCGTTGTAAATCATTATTGAAAGATAAAACAGAATGGCTCATTTTTCAATAAATAAATTATAACTGTTTTTATACGCCCCTTGTCTTGTTTCTTCCGTGTTTAAAAGCTATGACTTTATTTGTTATAACAACAAACAAAACACAATCAAAATTGTGGGTTTGAATCGTAAGTCGTGACATAGCAAAATTACGCCAGGTTGGCTGTTTAGCGTATAGTCTAGTAAACCAGCCTCAAAATCTACCAAATTAGCGTATAATCTACCAAATTAGCGTATAGTCTAGTAAACCAGCCCCATAATCTACCGAATCAGCGTATAATCTATCAAATTAGCGTATAGTCTAACAAATTAGCGCATAGTCGACCGAATTATCGTATAATCTACCAAATTTACAAATAGTCTTCCAAATTAGCGTATTATCTACCGAATAAGCGTATAATCTACCAAATTAGCAAATGGCCTACCAAATAAGCGTATAATCTACCAAATAAGTCTATAGTATACCAAATTAGCGTATAGTCTACTAAACCAGCCACATAATCTTCCAAATTAGCCTTTCAGTATACCAAATTAGCGTATAGTCTACCAAATAAGCGTATTATCTACAGAATTAGCGTATAGTCTACCAAATTAGTACATAGTCTACCAAATAAGCTTACAGTTCACCAAATTAATTTTTAATTTAGAACCTAGGGTATACTGTCCATAATAGCATGTTGTCTACCAACAAAGCGTAGGGTCTACCAACATGAGTATTGTCTACAAAATTAGCGTTTTGTCCACCAAATTAATGTCTCAGTCTATCAAATTAGCCTATAGTCTACAGACTGTCAAAAACAGTTTACCATAAAAGTGTACAGTCTACCATAAAATGTACATTTTATCACAAAACTATACAAGCTACAACAAAAGCTAAAATTCTACAAAAGTTTACAGTCTACCAAAGAAAGTGTATAATTTACAATAAAAGCGTTAAGTTTGCTATTTAGTTGCAATCTTCCATACAAAGTGTACAGTCTACCGTGAAAATGTACAGTGTACCATAAAATGTACAGTGTATCATAAATGTACAGTCTACCGTGAAAATGTACAGTCGTCCATGAAATGTACAGTGTACCATAAATGTACAGTCTACCGTGAAAATGTACAGTCTTCCATAAAAGTGTACAGTTTACTGTGAAAATGTACACTCTACCATAAGATGTACATTCTACCATAAAATGTACAGTCTACCATAAAAAAAAATACAGTCTACCGTGAAATTGTAAAGTTTACCATAAAATATACAGTGTACCATACAATGTAGTCTACGGTGAAAATATACAGTTTACCATAAAAAGTGTACAGTCTACCGTGTAAATGTACAGTTTACCATAAAATGTGTACAGTCTATCATAAAAATATGTAATCTACTATTAAAGTACACAGTAACCATTAAAAAATCTACAGTCTGGCATAAATGTCTACAGTCTAGCATAAAAAATTTCCGTCTTGTTGTCTCTCTAACCCCCCCTCCAAAACCTAACACGACACGGTATTTAGATAAGATTTTTATACTTTTCACGTTAACTTTAATTAAACTTTGCTTACAACATCTGGATGTAAAGTTTTTTTTATGCAAACAAAAAGGTTGTAGTTTAGATTTGTTTAAATTTAATACTTAAATACTCCTCTTAGATGAAAGTATTCCATTCAGAACAAGCATTAATCTTTTAAGTCCATAAAACCTGTTTATTTAAACTGAAAAAAAGCCTTTATCATGTCAAAGTCAGAGTTGATCGAGCTATTTACATTCTGCAATTAATAAGACTATTAATATCGGCTAGATAAACAAACCATCAATTTATATCAAAAATCACGTCTTGATTTATCAACCCGATGTAGTATTGACTTGACACTTTAGTTTAATTCTTGATAATAAATTGAGAAGTTTTTTAAAAGAGTCGTGTTCATATTTGGAATGATTTTTGACACAGATAATAAATATACTAATAAAAATTATTTAGTTAGCATTATTAACTGACGTGACACCTGAGGTAGAATTGATATTTAAAGATTATGTCATAATGCATTTTTTGAATTTTATCGTTAAAGACGATTTGAATGTATTTAACAATAAATTTTTAAAAAAATGCATTATGACATTTACATAAACTCTGTTTTTTTTCAATTTGATGCAACATTTTAATGTTAAAACATTCACTATTGAAATGCTTCTTAAGAAAAAGGGCCCTCGGTGGCCAAGTGGTATAAACTTACGGATCATACTGTATCTCACCACCTAGGTTCGAATCCCGGTCGGGTAGATCCTAGTGTGAGAGAGATTGTCAGATCGATTGTCG
Source organism: Tegillarca granosa (assembly GCA_029721355.1). Taxonomy (NCBI): domain Eukaryota; kingdom Metazoa; phylum Mollusca; class Bivalvia; order Arcoida; family Arcidae; genus Tegillarca; species Tegillarca granosa. Next base: position 9,507,151 of record CM056604.1, read on the forward strand.
AACGTCGGTATTTTTCTACGGGTACTCCGGTTTCCTCAACCATCAAAGAACTGATCGCCTCGATATAAATAAAAAAAAATCTTGATTAAGGGATAAATTAATATCGATCCAATCAAATCAAATCTATAAAAAAAATTTAAGCTTATAAGCACAACGGACAGTTCTTTGGTAAGTGAAAAAATCATCACTGTATGGAAATCCTTGAGCAACAGTGTCATGAAACACATAATTGAAACTCTATACCAATTAAACACGGCCGAGGTGGCCAAATGGTTAAATATTCAAACACAAGACCTTTAACGACCCAGATGACCGTAAGGTTTTCCTTGTCGGTGGTACATTCTGACTGGCTCGGTATTTGTACTAGTGAGTGAATAGAGTAATGTCACAGTCTAGAATATTTCACTTATATCGATACGTCGCCAGCCATAGGCGAAAGTCAAAATTTTGCCTGTGCGTTGCGGTGATGGCATTTTACAGCAGGATTCTTTTATCGTGCCACACCTGCAGTGACACGGGGCAGGGTTTATTTTAAGTTCCCATCCGAAAGAACCGTAACTTTCATTTCGTAATGCCGAGTGGTTGGCGAAAGAACATTCACCACCCACTTTCAGTCTAAGGTCAGACCATGTCGGCATTCGAATCCATGGCCTCCCACTTACGAAGCGAGCACTTTACGAACTGGGTTACCACAGTGGTATGTATTGGTACTAGTATAATGGATTAAGTGGCCTACTATATTTCGGACGAGTGTACTAGCACTTAAAGGCTGCACAAGTACATTGCTAATCAGAAACACTCGTACACTCGAGCTCCAAATGAACTTGTGGTAAGATCATTATTCCTCGAGAATAATAATAATTGTCTCGTCACAAATAGCTGAAAAATGCTGATGTGACGTAAAACAACATTCAACCGATTATCAACCACGAAAAAACTTCTGATGTCACAGTATAAGTTCGGTATATAGAATTAGTTTTACAAGTCTGTCGATTATACGTGAGGCTTTGATTGTTATCTTAACGGTGCCCGGCCGGGCTCGAATCCACGACCTCCCACTTAAGAAGCGTTAATCTGTGACATTTGGGGCGAGTGTACAAGCACTCTAAAGCTCACCATAAGTTCGCAATATTAAAGATTTAACAGATCTGACACAATTGCAAGAACTACTAGTATGTTTAACATCACTACAACTTGTCATCAGCTCATGATAAAATGTGTCTCGGTAAAAGTTAATTGTTAAAATGATTCTAATTCTAAGCAAGACTCCTACTGCCAATATTGTTGTCCAAATAAAAAAATTTCACATATAGAAATTATTCTTTGTAGAGCTAATTACTATTACAATTCATCTCTCCCATCAGTTTTACGTCTTTGGAATTAACCAACTGAAATAAAGAACTCTTTTAATGCCTTTGATAAATATACAGAAACTAAAAAGAAAGTCCCGAATTGGTTTTACATAGGCTCAAGATCACATTAAATTCTTCTTACAAAACTTAGACTTGAGGATAGTCCTCTAAAACAACATCTTTTTAGAAAAATTCTTGCAAAAAACCCCTTTTGTTTGTGCGGTCAGATAGAAAGTACACACCACTACATGTACCTTTTACAATGTCCAATGTAACATAATAGTCCCTACAGCATTATAGTTAATTTATTGTTAAAAGGAGATTTTGAATTAAGTATGGAACAGAATGGTCAAATTGTATCACAAGTGCATAATTTCATCAGCCGATCTAAACGTTTTACATTTTAATGTTTATGTCATGATTTTGCCATCATTTTTTCATCATTTTCTTTTCCTATGTCTTTTTATTCTTTTTTCCCTTTTTTGTTCAATATCATTTATTTATTATTTATTTTTATTGCTCTAAATTGGATACTTAAAATCTTTATTATATCATTGGTCATTGATGATTGTAATTATAGATAAAGAACTGATTAACTTAAGAGAATACTTCTTTTGTTTCAGAATCCCGTATTATTGTTATGTTAAATAATTGTATGCAAAATGAAGAGACAACTAAAAAAAAAAAAAAAAAAAAAAAAAAAAAAAAATCCATTTAAGTGCATCTTGTAATAAATTTCATGTTGATGAACCAATCAGAAACCACCTGTGTAACATAGATATAACTTATTAATGACCGTACGGCAATTTAACAAAAATTAATTCTGGACAAAGAACGATAACTGTTGCTATTTAAACGTTACTAAATTTTAAAAAGAAATTCTAAAAACAAGCAAAGCACAACAAAAGCAAAATAGATGGAATGTTTAAACGTAAAACTCTGATTGGATTTGAGTGGGATATTTGTTTTTTTTACGCTCTTGTCAAGATTCCGTAAAATATATCGAGGGGGTCAGCGGCAAAAACAGAGAAATCCACAGACCTTTTTCTTAACTAACTGATAAGCTGTCTTACAATAAAATCAGTCATGTTGGGATTGGAACCAATAAGGACTGAGGCTTTGTAATCTGTAAGCAGCGCTTTAGACCACTTGGCCACACAGGCCAAAGGAGAATGGAGCTAACCAAAGTAATGGTAGAAACCACCCGGTAGAAACACTACATCCCCCGTTTATTCCTACGATGTTTTGAATCGACAAAAAAGCAATCTGAGAAATTGCTTCTATAATAATAATAATAATTATGATCATAATCATTATGATGATGATGGTGGTATAAAATTATTTATAATAATAATAATGATAATAATCATGATGATGGTGGTGGTGGTGGTGGTGGTGGTGATGATGATGATTATGATGATGATGATGATGATATAAAATTAATAATAATAATAATAATAATAATAATAATAATAATAATAATAATAATAATAATAATAATAATAATGATTATAAAATCGCAGCAGCAGCAAACTTCAAACTCTCTATGTTCCCGCCTTCGATTAAGGTCATGAATTTAAGTACCAGTAACATATTAGTAAGTATTCTTACCATCCAATGATGTGAGCTGTCCGTATTTGATCTTTTTAAGATTGTAAAGTGCTAATGTTGCCATTTTCTTTCTCTCTAAAAAGTTGTCTGTCGTAGATTTTCTTGCCTTCAGTTCTTGGAATTATTTAACTGCCACAAAACCCATGAATCTGAAAATATTATATAAAAAATGAAATATTCTAAAACGGTGTAAATTTATTTACAATATTTCTTATTAATCTAAAAATTAATCGAAACAGAATTGAATGCGTGTGCGATTTTTTTGTGCTAATCTCCATGATTTGCTTCGTTTATGGGCTAATATATCGCAGATTAACATCGCAAACTATGCACTTCGTTATACTTGTTTTGTGACAACAGAAAGTTGTCTACGTCATGGGAGAACTTTTTAGAAGCAAGGCCATGTTTTGTTTTTAATACTATACACAATTGTATGTATGAGTTTCAGTTAAAACAGTGCTTGGATGAAATATTGCAACTGTGCTGAACAAAACAAGGCGAACTGTCTCAGAGCAATTTTGCGCAAGCTCTCTCGTATTTTTTTTTTTTGCCTTACTGGCTAAGTGGTCTAGAACACCAGCTTACAAATGACTTTACCTCTCGTCACCTAGGGTTAGAATCCGATTCGAGTTAATCGTAGTGAAAGAAAGTAAGGCTTGTTCTACGGAACCCTCGGATTCCTCCACCATATGCATACTAGAATTGACCCGATTGATATAAGTAGATCTTGACTGATGCATAAGAGAGTTACTAAACCTACTTTCATGGTCGTAAAACCATGTTTTACTCCGTTTATAACCTGTTGGGTCACAATGTGAGCTTAGTAAACAAGCGGTATTTTATATCAAGGTTCTTTTTGTCCCCAATAAGAAAATATTAATCCAGTTGCTTTAGTTTAAATTGGTCTTTATATATATTGTAGTTGTTGTTATAGTGTTGTTTAACGTCGAATCAGCAATTTTCGTTGGTTTTTATATACATTGTAGTTGTTGTTATAGTGTTGTTTAACGTCGAATCATCAATTTTCAGCTATTAGCGACGAGAGTTATAAAAGTTATAAATCTTAACGAAATAATCTAAGAACAAGTTTGTGTATGTGTGAGATATACAAGTGTGTATTATGGTCTGCCGTGTATTTAGGGCGACTTTTTGGTAAGGGGCTAGCTCACTAAGTCAGTATGCCGCAGACAAGCGTACCACTCCCCAGTTCATTATCCTTGCACCGGGCGAACCAGTCGAAAAGTCTTTCTATGGACGAGCGCCAGGCAAGGAAGCAGTATCTCAAAATTTAAAATCATATGGATGACCGGGGTGATGATCGAACCCACGACTTCCCGCTTTCGAGGCGGCATACTACCCCTGAACCACTACTGAAACGGTTAGTCTATTTCTAGATGGTTTCTACATAACACGTTTTACTAAACGGTAGTCTTAAAATGTCATTTTATATAATAACATCATGTTATTATGTAAAAACCGTGACCAGTAATTAGTATAGATAATCACATACATCTGTAGTTACACAAACAAGTAGAATATCAACACGACCTGTCATTTACAACAAATATGTTAAATACTTCAAATTCCGTATAATTATCTTATACGTCAATAAAATAATCGTGTAAATCTTTAAGTCAAATTCTAAATTTTTTAAATACCGCGGTGGCGAAGTAGTTCAGGTGTTGGCATTTAAATCGAAGACGTCTAACGCATAACCCCGATAAACTACAAAAGTAGAATCGGGGGTTCCTTGTCGTGGGCCTCTACTGGTTGTCAACAGTACGATGGACTGAGTGGTCTGCGAAGTTAATCAACGGTAGTGCTGGCAAGTGTACTAACATTCTAAAAGTGCAATGCAAATCAGATAAAAATAGAAATACATGTATACTCAAAAGGATACACCCGCCATGCACGAGACTGAAGGTTACATAAATTAAATAAAAAAACGTTTATATGGTAAAAAACCTATAATTTGATTTTGTCACAGGTCAAGGAAATATATTGGTAATGAATGTACACAACATATTGTCTCATAGTAATATTAAGATTACAAAATATAGTATGCCTATGTCGAAAAACAATTACGGCCAGAATCCATGTTAAAAACCCTAAAATTTTGAACTTGAGATCAAGGGTCAAGGTCATATAAAGGTCATGAGTGTATGCAACATATTGTCTGATAGTGACACACCCATGAGTCAAATATGGTCTGCTCAGACATTTATCCATACAAAAATTACTATAATTTTGACCAAGAAGTAAAAGATCAAGGTCATATCTAGGTCATAAAATTACGTGACACATGGTCGCTTGGTGATACACCTGTCATATGCTACTTTTGAATTTTTATGAAATAATACATTGTTGACAAGGGTCAAGGTTATATACAGGCCATAAATGTTCCGGACACACCGTCTCTTGGTAAAACACCCATGTGGCAAATATCGTATGTTTTTGTCAACTAACAAAGAAGTTATGGCCCGGACACGAATCTACAGAGACAGACACACGGGCAGACAAAATGATTCCTATATCCCACGAACAAAGGGGTATTGTTACACAAAGCCTGCACACTGTATGAACTTGTAGTAAGACTAAGCTTTGAGGTTATAAAGAAAAATGTCTCCTCGCGTTAAGCTAAATAATCACTGATGCGATGTTAAGCATCATCCTACGAACCAACCAATCAAGCTTAAGAAATATTTTAGGGACTCAAGGCCATAGGACAGTTTATGGACCCAGATGCTAAAAACTATAATGACAAAAAAAAATGAAAAAAATAACCTTATCTTAATAAAAAATAATTAATATCAATTAAATTAACATCTTCCTCTATACATCTTTGTTAAAATGAAGCAAAAGCAACTTGTGTGTCTGGGTTTTCTAATAATTTCTAATAATTTTTCATCATTATTCAAATCACTAAGATCTTAAAAATCTTAAAGTTTCTCGTTATTTTCTCAGGAAACAGATATTAACACGCATACTGAAATCTCGTAACATCACAGCAAAATAGAATAAAAGTACAAATGTAACTTAACTGAGCAATAGTGAATTGAATTGTTAAAAGTGATGTACCAGCATCCGTGTTTTAACTTTTTATTCTGTTACGAAATATTGAAGAGATATTAAAGTTAGTAACAAGCCAAAAAAACGTTTATCATCTGTCGAATTAGACCTGAAATAAGGTTCCTCCAAAGAAGCAAGCAGTCGCAAGAAAACAAATTAAAAGAGCTAAGTGTTTTTAATTTAAACGACGTTGTTAAGGGATGTATTTAACAAGTTTAAAAGTATTTTATTAATTTTCTATAATAACTTACCTTATTTTTTACTTTCTTTTAATTGAAGCCCTCTCTAATTATATATATAAGTTTGTTAAAGATATGATGTATATCGTTCATACACACTTATTTAAAGAATCTATGGGATACCTAACTTCCATCCCTGACCCAGTAATTGACCCGGATGACATTGAAATGAACAAACCATTCTGATTGAAACAAGTGACAATGAAAAACAAAGCAGAGTCTAATATTACATATGTAATTTTATAACAAAAGATTATCTGTTAAAAGATTATCTCTGTCTTAACGTCACGTCAAGGATAATCTGATAATCTTAAGACAGTCATGAAACACTTATGTTGAAGTATGCCATTGTTTGTTTATTGACAAGGTCGTGGTTTGGTCACAGTCTAAAGATATATATATACAGTGTATAGATAAATAATTATGAAAATATAATTCTCATTACTATGTGAATTCACACGGTGAACAATGGATTTGTGTGTAGTGTGGTAGACATAAGTTGTTGTGAAGGCGATGACGTTACCAAAAAAAAAAAAAAAAAAAAAAAAAAGGGAAGAAAGAAAGAAACAGCGTCTTTGCATTCTTGTGTTATAGACTTCCTGTTTAGGTAGAATATGGTGTTGTTATGGTGGCTTATTTCTGACATCGACATAATTTTAGTCGACATAAAATTATCTCGACATGTCGACTTATTATCTTGGCAAGTCAAGATATTATCATGGAAAGTTGTGATACCAAAATAAAAGTTGAGATAAGTAACACGACATGTCGCGATACTTATGTTGATCTGTCGTAATAATTATCTCGATATCTCGACTTATTTTTATCGCGGCAAGTCGTGTTACTTATCTCAACTTTTTATTTTGGTATCACAACTTTCCATGATAATATCATGACTTGTCAAGATATTAAGTCGACATGTCGAGATATTAAGTCGACATGTTGAGATAATTTTATGTCGACTAAAATTATGTCGATGTCAGAAATAAGCCACCATAGAAATGCCAAAATGCCATGTTAATGTATCGCAAGTGACTGCAAAATTCTGACGTTACGTAAAATAAAAAAACAAGTTGGACCAACCTTACCTCTCGTTTTCCTTTCTATTTATGGAGCACCATTTTGAAATCTGTGGTACAAATCGGGTTTAAAATTGGTATCAAAATTAAACAGCCAAAATAACGTTTACTCTTTGGGGTGACATAGCGTTATATTATATATTTACACCCAGGATATCACATGTTTACCAAGATCGTGAAATAATACATTAAAATAAGTTTTACACGGGTAGAAAACGTTAACGAAAGCCATAAAACCGCGGAGAGGTGTTAAAATGTTTGGAATTTGTTAAAATATCGATATATCATAAACCAACAAGAAAAGAAGATTAAAATCGTTTTTATATTACAAAAAGTCACTGAAAATTCGTAACTTTAAACATAGACCCATTTAAGTCACATGTATATACAAACTATGTAATTAAATTGACAAACCACTCGAGGAAAAAGATTTTAATAAAGAGACTCGTATAACTTCTATTTTAAAGTGAAAAAAAAATTGGTCCCTAATATTAGGTAATAGATTATTTAACACACGAAAATAGCTATAGTAATAAATATTTGTAATATAACGGTATATGTAAATTTTTTGTACTTATTATGTAACTAAAGGCGCAAACAATGAAAAATAACAGATTTTAATTAATGAGTTCGCGTTTTTAATATGCATCTATTTGAAGTTGCGAAATTATTAGACATTTGAAAGAAAATCTATTAAAGTAATTGTTACTTGTCTGAACCAAGACACCGATTTTTTGTGTTATATATATATATATATATATATATATATATATATATATATATATATATATATATATATATATATATATCACCAGTGAAAAGAACAAGGCATTTTTATACATAAAATTTTTTTAACTTTTATTTAAAAGTCAAAATAATTGCTTTTGATGTCGCTGTGTTGTTGACATTGAATTAGGCGAAAGTTTCATTAAAAACGTAAATAAAGTTTGATATTGATCACTTACTTGAGCCTGGTCGTAACGAGAAATCATTATGCACATTCTCAAATATACTAAAATATTCAGTCAGTAAAAAATTTACATGATGAAAATGTCGCATGGCGAGGTATCATGTCGTTTGCGCAAGCGCAAAGGGATTCGTCATTCGCCTAATTTTTCATCATATAGAAATTTGTTCAACTAAGTCTTTTCATTTGATTAAATTAATTTAAAGTACGCAATTTAAAAAGGGATATTTAATTAACTTCTTGTTAAAGAAGAAAGGGTTTGTTAGAGTTAACGAGCAAATGAAAAAAATTCTGTAATAAAACTTTAATTAGTAGGAACATTTAATCAAAATTTGACATTCGTAACAAGATTGGACTTTCTTCAGCATAATAGTCAGGATATTAAAGATTTTGAGCCTTTAGTAAACTTGATAAAATGCGATTTAAACTTATTGTCAGAATAGTCGGGTTTAAGTGTAGTCGATTGATGGTGTTTTACGTGTAAGTCAAGATTCTTATATCGAGGCGGTTGGTTCTAGAGTGGTGGAGGAAACCCGAGTCCCCGTCGAAAAAAACCTACCTTAGGCAGGTGAACTGTCAAACTTTCTCACACTGGGATTTAACCGAGCGGAATTCGAACATAGGCAGTAAGAGGCACTATTGTATATTAAATATATCAATTAAAAAGTTTTCATGTGCAGAATTTTTTACTGAACAAAACAATAAAAAAAATCTGCACCAAAGTCATTGTTGAAATAAGTATAAATTAAAAAACACTATTACAGGCATTAATTTCACACACACACACACACACACACACACACACACACACACACACACACACACACACACACACACACACACACACACACACACACACACACACACACGTTGTAATGATTTGAAAATCAAAGTTCATGTAACCACATTTCAAAGTCGTATTATATTGTAACCGGAATTTAAAATTACCTTAGTAATGAATGAATTTAATATAAATATATAAATGAATGAATAAACGGCACAGCAATATATCGCTTTTTGAAGTCTTATAAAATAAATAATACAATCAAAAAGTGATATATGGCAAATTCATATGCAATTTTGTAGAACAGCATGTACTAATAATCATTCTAGGCCAAAGAATGGTCATAAGTACCTGGGGTCCTAGAACAGAATCAGATTCTAGACCAATACCTATATATAAATATATATATATATATATATTTCTTACAGAAAATAAATTCTTCATCATAATAATAATAATTAATAGGAACATTTATTATTTTTATTATTTAAACAATAATATATATAGACATGCACCAAACAATCAGTTGAATTTCAAGTCAACTCCGTTTCATACTCTGTCCAATGTCTAAGATTAAAAATAACATGATATATTAGTATATTAATCTTTTTTTTTTTTTTTTTTTTTTTTTTTAATATTCGTATTTTTGTTAGAGATGAAAATAAAAAATAAGACTGTACTTACGTTTTTAAAGATGTATTTTTTGTCACAGACATAGTTTCGCATATGTAAACAGTAATTAGCCGTTATTAAAGTTTCCACTTTATGAATTTGAACAGAAGTTTGTTTATTTTCATAACCAATGTACTTCCTATATCACGATGGACAGGTTTGTACGACACAAGATCATGATTTTAATCTTAAGCAGACGATCGAGTAACATTATACCTTGTACGTGTTGGTTATTATAGATTTAATGGAATGTATTAAAGGATTTTATGGGGAAAAATTTCATTATTTTCTGTCTCTTATTATAATTTTTTCAATGATTTATTGAAATAATTTACATATATTTTTATAGATGTATGTATGTAATAAAGTGCAGAAAGAAAGATCGAAGGTTTTGTTATGCCACATAATGGGTGCTCTGGTTGCTTGAATGGCTTTCATCGGCTTACTTAAATCTCATAATTACATGTTCAGAACCGTGACCTATATTTAATCATGTGACTGAGCGATTTTTTGTGACAGGAAATGTCTACTCTTCCAGAGCACCCGGTCTAAAAAAATCATTCCCAATAGTTAATTCCTTGATTGTTTTATAAATAGAATAACAGAAGCAAAATTTGGAATTTTCATAAAAATCAAAAATTTTGAGTATTTTAACAAAATTAGTTAAATGGCAATGTATTTTATGTTTTGTTTCATAAAAGATTTTCATTCATTCATTCATTCATAACACACATATATAATAATTTATGATTTTACAACTACGTGCACTCAAAAAGACCTTGACGGATTTTATTTTATTTAAACTTACAGATAATTTAAACAATGTTCTTATAATAAATAGAATTATTTTAAAAATATCGTATTAAAACAAGTTTAAAAGTTCAATGTTAAACCTAACCCACTATAAAAGGTGATAGGTATACTAATAAATGATCTCTCTCTCTCTCTCCATAAGCAAAGTTTATTTTAAAATTCATTAAAGGGACAAACCCGATGCAAAGCACTTTAGAACTTCTTTAACATCCCGTCGAACCCGGATCCTTGTGAAAAGAACACACACACACACACACACACACACACACACACACACACACACACACACACTTTTTTTTAAAAGTGTCAAAAATAAACGTCTCGCATTTTGATATTGAAACATAAATCTCTCTCTCTCTCTCTCTCTCTCTCTCTCTCTCTCTCTCTCTCTCTCTCTCTCTCTCATTTTCCTCTCCAGTAATAGGTAGGCATACTTATTTGTGACTGACATGTTTATTTTATGTATAACGCTTGACATCCAAAGACGTCGTATAGAATTATTATATAAAACACTTTCATTCTAATTGCAAATGTGAAATCAATTATTGTGGAATTTCGTAAGAAGATAAAAATTCCTCTACGAGAGATAAATGTCATCTATGTAATCTATGTAAAGACATTCCAGAATGTCATCCGTATTAACATCATAAAAATGAACTCCTGTCTGACGTCATGAACACTTTCGATTAAAATTAGTAAAACCTGTCTAAACTGAACACCTTCGCGACTGAAAATTTTGTTCAGGTTCGGTTATAAAGATTTTCAGCTTTACTCAAGCTGTTAACTCACTAAACAATATCGGTAGCTCCTTTGGTAGAGTGCTCGCTTCGTATGTGGTAGATCGGGGGTTCGAACACCGACCAGGTCTGAACAAGACTTAAAAGCCATGCACTCGGGCGTTTCTAGACATAAAAGTCACGGGTCTTTCGGATAAGACCGTAAAAATCGATATCCCGTGTCAGGACTTGGCGTAGCTGCTAATGAACCCACCTTGCGCATTGCCCTATGCGCACTGCAAAGGTCAAAATTTCAAACACTTCTACTATAGCTGGTGAGGTCTCGATATAAGTGATCTATTTTCACTCGGACGTATAACTTCATTGAACCAAACCAAATATCAGACACGCACTCTGTCAATGCGTTTATAAGATTTGGTTTGAGAGGTTAAGATGATTTTCTGTCGGGTTTTTCATTTAGAAGTAGTATTATGTTATCATTACAAAACTTTCACAAATTTCCAGATGGTACTGGTACAATGTAGACGGTACCATAGGCCATAGTCAGTTTGCTTGCCAAAGGTCGGTAGTTTTTTTTTCAGCCTTATTCGTAATTCAAGACTGTATTTTGCAACAGTAAAAATCTGCCCGATTAGTTTTTTTTTTTGCTTAACAAGTGATAAACATAATGTATTAAAATGGCTATTCTTATACGCCCAATCATTTCTCTATACCAATAACCCAACATCTATCTAAACATGACGAACAATTGCAAGTTAAAAACGTGGCCTGGTTAACTTGAACCGTTACTCTTCATAATCCCGAAATCTGCATACCATATAAGGTATATCATTATAAAAAATTCAGTATACAAGTGTATCCCATAGTTAGTAGCTAGATGTCCCTAGCATTGCAAATTGAACAGTTATGTGGACAAAAAATATAAAGAATTACGAGGTGGTTGTGAAGGCTTTATTGATGCTGGTCAAGGGAAATAACTCTCATAATGACTTGATACGGGAATGGCCTAATATGGACTATATTCATTCACCATTTGACTATCATTCCCCAAAACTTTCATAGAAACTAGTGAGAGGTTGGATACAAATAATTACGAATGGCTTGAAAATTTCGTTGGCAAGACAGGAGATTTGTGAGAACAAAGTGGTTGCAAACGCTACATTTCAATTTACGCTGGGTAAGGGAAATAACTCTTATACTGAGAGGTAGGGTATAAATGATTAAAAATGTCTTAAACATCTCGCTGGCAAGACAGGAACGCTGCGAAAACAATTGGTCGTAAAATGCACAGAAACTCAATCGTGAATAGGCAAATTAATCACGCATCAGCTTAACCAAACCAATCGAAACCCAAAAACGACTTTGAAGTTTGGGAATAATATGAAAAATATTCTGGTTTCATTAATAAACTAAATACACTTCATAAGTAATGGAAATAATTTTACATAAGGGACAGTTTTACCTGCTATATACCGCATAAAAAACTAAGGCAAAAAATGGTTATTGAAATGATTTGGTTATGAGATAGAACACGTATATAAACTTACCTTTTAACATTTGTAAACCCGAAATTCTTAGGCCACTAGGTTTGAAAAAATTCAAAAAGGGAAAAAAAATCATTCCAATTGTACCAAAAAGTCAGCCGATGTACTTAATCATTTTTCAAAAAATGGTAAGTTTCACTTATAAATATCGCATAAAACAACTGTTTTGAAAAATTATTAGCTTCTCCCTTTTAAAAAATCTTTGCTCTGATGAAATTAATCGTTGTTAGAGAAATAATTCCGAGTCTCCTGTGGAATGGTTTCAATTAATCACTGCGAGAAAAAACGTTATTGTTGAAAATCGCTATGCGACAAACGATTCTATCAAACGTTTTTACATTAAGTAGCTATTATAAACGGGAAAAAGGTCTTTTACTTTACAATAATAGCTCATATTATTGCAGTGTTTTGTTTGGATTGGAACTTAATTGATAACTCGATGGATCGATTTTTTGTAACAAGAACTTTTACAACATAATATATAAAACCGAGAAACCTGCAGATTTCGCAAAGTAAATATCTGGAATAGCACATTTCAATTGTTTTTGTCGAGTCCAAAGTGAAAAATATTAAGCTTGATATTAGCTTTCGGTAGGTTTATCGGCTCAAAGATAATGTATTATCAAACAGACTCAAAAGATATTGGAGCTTTATGATATTAAAAATAAATCCGAGTCAGTTGAATGTTTTATCAATTCAAACAATAAATCATTGATAAAAAGAATCTAAAAACCCGGATTTCCGCGGAATATTGGTTTGGAGAAGGAGTTGGCTTAAATCGGAATGTAGTTTCCACCTTTAGATGTTTTCAAGTACATTTTTTTTCGGTTTCAAATTTCTTTCTTTACGATTAATAAATGTAGTCAATTCTGAAATAATGGAGGAAATCGGAGTACCCAGAGAAAACCACCGAACTTTTGCAAGTGAACTGACAAACTTCCTTACTCTTGGATCTGCCAGACCTAAACATGAATTAAGGCGATAAAAGACAATGTGATCCGTAAAACGCACAATTCAGACTATCCGATTACAGAGGTCCCGGAATTTCCCGATGAACGTGATATGAAATGTTATGAAGACACTTTCATCCGTTATTGGGTGCTATTAACGTTAATATCAGTACAAAACTTAAATCATTCATTTTAAAAGATATTGAAAAAAATGTTTGAAAGACAAATCCTACATTTAATATATAAAAAAAAAGCAGAAGAAGAAGAAAAACTTACAAAAGCACATTTATCAAAGACAACAGAAAATCTTTTAATAGCTTTTTGACAACCTAAGGAGCCCGCAGAGGTATATTGAAATATAAATATATATATATATATATATATATATATATATATATATATATATATATATATATATATATATATATATATATATATATATATATATATGGTAGAACTTCGATAGCCCAAATTTCAATATCACGGATAAGTCTTTATTTTGTCCCAACAGGTTTTCTATATAAATTATATTAGTTCAATGTATTCTTGGTATTGAAGAGACTTTTAAAGATAATAACAAAATAAAAACTAACATGCATGGTTTTTCATATTGCAATATATTTCGAATACACAGTATTCCTTAGCAAGCTTACATTTTAACTAACTGATAAACTACATGACAAGATATATATAAACATTCGATTGTTAAACCCAATTAAGTTTATATTCAAAGGGTTATAAGAAAATTCATTTAGGACAAATTCTCTGGAAATTACAATATATTTAGGACTAAAACCAAAGATGATATGAAATGCACATTTTTATTGCCGTATATGCCTCACTCTTAAGAAAAAACTCAAAACATTTTTAAATAAAAAAAAAACCCATCCATATAAATATAGTATTTTCCTCTTTAAAGTAAGAAATTACTTCTCCCTTAAAGACAGAAGTAATAGTCACCTGAAGATACCTTCAAAGACGAATAAATGAACATTTTAAAACAGGAAGTGCCATCAGAGACATATATAACGACATATATTCGTTATATATGTCTCTGGTGCCATATTACAATCTTACAAATCACACGGAAACTTGTAAGACATGTAAAGAATCCAATATTACCAATGCATTTAAAACCCTTAATAAAGGTAACACTTTGACTTGGTGATCCTGGAGGCTTTACATATTAAGCTTGAAAAGCCGACTTTAAACAAACAATTAGCAGGAGATGGGACAACTTTCTTACTGAATGTGTTCCAATAAAACTTAGGCGGTAAACTTAATTGGTTTTTTTATAATTGAAACCATCTATAATTGTAATTATATTGTATCATTTATTTAACAATCGAATGTTTATATATATCTTGTCATGTAGTTTATCAGTTAGTTAAAATGTAAGCTTGATAAGGAATACTGTGTATTCGAAATATATTGCAATATGAAAAACCATGCTGTCGTTAATTTTTATTTTGATATATTAGGTCAACATCGATAACTCAAACTTCTATAATTCGAATACCCCGATAAGTCGAAGTAAAAATTTGGTCTGTAGTTTAAAAATCTATTAAGAATTAACTTAAAAAACTCGATCTTTTTTGTAACAATATGTAATCAATGGTCCGTTAAATAAATCAATCAGAGAAATCACGGTAATAAGGCTGCCGCTATATTAGAGGGTTGAGCTGAGTAATGGTGTTTAACGTCCCAGGCAAGAATATTTCACTGATATCGAGACGTCGCCAGCTATAGGCGAAAGTGCAGAAATTTTGCCTGTGCGTTGCGCTGATGGCATTATACAGCAGGGTTCTTTATCGTGCTATGCCGTGACACGGGACCTCGTTTATTTTAAGTTCCCATCCGAAAGAACCGTGAGACTTTCATTTCGTAATGCCGAGTGCTTGGCGAAAGAACAATCACTTCCCACTTTCAAGTCTTGGGTCAGACCCGGCCGGGGTTCGAACCCACGACCTCCCACTTACGGAGCGAGCACTCTACCAACTGAGCTACCGCAGTGGTGTTATTTTAGAGATGTGAACCGAGTAGTTCTAGTTATCTGTGGTATTAATTAATATCAATTAAAGGTTTAATATTCAGTAACTTCACGGAAGATTAAGATTAACAGGTTTCGTAACCCCTCTACTCTAATTATAGAAGCCGAGTAATATGCCGCTGTCGATAACTGTTCAACTTTCGACTTTAAACGATAAACCCAGTGGTACTCACGACTGCATTAAAATCTTTAAGACTTGTAATTATAATTGTATCTGTTTTTTTCTTACAAATTTAATAAATAAGTATTGCTGATAAACATGTAGGTATATCTGAATTCCGATTCCGTTGTTTATTCATTTATTATAGAAAGTATCTATTAGTATTTATTCTTTTTCACTATTGCATTGCATTCGAGTACCGGTAATTGTTTACAAAGATTTCTGTAGTGAAAATCATATACTAGTATTTAGGTGACGTCATCATTAAATACAGATAAAAGTTTGCTGGAAGGATTATTTATAGATATGTGTGACAGTCTTTATAGTTGGGCCACACATGTTCGTAACTTTTTATCAAACATTGGACTGTACATGTCATGCATATGGGGAAAGCCAGTGTATACCTAATGTAGATACGTTTTTAAGCGGTTAGCGTATACGCTTAACGCTTATAGGCATCGTTCCTAACAGGAAGTGATAGGTTAAAGCGGCTCCTAGCGGTAATCTAAGACCTTTGACCGAAGATTCCTACATGCTGTTTGGGGAGACATCTACTATGCCTAGCCTACTCCCGTCATGCCTTATGCCTTCAACTGGCAATGCGATAAATAACATGGCGTGTACTTTGATTCACAAAATACATATGAATGAAGTGTCCACGTAGAACAAGGAGGGTTATGTTTACTAAGTGCCTCAACGATGACCTAATAGACCACCAGTGTGCATGCTTCCCGCGTAAAATGGATTATAAGACAGCAGCATCCATTGTTTTCATCGAGGACTCCGACCTTAATAAGTAAGTTTTTGTTATAGATCTAAAAAATCTAGTTGAGTTTATTTAAAATTTCAAAAGTTATATAATCAGACAGCGAAGATACAAAATAGTTAACAGGTTAAACGGAGAAAGAAGACTACTGTAGTTAGCTTGTCGACATCAAGCGCAAACATGACACATCACTGGATTCCAAAACACGCCGGATCAGATAATTTCATCACCAGTTGTATGCTGTTAATGATAACTGATATAATGAACTAGTATATATTTGTATATTGTTTTCTGTTTTCCTGCACTTAGCACTGCCAATTAAGTGAAAACGCCTATTTTGAAAACTTCACTGAAAATGACTAAGTACCCCAAGTTCTGAAATGCAAGTTTTCAATCACCCCATACGACTGGAGTTAGCAACTTTACCATTTATCTGAAAACTGTTGGCAGTTTCACTGTTCTATATGTTTCCTGTAATTGAGAGAGAGAGAGAGAGAGAGAGAGAGAGAGAGAGAGAGAGAGAGAGAGAGAGAGAGAGAGAGAGAGAGAGAGAGAGAGAGAGAGAGAATAGTAATGGTTTTTTACGCGCAATCAAGATTCTTTAACTTATTTTGAGGCGGTTAGTTCTGGGATGGTGGAGGAAACCGGAGTGCACAAAGAAACCCACCGACCTTTGTCAAGCAAGCTGACAAACTTTTTCACACTAGAATCTGCCCGAGGCACTGTGATCCGTAAGCGTGTGCTTTAGACCACTCTGCCATTGAGGCCCCTTACCGATAATTGATGTTTGATCTTTGTGTAAACTGTAATGTAAGTTTACCAGGAAAAAAATTTATTATTATTATTATTATTATTATTATTGGAATTAATATTATTATTCAGGTAAACCATCTTAACTGTAAGACTTATAAAATCCAGACTGGGCTCATACTGTTAAAGTAAACAACTTAACACCCGAGAAAGTCACGGAAGAAATGAAAAAGGCTAAGAAAGACTTTGACAGGTATTTACAATAATTTTTAACAATTACTGGGGTGTAGAGTGCTCATCCCATCATTCTTATGTAGAATAAAGTTTGAATACAGACCATGGCTTATGGTAGAACAACAATGAAACAGAACATTATTAGTTCAGGCCTTAAACTAGAAGAGTCACAGGTCTTATTGTTGAATTGCCTTTCTATGCATAGTAAAAAGGTTTTATGAATAAAAAAGATCATGACATACACTTATTCTTTGCATGGAAACATTTGGAGTTAATCGAGTTCATTGCCAAATTGCAAAATTTCTCAGTAAAGCTGGATAATCACAAATTATATTATGGAGAGCTTAAGTATCCTCCTGTCGCCAACTAACAGTTCGTTGCTAAATTCAATGGTCAATCGTAAGTAAATAGTAAAAAAGTCAATCCCTTTTTACATTTCTTGCACTTTGCTTTAAAATGAAGAAAAATTCAGTTGTTTTCATTTGAATATACCGGAAAACATCGTTGTAAACAAAACACTCTCGGCAGACGCCATTTTGAATAAACGTGATCATATCGTGGGAAGTCTCTCGGATCACGAGATTTCTCATTGGAAGGGTCTACAAAAATTATTGTTTCAGAAAATTACGCAAACTTTTCAATTATTATTGATTTCAAAATTATAACAAGGATTAAAAATGATTAGGCATTTCCGGTATGACATGCGGAATTCACGTCATTTTACATCATATTATATAGTGAAAAATGCACGGATTTTACTAAATATGGCGTAAGAGGCACATGATTTTGATGACACTCAAAACTAGTATTACTTGACACAAAAGTTTCAGATTTTGATCGGGTAAAAAGGCCAGACTCTCTTCTTCCAGACGACATATTATACATCGTTATTTATTTTACTTGTGATTAAAAATAAAGATAATAACTTCAAGAATAATTTGGCAATAGTGAAATCTGTCAAAAATTAAAACTTTTGATATTTTTATATTTTCTAACTAGTTTAGGACATATTCAAAAATTTTCTAACTAAGTATGGAAAGTTTAACACTTTGGACGCCTATTTGACTTTGAGTGTGTGCAGTGATGTACTTCCTGTAAATGATATCCGATGTAAACAATCTGCCACGAATTTGACCCTACCACGAATTTAGGCGTCTTGAGGATATACAATGTTCATTGGACTGTGTGACTGTAAATGCATTTTATCGAAATAAAAAAACTTTTTCAGAATTTTAAGTCTTACAGACATAAATTGTGTGTAAAACATGTCTGATTATACTTTAGCTTGAGAAATCTCAATTTAAGTAAAATATATTGCCACTTGCACAACTTTATAGCAGGAACACTAAGATTGACCACCTGGCAATTTGTTTTTGCTTCATCGAGTTTATACTCAAAGGTCTACAGATCCTTTTTCAAGTAAATGTGTATTTAATTTTTTAATTTTTTTTTCCTCGAGTTATACTCAAAGGAGTGGAGTAATGATGTTTTACGCCCCAGTCAAGAATCTGTCACTTATTTCGAGGCGGTCAGTATACTTAAAGGTCTCGAGATTCTTTTCAAGTAAATGTGTATTTAAATATTTTAATTTTGTTTTCATTGAGTTATACTCAAAGGTCTCAACATTCTTTTTCAAGTGAACTCGTATTTCAATATATTCTCATGAATGTTAAGTATGATTTATATTTTAAAACTTATTTTTTAAAAAAAAATTGTTATTTTTTAAAAAGTTTTTTTCTCTCTTCAAAAATAACAGACTTAGGAGCAACAAGCAAATGAAGACAAACATCATGCTACAAAGGCCATTCAGGATTTACATTGTATTTGAAAAATCACAGTAGATCTGAACATGATACCATAAACAAGAATGAATCCTTATTTGTAAAAATGGACACCCTTGAACTAGACAAGATACAACACTTGAAATTGGTTACAGAAAAACCATCTATTGACAAGATTCAAATTGGCAATGAAATGGATTGAAAACTGAGAATGCCCATGATTATCAAAGCAAGATTTTTTGTATACTTGAAAGTAAATTCTGCTAAAAGACAAATTGTGCTTTTTCTTAATACACAAGTGACATTTTTTCAGACATATTGTGGTCTGTTTAACTTAACTTTTAAATATATTCTTTTTTATTCAATAACCATATGTCCTTAATAAATATATTTCCTTTTGTAACAATACAAAGATTAAGATAATAAACCAAAAACATTTACATGAACTGGAACTTGTTTTTATTGGCAACATTTTTTATCTCACCTGAGCACATGGTGCTCAAGTGAGCTAATTTGATGGGTCAAGTTCGTATATGGGTAATGTTAGGTCAATAAGTAGGTCATTAGGTAAAATTATAGAAAAAACCTTGTTAACACTCCCGAGGACCCAATTTTAGCCCAAACTTCATCAAACTTCCCTACAATGATCCTCTTAACAAAAGCTAGCTCAGTTTTGTATATGAATGATGTTGGGTCAATAAGTAGGTCACTAGGTCAAATTATAGAAAAACCTTGTTAACACTCCTAAGGTCCTAATGTCAGCCCAATCTTCATCAACCTTGCTCAGGATAATGCTCTTGACAAAAGCTAGCTTAAATTTGTATATGGGTCATATTGGGTCAATAAGTAGGTCACCAGGTGAAATTATAGAAAAACCTTGGCCCCTAATTTTAGCCCAATCTTATCAGACTTTCTCAGAATGTACCATTTGACAAAAGCTAGCTTAAGGATGTTTAAGGGTCATGTTGGGTCAATAAGTAGGTCACTAGGTCAAATTATAGAAAAGGTCCAGTTTGCCAAAATCAAGCTGAATGTACATCATTTTCAGGTGAGCGTCCAGGGCCTTCATGGTCCTCTTCTTTTTCATGTCGCTGTAAATAAAAATTTTCTCCAGAAATTTCTTTTCTTATTAAAGTACCCTAACATTGGGGCCTTGGTGGACAAGTGGTCTAAGTCATATGCCTGCGTCATTTTGTTTGTTCAGTTGGTAGAGTGCTCTCTTTGTATTAGGGAGCTCGGGGTTAGAAGCCAGACCGGGTCTGACCAAGACTTGAAAACTGGTTGTTACCGTTTTTTTTTTGCCAAGCACTCCGCATTTAGTAATAAAAGTCATAGGGTCCATCAGAGTAGACCATGAAAACTGAAGTCCAATGGCAGGCATGGCACTCTACAGAACCCTCCCTGCACATTGTCCTAAGCACACTGCAAAGGTAAACATTTCCGTCATTTCGTCTTCAGCTGTTGAAGTCTCGATATAAGTATAATACTCTTGATTGGGACGTTAAACCTCATTAGATGAAATTGAATCACATGCTAATGGATCAAAGTACATCTTACTGAGTAGGTTTGAATCCCAGAGTGACAAAACCTAGTATGAAAAAAGTTTTACAATTGGTTGTTGAAAGTCTTTGTCTATCTCCAGGCACTCAAGTTTACTCCATCAGCTTCAGACTGACTACCTTGATATCTATGTGAAAGAATCAGTATCTTGACGGATCTAAAACACCATTTGCCCTCTCCACTCTGCTCCAGTATACCCTGAATAGAACCAAAGTGGGCATATAATTTTAGAAAAATAATGGATATTGGCTACTTATACAACAGACTGCACAATTTTCTCTTTTTTACAAACTAGGATGAATAATTATAGAGACAAATATGCAGCATCAGTTTTTCAAAATAACTGATATCAACTTGTTTAGATTAACTTTCAGAATATTTTATTTTAGTTTGATAACAACCAATGTCATAATTTCTATTTCAAATGCAACAACAACTAATTGTAACAATTTCACTATGGTGTTACATTGTGTGTACTCATCTACAGATTTATTTCATGAAAATATTTTTCCAAATTATTCCTTTTTTAGTGGCACGTTATGTAATTTAGCTCTGTTCAACAAGTTTTATGCCTTCACTGAAGAAATTGAGTTCACACAAATAAACAATGCATTTAATGAGAGGTTTGTTGGTTTTATTGCTGTGTAATCTCGCATTAGCATTTTTCCAGACAGTCATGACAAGGGGAAGTTTATTAATTTATTAGGATAAATTAAAGAACAAGTTTGTGAATGTGAGATTTGCAAGCATGTTTTATCGTTTGTCATACTTGGTGATTTTCACATGTTAGCTCAAAGAGTCAGTCAAGTACCCAACTCTTATTCACATGATGTCAATGTGTCAACCATCAGTGCTCTCTCCTTAAGTTTAAGTCTTATGACTGACCTGGGCAGGGATTGAACCAACATCCCAACCTACACCCCAACCCACCATGCTTTGGAGAAAGATGCTCTGCCTCTGAACTATAAAGGCTTGAGTTGGTGTTGGTCTAGTGGTCTTAGGTGCCAGCTTGATAATCTGCCTTACCTCTGAAGTGTTAGTTCCTCTGTCATTTATAGAGTTTTCCCAACAGTTGTAGTCTGTGGTTTTTTGGAAACTTCAGTTTCCTTTGCTATTTCCAATCTGATTACCTTGATACAGAAAACTTATCTTTGCCAGGATGTGAAAAAACCATCAACATAGCACAACATTAGCATGTGTGGTTAACTAGTTAAGTGTCAGTTTGTACGTCTCTTTATATTTTCTACAGTGAAAACTGAAGAGAGGAAATTTGTCATGTAAATATGTATCTCAAAGTTAAAAAGTGCAAGCTCTGGTAACAACACACACACATGACGTGTTATAAACAGTCACTTATTGATTGACACTCTGGTATTCAGACACTGAGGTATTTAATGTACTACTATATATACACAGCTTTACAAATAATCAAGATAATCAAATAATCAAGATTTTATGAAAACCAAACTACAAACATTTAAAAATCTGGTTCAGTTATGAGGAAACATTCATGTTATATAATGATTTTAAATTTGATTATATGCAGTGCTATGTACAGAAAGAAATAAAACAAACATACCAGTCCTTGTCCATATCACAATCCAAAAAACAAAGTAAAAACTTCGCAAACTGGCAAAATATGTTATACACGTGAACTTCAATCAAGGAAGTGAGGCCGGGTGCTCCGGAAGTGTAAGCACCTCCTGTCTAGCCAGCTACACCCGTCACGTGCATGTCAATTTTGAGAATGAAAGGAACACAGAACTATGGTAAGTCAAATATATCCAGTATAAGTTGGGGTATAGTGACTACATACTTATCAACAATATTGTGATGACGGCCATAAAACTTTTTAAGGGCCCTGATTAGCCAGGCTTGCAATATCCTTGTGTCAACAATTTAACTGTAAGTAATTTGCTTCGTTGCAGAAAGTCCCAATAGTGGGAACAAGCTCTACCGTACCGTATTAACTGTGAAACATATACACCATACGCAGGAGAAGCAAGGATATAACTGCAAAGAAACGGAAAGTTGACAATAGAAAAGTTGAAGTCATCACGTTTGTCGTATAGCATCAGATGTAACCTTTCGTGGGTGTCAAAATTGAGGTATAAGTCCAAATATGAAGCAGAACATGGAGAATCTGTCGTGTCTTTTATTTCAAGCTCACTTGGATAGATGGCATTCACATATTCTTCAAATTTGCGATTATTTAGAGATAGAACGTCATCTATATATCTGTATGTGTAGTTGAATGATTTAGCGACAGTATTTTCTCCAGATTTGACAAGGTTCTGTCCAAAATCTGATTCATATGAATAAAGAAACAAATCAGCAAGCAAAAGTGTACAGTTTGTGCCCATTGGTATACTGATTGTTTGTTGAAAGATAATATTGCCAACACAACAAATATGTTGTCTATCAAAAACTTTAACATTTTGTTGATGGTATCTTCAGTATATTTTTGTTTGCAGTCTGTATGGTGTTTTACAAAATAACCAGAATTTCTGTTGAGCACTAGATATTTGTAAAAGAATGAAAAGTGAATGATTTGTTTTAGACGTTCTTTCAACTTAGCATGAGGGATAGTGGTGTAAAGGGTAGAAAAATCAAAAGTTTTTATACTTTTACCGAAGATAGAGTATTAGAAACAAAATGGTCAAGTAGTTCTTTTAAATTTTTGAGAATCTTCATTTGGTTGATGGCAGATGTAGAATAAACTTTAACTGAATAAGTCTGAAGGCCATCTTTGACGACTGTCAAAATTTGTGTTAGAATTACTGATAATGATTTAGTAGTACATTGAGAGGAACCTGCTATATATCTTTCCTTGTATGGATTTTTGTGAAGTTTTGGAATCCAATACAAGTAAGGCAGGTCAAGTTCTTGCTGTTTTAAATTGAAACCAAAAGACTCAGGACTCCCCTATGATTGGAAAGAACTTCATCTTTGGTAAAATTAGTTTTGGTATAAGTAGGATTCTCCGATATACTTTCTAAACCAAGCTCCTTAATTAGACATTCAACATAGAATTTTTTACAAACTAAAAATAATTTTGTTAGAAGCTATAAATGCCCATTACTTGTTTTCTGTGAGTGCAAGATTTTTGGGAAAACATCTCACACAAATTACCATATCCAGTATACAATCTTTCAACAAAAATTAAAAAAAATGAAAAATATATTCAGATATGACAAAAAAAATTTATTCAACAATAATAAACTAGGTAATCTGAAAATTCAACATAATAAACTACAATCTTTGAACACAATTAATTTCATAAACATAAAATAAAATTCCTTTAAGCGACACTACAGGTTTTTAACAACATAGCTTGTCTATTTTATGTTTTTAGTAAAGTAATTCTCTCTCTCTTTTTAATTCATTGAACACCTGATCACAGATAATTATCAACAAATTTAATGTACAAAAATTACGATTATGTAATTTTTTTAAAGTATTTAATCAGTATTATCACATTTTCTCAAAATTCTTCCAAATTTCAACATTTTAACCCTAACAAGATGCGTTTGTGACAAATAGCCACAGTGGCAAAGTCTGTAGCTTTGACAATTGACCATAATGTGTGACCTAACATCGATTACACAGCAATGAAGATGTATTGCATGAAGATTTGTTCTTATGTTCTTAATTTCAACAGTTGTGTCAAGTTATAAGACAATCCACTCATGCATAAAATAACTAAAATAAAAATAAAAATAATTAAAACAAGAAGTCCAATAAGGCCTGTATTGCTCACCTGAAACAACCTTATTTTATTTTTTGCATTTTCTTTTTCAAATATATCCAATCAGTAAAACATAAACAAACACAAGCAAAATCCTTATTTCTATTATTTATGTGCCAGGTGAGCTAATAATAATAATAAGAAGAATAAGAAATAAAGAAAGTAAACTTTTAAGTTATTATATACAGAATAAAAGATGGCACAAAAACTTTCTTGCAAGTCACTAACCAATTTTGCAGTAACATGAGTATTAGACAGTTTTCTCAATTTCCATATCTTTCGCTAAAAATAATCATTAAACCTGCCAATTAAAAAATGACCACCATTTATACATTCTATAGCAAATATATCACCAAAACTTCACTTTTCGTGAACAATAAAACAAACATACCAGTCCTTGTCCATATCACAATCCCAAAAACAAAGTAAAAACTTTGCAAACTGGCAAAACATGTTATACACGTGAACTTCCATGTTATTTAAAGATTTGCTCAAATATAATAAATTAATTTCCCCAAGACTAAAATATCTGTTACATATATCAGAGACACATCAATAGCAACTGTGGAGTAAAGATATATTGAAAAATGATTTTGTAAGAGCATCAATCCATTTAAAATTTAAAACTCAGGACTCTAGTATTTTATACACTAAAGAATACTTTAAAACAAGTCCATCATTATAGCACACTTTAAAAATTGGCCAATTGAATCATGTAGATTTTCAACCTTTAATGAATTTTAAACACTTTATAAGAGAATAAAATCAAGTTAATGTTTATTGGAAAATAATGAAATTATAATTCTCAAAAATTTGAATTTTAAATGGCACCACAAATAAATATTCCTAAAAAAATTTAAAAAATAACACCTTTTATAGAGAGAGCCACACAATAAATAATTTTTCCCATTACAGTAAAAGATGAATTTTTTAATTTTCTTTTAAGTATCTCACCAACGATGCCTTACTGCCTTGCTGAAATGTAATATATTCAAAGTTACCCGCAAAAAAATTTTGTCGCAAAGAAAATATTGTTATTTACAGAACCATTCATAACAAAATCAAGTCAAGACTCTATGGCTGTTATAACAATTTGCAGCACAATATTTTATATGCTTTTTTCTCTGTTACAAATCAACTTTTTAATTCAGTATTAAACCAAAATAACACAAACAGTTATCACACGTAAGGATTAATATTAAAATTTTTGATACCAATGTTTATGTCAGTTTAATGAAATGTAATAGTATGTGTGTTACAATAATTTTTAAAAATTTGCACTAAAATGTGTCAGTGCACAAAAGCACAAAACAAATATGTAACCTTGAAAACAAACTTCAAAAAATAATGTCATACAGATCAATATTGGAAAGGTTTCAATAAAAAAATTTATCGAACAAATGTACAAAAGTGAGTCAATATGACCTTTAATGCTCACTTGCTCATGGTTCTTTTTTCAAACAGAAGCCAAGATTGGTCTTTGAGTTATTTTAACATTTCATTTGAATTATAATAATAATAATAATAATAAAAATAATAATAATAATAATACAATTAAATAAACCTGTAATTTAATTTTCCTAGGAAAAAACCACCAACATTTTTAGCCTAAACATGGCTTTCATCAATTTTTATGGAAATACATTCTAAATGAAAAACAAGAATTCTATGGAATTAGATGTCTCACTTGGTTATTTTTTGATCAATAAGAAAATACATTTTTAAGATTCAGTCTTGTCACAATATTAAATTTTGTGAGGTATGCATAATTAAACACTGAATCTAAAAACCCAGATTTATCCCAAAATTGAATTAAATTGTCAACAGATATTGTATATAATTTAGAAACTACTCAAACAACATCTGAAATCGAATTCACCAAGATTTAGATGTAATTTTAACATTTTCTCAAAATATGTAGTTTTTATCAGAAAAACTAACAAATGTCATTTTTTTTCAATTAACCGTAATATATAAGTAAGTTCCTTCTTGGTAAATGATGAATTCAAAATTTCAAAACAAAACATTGAAAATTGGGTCTGTTTAAGCATTATCTCAAAATTCCTTTCTTTCCCTTTAAAAGTGTATGTTTTTACTTAAAAATTAGTTGTAACATCAGTCTATTTACTCATGTAATCATCATTGAACTGCATAATTAAACTGTGTTGTAAATTTCATTTAAAAAAGTGTTAGTTGAAGAGATATGGAGAATTTTCTCCAAATTCCCTTTTCTCTAAAAATGCAAGCTTTTACCCAATAATATTTGAAACATCAGCTTATCATAATTAAACTGCATGATAAAACTGTGTTTCAAATTTCATTCTAACAACAGTGTATATTTAAGAGGTATGGACTTTAAAATACAACTTGCACATTTTGACACGTTGTTGATGCCGGTAAAGCCTAAGGCTCGCCTTCTGGGGACCTTAGTCACCAGTCCAGAAAACAAACAGTGTACCATACCTTGTAAAAAATCAATCAGATAATCATCATTTGGATGGAAGTGTTACAAAATCACAGTGATTTCCATGTTTCATGTTGTTTAATTTTTTTTATCTTATTTGAGGCAAGGTTTGTGAATTTAAGAATGGATAACTTTTTCCCATTCAACTAAGCGGTGTTATGAATACTGCTTTTTTCATTATTCAAGTAAGGCTTGAAATTTTTTTCAAAGCACTTCTGTTTCTTCCTCTGTCCGCTGTCTCTTAGTATTTTTCCTATGTACTGGAAGTAAATTATAAAAAATTGACTTTGAAAAGTTAAAACCCAGTTCTTGTGTTACAGAGGGCGTGACACGATAAAATATCCCATTACACAATACACAATACTAAAACATCCAGCTGCACAATGCAATCGGTAAAAAATCACAGGTAAAAACTTGAATGCTAAATCCCATTCTTGTGATCTTTAGAGTACTGGTATTATTTTTACTGTCACTTTCCTCAACTTTTGGCAAATCTAAAACAGAAAACATTATTAATATCATTCAGGATGATATATACCATTATAAAGATTATTCAAGACA
Source organism: Tegillarca granosa (assembly GCA_029721355.1). Classification (NCBI taxonomy): domain Eukaryota; kingdom Metazoa; phylum Mollusca; class Bivalvia; order Arcoida; family Arcidae; genus Tegillarca; species Tegillarca granosa. Next base: position 9,535,042 of record CM056604.1, read on the forward strand.
ATACACATACAAATCCCAACTAAAAATTATAAAATATACATGTTCCGGTATTTTAAATCTATGTATGTAAGTATTGATATTTTTTAGAGTTATAGTTAGGTAAAATACCTATTACTAACTATTTACTAAGTCATTTGAAAAGCATTTAATCACATGCATTAGACAGAAGAGAAAATAGCTGTTAAATATGAAAGCCATAATTATGAGGAAACAAAGTTTTGGCTTCCAGATGGCCCGGGAAACATCACATGCTAAACTTTATTTGTCAGTTTTCAAAGTTTTTTAGCTGAGTTGCAATGAGGCTGTACTCAGTTATTATTTGGTGATGTGGGCAGGCCAGTGAACTGGACGAGGGTAGCACCATCAGTTTTCCAGACTGCTAAATGCTTGCAGCCATTAAACTCAAATTTGGTATGCGAGTCTACCATCATAAGTTACAGATCAAGTTTGAGTTTTGTTCCGGCTCACTGATATTTGTCAAAAATATTGACCTTGCACTTAGTAATTTCTTTAAAATATTATTTTTAAGACTTTTTTAAAAGGCCTGCAGATATTGAACTCAATTTTGGTATGTGAGCCTACCATCATGAGTTACAGATTAGGTTTAAGTTTGGTTCCATTTCACCATTTTCAAGAAAATTATGGGAACTGCACCTAAAAACAATTTGTTAAAATGCCTATTCTTATTTAATTAAGAAAAGCTACATGACAAAATAAAGAGTTAAATATATCAATGGAACATGGAATTGGAAATGAAACCATGTATGAACACCCTGTTTTGCTAGCAACACATATAATACAACAGCAAACAAGTCCCTGTTAAAAAAAGAAAGCAACAATATGCAGCTACAAACAAGAAGTTAACACATTAATATGGATGAACGGTGTAAAACAATAGTTCACAATAGTTTACAGTTTATCTCATAACAAAAACTAAACTTCAGTAGAGCATGTAGAACCAACATAAAGATGTGTTTGTGAAACATCTATGCCCCTAGTAGCAGCTGTTTATAGAGTTGTACTCTGTGTAGTCAGAGGTCAACTTTTAGTAAAGTCGCAAATGTCTTGTATAATAAAGCTAAATGCAATTAGTGCATAGCGCATGTGAAAACTTGGATATTAACTCTTTGGGTGCTGAGTAACGAATTATCTCCCCTTAGACCCAGCCACCAAGTAATATTTTGAAGAAGATCGGAAACTGTAATAATTATTTTGAAAAACCGTTATTTTTTGTCATAAGATGTAAATCATTGAAATTTGTGAAACATCTATGCCCCAAGTAGCAGCTGTTTATAAAGTTGTACTCTGTGCAGTCAAAGGTAAACTTTTAGTAAAGTCGGAAATGTCTTGTATAATTTAGCTAAATGCAATCAGTGCATAGCGCATGTTAAAACTTGGATATTTACTCTTTGGGTGATGAGTAACGAATTATCTCATCTTAGACCCAGCCACCAAGTAATATTTTGAAGAAGATCGGAAACTGTAATAATTATTTTTGAAAAACCGTTATTTTTTGTCATAAGATGTACACCATTGAAATTTTGGCTATCTGTTGTAATGCATGTATAAATGAAGAGTATAAAATAACATTCACTTTACTGAATTTTCTAGATTGCATAAACCAAATTCATAAGATAATGAAATTGTGTAGCAAATGATCTCTCATCAAAAAATCTTACACAGAGAAAAAAAGTAATGCATAATATGTCAAAGGTAAGCCATGTCATCAATTCCAAGAGAGTCAACATCTTAAGTCATTAAATTGAAAAATTACAAAAATAAAATCTTCTTCAAAATATATTCATAAATATCCAATAAAGTTGCAAATGCAAAGATAAAAATTAGGTCATTACTATATATCACTTTCATGACCAGTTTAACCCAACTAAGGGCTCCTAAAATCTTGACCTCTGTAACATTTGGCAACTAATTTTAAATGATACAACAAGAGATGAAATGCCTCAGTTATTGGGTGCCTATTTATCATGTAAAGTTATGGCTGTTATAAAAGTGTTAAAACTTAAAATACTGTGCTAAAAGAATAAATAAGCAAAGTTCAGTGGTATTTCCTTGCATATCCAATTCACTTAACTGTTTAAGCATATTGAAAGCTTTTTAAAGTTTCAAAATCTGATCATATTTTGACTTGTCATGATGATGCTATGACACAGCTTGAATAAACAATACCAGTTTTTTATTATCAGAAAGTATACAGGGATACTTTAATGCATACAGATAACGGCAAATCTGGTACTCTGATTTAAATTTGTTACCTGTCCCACCTCTATTAATCATATATCATGTACCCAGAACATGATAGAGTGGGTACCTCTTGTAATAAACAAATTAATGATTAACACCAGTATGAAAACAGTTCAGTTAATTTATGCAAACCAGCAGACTAATGCCCAAATACACAAAGGAAGCTGTTTTATGATTTACCAAGAAAAAAGTTAATGTTCATAAACGTACCACAGACATTTCTCATGTTGAATGGGATAGTCTATAATTCTCTTTGTGGGTTTTGACACCATGACCCAAATGTGTCGCCAGCATTTCCATTTCATTCTCATTCATATCTAATATCTATAAAACATAAAGAGTGAGTAAGTTATTGTTCAAAATTGCATCAGCGTTATTACAGCTTTTCTCAGCTAGAAATTGTAAAAGATACAAGAGTATCAACAAAACAATGATGTCATAATAAAAAGAATAAAAGAGTATCAACAAAACTATGATGTCATAATAAAAAGAATAAAAGAGTATCAAAATAATGCTTAACAGATAAGAACCAGTAATAGTTTTAAATAAAATGTTAGATGATAAAAAAATTATTGCGTGTCAAGTTTATTCCCTGATGAACATTCAAATCTTTGATGTTCACTAACAATGTTAAAAGGATCTTGTATCGATGATGCTAAATAAAAAGTATCCCTTTGTAAGAACAACTAAAAAGTAAATATTGTCCAGCAAAATGTGTTGGATAGATTGTTGACCTTGACAGATTTAGGAGCTTGTTCTCTCTTTTAAAAAAAGGAAGTTGTAAAATAACTGTGTACAATTCTACAGCATCTAGGAGCAATACCATCATGCCTATTGTACTGGAATAATGGTGAAAATCCAAAACAAGGCTGAATCGAGCATAACTTATCATGTTCTTGGCTATTCCAATGATTTCACTATTGATCACTGATATAACTGATATAATAAAACATAAACTAATAACTTACCCCTGCCTGCAAGCCCGCATCACTGAATTAATAGCCGAGTTCAACATGGTTGCAACCTGACTAAAAATGTAGACAACCGGTATGGAACGCACAATAGTAAAATTGATAATATAGAGCTACTAAGTATTAGGGTTTATCCACTACACCATGGATTAGTATATACAATGTACATATGGGCTTATAAATCACGATTGACGACCTATGATCAGTGCGAAGAAAATTCGAATTCTACATCTAAATGCTTTGTCATTCCTTATGTGACATTGTTATGAATAATAAGGAGAAACGTGCCCTCAGTCACGTTTATTTTGAAACATAACTATCCAAAAGCAAATTCCATAACATTTATGTATATGTCTATGATACTAACTACCATAAACACTAACCTGAGATTCAGTGGCAATATATTTCCTTAAGGACCTTGAATTTATTTGTTCTGGGTAATTGATACCTGGGCACATAGTAACAATTTCCTTTATCTCTGTGTTTCCATTCAATGGCGAGTCAGTATTTTGCCTTGCAAATATGTATGGATTTGTGACTACAATGCCAACCTCATTTCTAAATTTTATTAAAACATCTATTGCTCTCTTTACATCTTGGGATAAAGGAACAAATGCCTCAATATTCTGCCTTGAATATAGGCTAAAGAGTGCAGCGACAACCATATCCATTTTGAAATATTGAAACTGAAAATTTAAAACAATTATGTACCTGTGGCAGTATACAAGTAGGTCTGAAATTATGCCAGAACAAGAGACATTATGCTTGCTTAATTACTTATGGTTACTGCTGACAATACGCATCTGAAATATCTGATTCTACCATTAATACAAATACCAAAATATTTTTAACACTACAACCATTCAAAATTCACCTAGCCACTTTTCACTTTTGTTAAGTCCTGACTATGAAACCGTATATATATCATACAAAATTGTTCTAGTTTCAAATTTTGATCCAGTACACAATTTTGACAAAGTTATGTCTTGAACTTAGAAAATAGCTTCTTCAGGCTTTTACAAAAAGTCCAGGATCTAATATTTTAAAGAAATTTAAAGTCCAAGTCCCATAACTTTGTTGGAAATCAGCGAACCAGAACCAAACTCTCATTGTTGTAGACTTGCATACCAAATGTGATTTCAATATCTGCAAGTTTTTAAAAAATAAATCCATAAAACTAATATTTTATAGAAATTTTATAAGTCAAAGTCCAATAAATTTGTCTAAAATCAGTGAACTGGAACTCAAATTCAAACTAAAACTTGATCTGTTACTCATGAAGGCCTAAAACACTAAATTTAAAATTAACAAATTTATGTGTATATGAAACAAAGCTTGAATCGGTTTGTTTTTATCATATCACATGATATTTTAGTCTTCTAAATGCTTGTAACTTCAAAATAAATCATCATGTTATTTAGTCAAAGAGATGTTGTAAAACAGCCAGTGCTCATATCAACAGAGTGCGTTTTTATGCAATGAAACATAATGACTAGTCAGCAGTCCATCGAATATTCGAAGGAAATTCCCTCTCTTCTTACATGGCCGTACAAGGCCAAGTAGTACTGTCACTGGCTTTCGAAGTCAAGGGTTATGGGTTCAAACCTCACTCAGGACTTTGAAAATTTTCTGAGAAGATTTTTATCTTCTGCCTACACTAGCACCATATCTAATGGGAATAATTATTCTGCACAAACTTTAGTAGATATCACACAGTACACAGTAAATCCCTTTTCAAATTAGGAATATTCACCAAGAGAAAAATCACAGGGGCTTAGTATCAGGATTTTTGTGTTTTTTGTTTTAAAGATTATTTGTGTTTTCATTACAAGTGAGGTTAACACTTCGATAACTTTGCCTGAAATCCATTTTTAACAAACTCAAAAAATTCTGAAAATTGACACCAAGAAACACAGCCCCTGTGAGAAAAAAAATATTTTAGACACTGAATTGGACCAAATTAAGCAGATTAACAGTCCTTTCGTAACTTTCAAAAAGTTATGGTGCCAAACCTGTCAACAGTTCCCAAGACGTAAAGATCTACTAGCATTGGCCATGGTCGCAATATCCAAATGCGTTTCTTGAAAACACATTGTGAATTCACACTGTGATCGAAAGGTATGGGTTCACATTCATGTGATCGACAGATTTGAATGCATCCACTGGCCCAAGAGTTTTACGTCGCCACTATTGTCATGGCATTGTGCAGCACATTGATAGTGATGACTGATTCAATATTTAGCGTCCATCGGATATTCGGCGGGTCCTGCGCAAAATCAAGAAGTTTCTGTTTTTTTGCCTTTTAAAATTTGCCTATACGAGAATAATTTAGTTTTGAATCGCTACAAAGACAACACTTACCACAATTTTCAGTCAAAGTAAATGCCGCCATTTTCTTTTTGTATATCGTTTGTTTCCGTCTCTTTTCTTCATAGGTCGTATATTGGAAACTGCCGTTTGGTTGAATTTATACATTTATACATCCCTTGAAAGGTCTAGCTATGTTGAGCTAGCGGTGTCATATACAGAGTCGATTTTCAGGTCCCAATAATTCGGTTTTAGACGAGACTTTATTTTAAGTTTAATTGAAAGAAATATCAAATTGAACCTATGAATTTTGGAGATCCAATAACATTATTGGGTCATGACCCAATAAAATGAAAATGTCCCAATAATTTGTTGAAGACCCAATATTTCGAGTATGAAAATCACCAATGTCCCAATATTTATGCAAGTTTAAAACTGTGTGTGTGTGTGTGTGTGTGTGTGTGTGTTTGTGTGTTCGCACAATGATAATTCGTTTAAACCCAACCTAGATAACGTTAATGTTTTACCGGTCACACCAAACAGGAGAGAGAGAGAGAGAGAGAGAGAGAGAGAGAGAGAGAGAGAGAGAGAGAGAGAGAGAGAGTCAAAAATGGGTAAAAGGTATATGCCTGAACTTTGACTTTTGCAGTGTTATTTCTAAATACCGAGTGTTTGACAAAACAACAATCGCATGCTTAGACCTGACAAGGGTTTAAGCCCCGGCATCCTACATACGGCGACCAGCTTAACCAATTTATTGGGAACGGATGCTTTTGTATGGAAACGAAATAATATTGCGTGGGAATTAACACCAGAGAACGAAGTATTATTTCGTGGGAACACAAATATATATTTATCTCAACGTATTTCTAACCTTTTCATTGTTGTTTTATGAACATGTTTACCAATATTTTTTGTCTTTTTTTATTGGAAAATTTGACATAATAAATATCTAAGACTTTTTAAAATTAATGTTTTTTAACTTCATGCGGAACAGGTATAATTTAAAGTTGCAAAATCTTTAAATAAAATATAAAGCCTGTCAAATTAATTTTTTTTCTTTGCATACTACTTTTATAATTACTAAATATTTAATCCGTTATGCTGCAATTTTTTTAATTCCTTACATGGGGAAAATCCTCAAAAATGACGTTTTATGCATGTAAGAAAAGTTTATTAAATTAAATTGAAATGATCGCTATTTAAATCCTGTTATGTGCCCATCGGTAATTTTATTCTATTCGGGATTTTTATTTTGTAAACTGGTAATAAACTCACTAACTCTATATCTCCAGTTAACTAAGTTCATATCTAGCTTATTTAATTAAAGTTCGTTTTAGAGTTTTAAGAGTTTAAGTTAACAGTGAGCGTCTTACTCATAAAGGCAAATATATTCACTTGTAAATAGCCAAGAATTAAACTCCTCGCGTTACCGTTCAGTATCAACTTAATTATGTATTATGAACTAATTATTGATATAAAAAAAGTATGTAGATGAAACATATATATAGGTCAATATAATTTTGCAAATAAAGTCATTCATTCATTCATTCAAATACTTCGACATAAACTGCTGTGGTTGAATCCAGCCTAGTCACACAGTTATCACACAAACGACCCCTACCCTCCAGTTTTTTATAAGTAGATATACAGCTCAAATAGTTACCCACTCACTGAGCCTGGTGTGAGAGAGTTCGTCAGATTTCCTGTCAAAAGTTCGATGGTTTATTCCGATTTTCTCTACCATCTCTGTGAACTGAACATCTTGATTATTCCATATTAGAATTGGATCTTTTTGTCTAGTTCAAAAAGCTAATGTAGTGTCATATGCTTTGTTTGTATTTTTTAAGAAAATTAAAAAATTATCACTTGTTAGAAGTAATTAAAACGATTGATTGATTGATTGATTTCTTGATTGCTTGATTGATTAATTTTTGGTAATAATAATAATAATAATAATATAAAGAAGAAGAAGAAGAAGAGGAAGAAGAAGAGTAAAGAAAGAAAGAAAGAAAGAAAAATAGAAAAGAGAAAGAAAAAAAGAAAAGATAGAAAGAAAGAAAAAGAAAAAAAGAAAAAAAGAAAAGAAAGAAAGACAGAAAAGAAAAGAAAGAAAGAATGAAAGAAAGAGAAAAAATCATATCAACTTACCTTCTTGAAATTATCCAGTTAAAAAATGTTAATTTCTTGATAATTGTTTTTCACTTCTAGCAATTATGTCGGATAATCCTCAGAATACATCACTGTATTATGTTAACACTCTTAAAATATAAATTTAACATATATACTGTTACAAAGTCGTATCTTTTACCTACTAGTTATCTACTTTATATATCTGGATTTTAAACATTTCAATAATTTAACTGGGTTCTATCGTTTTATATTAGTTTTGAAACTTTTTTTTGAAGTGAACTTTAATATGTACATACCTGTTCAAGGTGTGACATTGTAGGTATATCCCTTTTTTATAGATTTGTTAATGAATTTCTGAAATTAGATATGGGAATTAATCATGTTGTGTACATGGAAATAAAATGAATTGTAATTATAATAAAAATAGCCGCGACATTGAGTTTCGAAAAAAAAATTATCGTCTACTTTCTTTCTTCTTAAAGCGACATTGATAAAAAATGATTTATTTTTTATTTTATTTTATTTTTAAAGAACTTTAAAATGAATTTTCTTAAGACTCGCCAGAATGGTGTGTGATTATAATAAAAATACAGCGACAATAAGTTACAGTCAATTTTATTGTATACTTACTTTCATCTTAAAATGAAATTGAAAATGATTTCAAAATATGTTTTATTATATTCATATATATATATATATATATATATATATATATATATATATATATATATATATATATATATATATATATATATATATATATATATATATATATATATTGCATTTTTAAAAGGCTTGTTTATGTATTTTCTCACTATAAAATTAACATGTTACTAATAACGACCGTGTCTAATAGCTCGTATCTTTTTAATAATAATTTTATGCCGTTAAGCTTGAATAATTACACGGTTAATCTTAATGGAGGTTTTTTAATATTGTAAATATACATGTATGTATATACATGTAACTGTTTCTGTTTGAGAGAGAGAGAGAGAGAGAGAGAGAGAGAGAGAGAGAGAGAGAGAGAGAGAATTTTAAACATGGAATTCATTAATAATAATAATAATAATAATAATAATAATAATAATAATGTTTTTCCTTTTCAGAACCCCGGGCAATACGGTTTCTTCGAGCATTCCAGCAGAACTAACATCAATGATATGGCAGAAGCGTTAGTTTTAACAATATTTTATTTATATATCAATACAATTACAAGTTTGAAACATACACATACAAAAATACAATAAAAGGATTAAAACATACACATACAAAAATACAATTAAAGGATTCGGGAACAAGACATAGTGTCTTATATTAACCCGTCTCCTTTATCAAAGCTGTTATACATTCAGTATAGGCCGAATTTAAAACATTGAAATCATATAATCTGATATATAAATATTTTAAATGAATGAATAAGATGCTTTGAAAAAAGAAATCGAGAGAGAGAGAGAGAGAGAGAGAGAGAGAGAGAGAGAGAGAGAGAGAGAGAGAGAGAGAGTCATGAGAATCTTTTAGAGGCAATAATATAGTTCTGCACTGCTAGAAAAATATCTCTATTTTGCAAATAAGTTAGTGAATCATCATAGAAGAAGCGTTTTTGGATGAAGTTGTTGTCAGGATGTTTTATTTGTCCTTTTGAAAAACACTTTAATAATTTAATTAATTAATTTTATTGTGGTTAATAATATACAATATTTTAAATTAAACCAGGGAGTTTCGTTTTTAGTAAAAACTCCAAATATATAGCCTTCTTTTAAACTCGGTGTATCAAAAATTTGACACAGTTCACTTAAAAGATACGGATGTTAACTTTTTAGGGATTGCTCTCGTTCGCTGTATGTTTTGTTAGAATAGAGAGAACATTCGGACTTGATAAATCTGTTGACTTTGTACAGATTTATTCATTTGACATAAACAGAGAAAAATTCAGCTTGTTATTTGCCGGTGTTCATAGTATTTTGGTCCATCTGTGTAACCTGTTTTATAGGGTTCCATTTAATTTGAATCGGGAAAATGGCCAAATTGATTCTCTTTATGCAAAATTCCAATGCAATATTTTTACACCGATTTCATTTTTGCATAAAGATTTCAACATAATTTATAAGGAAATATAAGTATAATTTATTGCATTGTATCTGGGTAAAAATAGAATATATCGATCAATTTTTATTGACATATTGGAACGAGCCAACTCCAATGAGCTTGACTGAACTTCCGTGATTTTCAGTTCTGTGTTTGTCTGCAGTAAAGCGTACATGGGATTAAGATTTAACCGGAAATAAATATCGGTTAACTACAGTGTGTTTAAAGGCGTCACTTCCGGAACATACAACAAATGCATGAATGAACGATAAAGCAAACTCCTCCGTACAATTATATATATATATATATATATATATATATATATATATATATATATATATATATATATATATATATATATATATATATCCATGACATTCATGATTATCAAGTGAAAGAAAAACAAAATTATTCCTACAATCATTTTCTGTATCCAAGATATATTTCAAACATGTAAAATTGATGGAGCGGCTTTTTCCATTGGGAATAGCAATGTCAGCTTAAGTAAGAATGCTGGCCAATCAAACAATACGTAAATGGATAGGATGGTGATAACTCAGACAAAATTTGCAATATTTGTGATGGTAATATAAAATGTTAAATTAAAATTTAAAAAATGCGGACAATATTTTTTTTTTGATATACCTGATGAACAAGTCAGATAATTGAAAAATAAATCAATATGCAACATCTCTAAAGGGTTTTCAATAAATTATTGCTATACAATTTAATTTACAACTTAGATGTTGTTTCTGATATCAATACTGTAAGTTATATTGATAATTAATTTTCTTTATTTTTTCACTATTTTTATTATTTGATAATTTTTAAATTTTTTTTATAGGTCTGGAATATTCATAGATTGTGATACGCCATTGCTCTACATAACTTGTTTATTTATTTATTTATTTATTTATCTAAAGATGGCAAGAAATGAATTTTAATTTCGATTTTACGGCCATTTGATTTTTTCCCCTGCTTGCTATTTTGGAAAAGTTTAATGTAAAGGAGCTCCGGCATCATTTATGAAGTTTAATTGTTTTAATATTAAAACCTTAGTTAATAGGCCATGGTTATGATTTGAATTCTTCTTGATATTTAGTCACGTAATAATTACGTAATCGGAGGTCAAGACCCACCATATAAACAAACAGAATAAAATTATAGCGAAACCAAATACATTTATTATTCTTATAAATTCTGCCATTATATTTAAGCAAATTTTTAAAAACTATCAAACTTTAAAAAAAAAAAAAAAAAGGAAATGCATTTTGAAGCTTTAACCTTAAATTTAAACATATGTTGTTAATTATATAATGCACAAATATACGACAATGTCACCTATACTTAAACAACTATCTATTGTCCATTTGTCGAATACTTGAAAAGTAGGTTATGTATAAGAGTTATCTCTCTTAGATTGTTTCCGGTCAAGGTTTTATTCGTTTTTCTAAAAACAAAATGAAACTGGAATTCTCGGAATCACAGAGGAACACGTAGGATACTAAAATATTGTATGACGATTTTTTAGGTTATAGAAGAATATAAGATTGAGAAGAATGGACTGTACTATACTTAATTAGTAAAAGGTAAACTTAATTTACATATTATCTGATAAATCTTATCACACCTGGGTCAACTTACAGGTATTATTAAGAAGTCACGAAACCAGGAAGTATAATACGTTTTGTTTTAATTAGGTGTGGGTGGTTTGTATCAAGCATAACCTTCACGGACATGTAGAAATTTTGTCTGTGTCGGACAAGTCAATAAATCCCATTATAAGCTGTGCATCTTATGTAATGACATGTATAAACATTTTATAGCAAATTATCTCCCTTGTTGAACCATCGGTACAACCTTGCTTCTTTATTCCACGGGTATTTAACAAGTGAAATTAGATAGCACATGGTAACCTAGGTCAGTTAAAGATATCGTTGAGGGTTATTTCAAAACAAAACAAAACAAAACAAATTAAATACAACACAGTTAAGTACAGCATATTACAGTACAGTAAACTGATTACAACACAATACAAAATACATAATTTTTATTGCATGGCGATTATTTTGATAAAATAAAAACATAGCTCTATAGAGTACTTGTTCTATAAAAGTTTGAATTCATAATTATGAGTAAAGAAATAAAAAAAAAATAAAAATAAAAATAAAAAACGAAAAGCCAATCTACAAAAAAAGAATAGTAATGATGACTGTTCCTTTAACAGAATGTTTCAGCATTTAAAATGCTCCAACCAGAAACACAGAAATATATTCCATGGTATTCAAAGATTTACATATTTATTCTGTTAAAGCTGGGTTTAAGCATGCAAGCGTAAAAGGACAAGGATTTTAGGTTCCTGGTGCAATGTTCAGACTGGTAAAATTACCCAAAAGAGGGCCTTGTACTCTCAAACGCTTAAGACCACTAAAATCAGGATGAACACTTGTCTGGTAACCTGATGAGGTTGTAAACTTGTAAATAGTCTTTGATGTTATTTTTATTATTATTATTATTATTATTTGGACACTTTCTACTTTAAAATTCACTCCGGTTTATTATTTACTAATTCTAAGAAGGCTTATTTTATAAACACTTATACAATGAAATGTTTTATAAATGTAAGAAAATATACTTCTGTTGTATGTCCCTAACCATTAAAGGCCACGGAAATGGTGGCTAGTTTGAATGTTGTTTAACGTCGAATCAACAATTTTCAGCCTTTTTTACGAGATCTAAGAATTAATTGAAGTTAGTGTATGCCTTAAACGTGCTAGTTGACAGAGTTAGTACGCCAAAGTCTAGCTTATCACTCCCCCAGCTACTTTGTCCTGTAAGTGTGTGAACCTATCGACACTATCCTCTTAATGTCAAGCGCTGGACGAGGAAGCAGTATTTCACCCCCCCCCCCAAAAAAAAAAAAAAAAAAAAAAAAAAAAAAAAAAAAAATAAAAATAAAAAAATCAGAAATTGAAAAACTTAATGCAGCGCTAAGACATGTATGATCCGAAACCATGAACTTTGATTCCGATGCGGACTCTTAAACTCTGAGCCACCGAGGCAGGTCTTTTAGCCTCAAAATCAAAATAGATTCAGTTTCTCATAATGTTAGTCACGTGATTTCATGTATACGATGTTTTGGTGGATATTTGAGATATCTATTAGAACCATGTAGTAAAAAAACGCATTAGGTCTGTTCAAAGTCTGTTGGAATTCTACAATTTGAAATAAACTAGATTGTGATATTGCATTGAAACATGGATTTATCTAGTTACATCAATTCTTGTTTTTTAATCATCACTAACCATTAAAAAATAAGTGACAAGGTCGCCATTACTCTTTTTAGTATTTCTAAAATTACAGTTTTCTGTTTCATTTTTCAGCTAATTATCATGTCAAGAGGAACAGGACTAATTGTGGCCGCCATTGACTTTGGCACTACATATTCCGGTTATGCATTTTCTATGAGACACGAATATGAAAAGGACAAACTTAAAATATCCGCTAATAATTGGATGGCTGGATCACGTGGTTTGGTATCATTGAAGACGCCAACTGCAGTGCTTCTCAATCCAAAGAAGGAATTTGATTCATTTGGGTTTGAAGCAGAAGACAAGTATTCAGACCTAGCAGACGATGACGAGCACCATGGATGGTATTATTTCAGACGTTTTAAGATGATGCTTCATGATAAATTTGATGAAGTTGTAAGTAAATCGTTATGGTTACTGCTATGATCAACTTAACCTGCCACTGAGCTACGTAAGTTGGGACATGGGTTAGTCCCGACCAGGGTAGAGCCGATAGTAACTGTATTTTTCACCAAGCACTCAGCATAAAGAATTGAAAATCACATGCTTTTATGACCAGACATTGAAAATCGATACAGTAACGGGAAGGAAGAGAGAGAGAGAGAGAGAGAGAGAGAGAGAGAGAGAGAGAGAGAGAGAGAGAGAGAGAGAGAGAGAGAGAGTGTGTGTGTGTGTGGGGGGGGGGTGTGGGTGTTCTACAAACGCATAACATAGGCAACTATTATTTCTGGAACCGCAATTTATGCCTCTTGTTCATATGGAATGAATAGAATTAAAAAATCACCCTTGTTCAATCATGGACATTATTTTTTACCACTAAAAAGATGCAGTTGTATCGTGTAAGTACTGGAAACCAACCACTCGGTACCCGTTTTGTATTTATGTTCGGTATCAGTCTTAGCTAGGGAATTTTAAACCAGTGTTTATAATATATATTATATAGTCCGTTATTTGTTTAGGCGTCATTGCTGGGAACATCACCATTTTCGAAGTCTGGCGCATTTTGTAATTGTTTTGCACCACATATTAATATGTTTGATTTGGCTGTTTTACATTTATGGTCCATTCATTGTTGTATAATTTACAAAGACCATAACTATTTTGGCTATTGTTTGTTTTCTGTTGTAGTTGGTTGTAAAGTTGTTAAACGTCGCATCAGCAATTTTCAGCTTTTTGCAACTAGGGCGAGTTGAGTTGAGTAATGGTGTTTAACGTCCCAGTCAAGAATATTTCACTTATATCGAGACGTCGCCAGCTATAGGCGAAAGTGCAGAAATTTTGCCTGTGCGTTGCGCTGATGGCATTATACAGCAGGGTTCTTTATCGTGCCATGCCTGCCATGACAGGGGACTTCGTTTATTTTAAGTTCTCATCCGAAAGAACCGTGACTTTCATTTCGTAATGCCGAGTGCTTGGCGAAAGAACAGTCACTACCCACTTTCAAGTCTTGGGTCAGACCCGGCCGGGGTTCGAACCCACGACCTTCCACTAACGGAGCGAGCAACTAGGGCGAGTTAAGCCTATTAATCTTTAAAATTATTTTGAAAACAAGTTCGTATATTTATAAGATATGCCTAGTACAAACTGCGATTTAAGTCAGGCGACTTTCTTATTAAGATGCTGGTTCAGCAAGTCAATTTGCTGCAGACAAGAACAACGCCTAAGGTGAATCCTGTCAACGAGTGAATCAGTCTATACCACGTCATTCTAATGTCAAGCGCCTGTTGAGGAAGAATAACTCAAATTTTCAAGTCATGTATAACCCAGCCAGGGTTCGAAACAAAGATTTTCAACTTTTGAGGTGGATTCTTTGACAATGAGTCACCGATTCGGTTTCAGTGTGTGTGTGTGTGTGTGTGTGTGTGTGTGTGTGTGTGTGTGTGTGTGTGTTTCGGGCACTCCGGTTTCTTTCAACATCTCAAAACTGACCGACTTGTATCAGTGAAAGAATCTTGACTGGGACGTAAAACAATATTCATCTAATCCATTCCTTAGTAGTAAGCATTCAAGTTGACCTTTTATCTCTATTCTTTATTTTCATCCTGGGTTTCTTGACCCGCCGTTTATAACTTTGTCCCCGTCCCCTTAGTTACAGTTGCTATTCAGCACACGCTTTGAACATAAATGGCGGATTCTAGTAGGAAAATGTATATGCTAGATAGAACCGTCTTAGAATCGAGAACTGCCAATATCGTATCTCCACGCCTTGCTGAAAATTTGCATTTATGCAAGAAATAACTTTGTTCAGATTCTGTTTTTTTAAAAAAATTATTGATACGTTTAAAAGATCTGTTTATTATTTAGGATGGAGAGAAAGGGGTAAAGGGAGCGAAGAAGAACAAAATAAAGAGAAATATTATGCTCAAAGACGTAACCGGTGAGAAAGAGATGCCAGCGATAGATATTTTTGCCATGGCTATTCGATATTTAAAAAACCACCTGTTGTCTACATGCGAGAAAAGGGCGGACATGATCAAAGAAGATGACGTCACGTGGGTGCTTACAGTTCCCGCAATCTGGAATGATGCCGCTAAGCAGTTCATGAGAGAAGCAGCAGAAAAAGTAAATAATGATTTTTAAAACAGAAAGTTTCTAACATTTGGTGATATAAAGCGCCCGCTTTAGACAACTTGGCCTTCGAGGTCCTTAAACTGAGAGAGAGAGAGAGAGAGAGAGAGAGAGAGAGAGAGAGAGAGAGAGACTATGTTACAAAGGAAATATTTTTCATTGGTTTTTTTCTGTTTCTATTCAATCAATAGGTTGGACAACGTAAAAATGATAAAATGGTCCATTTTGCTAAATTCAGTTAGCCAGATATTAATGGATGTTCCTTGATAATTGACGGGCATGCGTATTCTTTTTTTTTTTTTTTGGTAATGCTTCAGCCGGTTAAATGATTAATTGTCTAGCGCATTTGCTGTCGTAGACAGTGCTGAAAAATGAGACGTTTTACCCTCATCTCCCAAATTGAACTGTAGATTGTAATGCACCCAAACTTATTACGTTTCAGGCATTTGTTACAAAGGGTTTGTTTTTTTTACTCAAGGGACACATAAATTGGAATCATTCTCCGACCATTCTGAAATAAAAATAAATTTAAGATAAAGATTTATCAAATTGCTACATTTTAAACTTTCAGGCTGAAATCAAAGGTGACCATCTTCTTATTGCACTGGAACCGGAAGCTGCGTCGATGTTTTGTAAACATGTTCCGGTAGAAAAGATGTGTAGTGAAACCGGATTTGCCTCCTTTGCCCCAGGAAGTAAATACTTGGTTTTGGACGCTGGAGGTAAGATAATACATGTGTATATTCAAATAAATGGTAAATCTTTTCATGTTGTATGACCTATGTTTATAAAATTTGTGTATTATGTTATAAACTTTTAATTTTCCTCGTTGGCGCAATTTTTTGTCATGGTTTATTTTTTTGCAACTCAAACTTCTTAGGTTAAAGAGTGAACCCATATGCTTTAGCAAAAAAGTTAATTTTACCTTATTTTCATTTAACAAGAGAACATAGCAGATTGTGGGTATGTTAAGTACTTAACATAATCTAAATGATACAAAGTGCCTGTTTATGGAGAACAGTTCTACAGCAGCTAAGGTTCCGAGTTCTGCCGACAGTAGTTCAGAAAATGTTATCATTTTACTTGCTTAATTTTTTTTTTTATTTTTGTTTTATTTATTTATCATTTCTATTATTTTGTGAATTTTGCAACATTTTCAATTAAAATTATGTTTGAAAAAACTTCGGTATTTTCAAAGCAAGCCTAGTCGTAACAGAAAAAAAGAACGCCAACCACATCGTCGACATATATAACCGTAGAATACCAAACGTTGCCGATTTATTGAATTTACATTTTATCAAACTATGTGAACTATGCTTTTATATATCACAATATATATATATATATATATATATATATAT
Organism: Tegillarca granosa; assembly: GCA_029721355.1. Lineage (NCBI taxonomy): Eukaryota > Metazoa > Mollusca > Bivalvia > Arcoida > Arcidae > Tegillarca > Tegillarca granosa. The sequence continues at coordinate 9,552,040 of CM056604.1, forward strand.
ATATATATATATATATATATATATATATATATATATTGAAATAGCGGCTCTGTTTTTGGTTTTTTTGGTTTTTTTTTTTTGGTTTTTTTTTTTTTGTTTGTTTTTTAAATTCAAATTCTCAATAGCAGCAACGTTTTCATGAGGACCGGGTCCAAATAAGTAAATAATCTCGAACAATATTTTAAAAACTTGAATTTTCTATGAATTGCTGCATAATCAAGGGTCACAATTCCAAGAATTATATACCATCTTATCTGCTTTCTGTGAGAGGGGACTAGGTGACCAAATTATCTAAAGCGCGCTAACGGATCCCAGCATCTATCACCGCCTAGGTTTGAATCCCATTAATCGGGCCAACCTTACTTTGAGAAAGATTGTCAATTCACTTTGCCGAAAATCGGTGGTTTACCCTGGGCACTCCAGTTTTCTCCTCCATCCCGGAATTTGCCACCTCTGTTTAGGTGAAGGAATCTTTACTGTACATTAAACATCATTTATCCAATCCAACATTTCTGTGAGCATGCGTTGTCAAGTAAAGATTTTTTGTAAGATATGTATTTTTTTTAAAATAATAATTATTTTAGAATGTCGAAACTTCAACTTTTTCCATTTTTAGATAAACCCTGAAAGAAAACAATCATGAATTAATTAATTAGCTTTTGTGATCCGAAAGTAGCGTTTTCCTACTTTGGACGTAATAAATTGGATCTATTTTCAATTCTATATGATGACTGTTTTCTGTTTTTTTGTATATGACATACTTAGCGTTAAGGTTCTATATCATTGGTTCGAATTTGATTAAAATCTTTTAAATCCCGAAATCTATGATCAAAAGTGAAGTAACATTAAATATTTACAAATGGTCAAATTTAAGCCACTTGCATGATAAATCGTTCGATTTCTCGGAGGATTGGGTGGGGGTTGAAAATGGGAATTTGTTGTAACTGATCATGACAATCTGCCCATGTCCTGCTTTTGAAATGTATTACTTTTTAAAAATTCAGTAGTAGCACAGGACAAAGGTTAAATCTTTTCAATCAATCTATCGATCAAATTGCAACGAAGATTTTGTAAAATAGGATTATTAGTAATTATAAGTGAGTGTGAGGAGAGAGTGCATAGGTCTTATTTGATTTAAATCTATTCTTCTAGGTGGAACAGTGGATATCACAGTTCACGAAGTTGCCGAAAACGACCACCTGAGAGAACTACACAAAGCTAGCGGAGGAGCGTGGGGAGGGACCCAAGTAGATGAATCCTTTCGACAAATGCTGGTCAGAATAGTGGGGGGTCCGGTTTGGAACAAGTTCTGTTCAAGACATACTGGCGATTTTGTAGATATGTTCCGCGAATTTGAAACGAAAAAAAGAAATATTAATGAAGCGACGACGGGAAAAGTGACCATGAAGATCCCCGTGACTTTCGCGGAGCAGTTCCAGGAAGAAACAGAAGAGGATATCAAAGAAGTTATTGAACAAACTAACTTCTCGGGCAAAATCTCTTGGTTTAGTGATAAAACGAGAATTAATGCCGACCTTTTTAAAAATCTGTTTGAGGAAGCAAGTCAAAATATTGTTGTACATTTAAGGGAATTATTGAGTACAAAAGAAGTAAAAGACACCAAAACTATCCTGATGGTTGGAGGGTTTTCGGAATCCCCAATTCTCCAATCTAGAATAAGAAGAGAGTTTCCGGATATGAGGGTAATTATCCCCCCTGATGCTGGATTGGCAGTTCTAAAAGGAGCGGTATTATTCGGTTATGATCCAAAAACAATCGAGGAACGGATAGCGAAATATACTTATGGAATCGCTACGACCGATCATTTTGATCCAAAAAAACATGACGCGTCTAAGAAGAAAAACATCAATGGACGAGACATGTGTTCCGATGTTTTTCATAAGCACGTGACCAAAGGACAGGTATTAAGAATTGATGAAGTACAGAGCGAAGAAAATTACTATCCCATAAAACCTGACCAAACGGCAATTAACTTCACTGTGTATATATCTCCAAATTTAAATCCAAAATATGTGACCGACAATGATTGTGAGGAGATGGGTCAGATGGATGTGGATATACCGGATATAACGGACGGTTTAAAAAGATGCGTCATTGTTAAAATGATTTTCGGTGGCACAGAATTACATCTTGAAGCAATGGTAAAGAAAACGGGAAAAGTTACAAAGGCCAAATTTAATTTTCTTGGAAATGATTAAATAGCAAATATCTACAACTCATAACATGGCTGTGATGTTTTTTTAATCATTATAGTGTTCAAAAGACAATGTAAATCTTATGGATCTTATTCAAGAAGTCCAAGAAACCAGTGCACAAAAAAAATAAATAAATAATCACACCATTCTGTCGAAACTAATTATTTAAAAACCCTTATTTAGTTTATTTTTGTATTTATTTAATCTTGGCGTGTCTAGATCTCATACGACGTTTTCCAATTTCAAATTTAACCAAACCGATAGAATAATTAGTGAGTATATTATGAACGAATCAAAGAATTTCGATTTTTTTATGCTCTCCCTACAAAGTTGTTTGTTTGTGTTTCTAGCCAATTTTGATTTCTTGCTTTAAAAGAAATGTGTTTACTTGACTTGGACTTACTTAGTTTTGCATTGGATCGTTGGATAGCCATAAACATTTCTTTGGTATTTGTCATATTATTCAATAATTGATAGTTTTAATCTATTTCTAGATAATTGGAGGGAGACTTTTTGTTTATGTACTGTTTATTTTTCTTCCGTCCAAATTTTGTCTGACACTTTTTTCAGAATGGAAGGTCATATCAACTTGAAACTTTCTGCAGATAACTGGCATCATCTAAGGTGTGCTAACATTACTTTTTCAGTGATTGGCAAACAAGAGCTATTAGAGTTTAATGCCCCATCCAAAAACATATTTCATAAACAGTTCTTTATCCATACTTCAAGGATCATTGACAGTTAAAGATACTTAAGTTTTACAAACCCTGCAATCAAGAGACATAGTTGATAATTAAAAAAAAAGATAAAAAAATTCAACATGTTCCTTTTTTTTTTTTTTTTTTTTTTTCACGTTGTCCTTATTCATTCAACCATATTAATGTATACCTAGATAGATTAGTGATATATATATATATATATATATATATATATATATATATATATATATATATATATATATATATATATATATACATTTTATTTAAACTACTACCAAAAACCCGTATTGTTTTTAATTCGAGTCGAATTTCAAGCATTTGGTTGAAAATGAAAAACGACCAAAAATTTGATATATTCCTGTTCTTGTACCTGATACTTTTTCAAATAGGTTGTATTATTTTTAATTGGTTTTTAATTAAAAATTGTACTTAATGTTTTAGGTTTATTGTATTTTAAAATTGCTTTGGATTGTTTTCAACTCAATTTTAAGGAATTAAAAAACTCCAGTAAGAGTACAACATTTAAACATATTTGTGAGTACATGTACATTTAAATGTCAAGGCAAAGCAAGGCTAATCTGGAAAAAACACGCCAAAATATAGTTATATTTGCGAGTTCATTTTATATGAATTGGCAAAGCAGAGCAAATCTCGTATGAACACGAAGTAACATAATTTTCTAGACCAGGGTATAGAAAACATAAAGGTATAGTGTTTTTCGAACTGGATGAATAAAACTATCATTGTGGTGTAGGGTTGTCAATTCAATTCAATTCAAACTTTATTCACTCTAAACCACCGGAGGTGGTACAAGAGGTGTATTTACACAATAAACAAGATTTGATGCCTGCATTACAAATATCTTCCAATACATTTATAACAAATATATATTTCATACCAAGAATTATACATATAAACATATAAACATAACAGTATAGTCCAGTTTGTTGCAAATGACATCAAGGCCACGTTGAATAATAAGCACAACAGAGTGACAAGTGGCTGGGTCACAGTCCCTGCCAACGAGTCTCTGAGATGCCCATCATCCAACGAAGTCTTTGTATTTATATATATACATACACATATACACATATACACATACACATACATATACATACATACACACACATACATACATACATACATATACATGCATATATATACATACATATACATAAACATACATATGCACATACACACATATATACATGTATACACACATACATACACACATACACATATACACTACATTTATAACAGATACACATTTCGTACTATAAATAAACAGTTAACATATAATCAAAGTTGAATAATAAACACAACAGAGTGACAAGTGGCTGGGTCAGTCCCTGCCAACGAGTCCCTGCAATGCTCACCAACCAACGAGGCCTTTGTATTTATCAGAAGTCACAATCATATACATACATACGTATACACACACATACATACATATATACACATACATACATACATACATACATATACATATATACACATACACACATATACACACATATACATATACATATATATATATATATATATATACATATATACATATATATACATATATATACATATATACATATATATACATATATACATACATATACATATACACACACATACACATACATACACACACACATATATATACATATACATACATATATATATATATATAACAATAAACATTATTTTTCTAAAATTTATCACATTAGTTATCATATGTATTTATTCATCGAAACATTTTAGACCTTCTCTTATGTATTTACTAAGATTAACAAGTGTCTCTATATCTTGACTGCTAAATAAATGTTGAAGATTCAGTATATTTGGTCTTTTCCAGAAACGTTCCCTTATGTATTTTAACCTTATATTTTTGAATTTTTTACATTGAAACAAAAAATGAAATTCGTCTCCCATTACATTTTGACAAAAAAGACAAAAACGTTCATTTCTTGGAGTTTTGTTCCATCTGCCGGTTTCTATAGGTAAGTTATGATTTGAAGTTCTGAACTTAAGCATACAAGACCAGTAGTATTCTGGTAGACAGGATAGATATTGCTCAAAACCAAACCTAGTTTTAATGATTCTATATGTTAAGCCTTTACTTGAGTTATTTATATCATGTTCCCATTTCTGTATAAATTGGTCTTGTAATTTACGTTCAATAGTTTTAACCACCCATTTCTCATTTAACCCACCCCCTTGTGTAATCCAAATATTACTATACCCCAACGAATCAAAAATTTCCTTGACATTTTTCGTCCAATTTATAGCATATCCGTTATGAAAAATATTTAAGAGTAATCTATAAAATATATTTGACAATTTGTTTGGACTATGAACAAGTTTTACCCAAAAAGAGACGATTCTTTTTTTGATCTTAATCATCATTGGGAATCTCCCAGTTTCTCCAAAAACCATGTAATTTGGAGTAGATTTTCGAAGTTTTAGAATTCTCTTTAAGAATTTTAAGTATAAACTTTCTAACATTGTAATATTTTCATATCCCCAGACTTCACAACCATAGGTTAATATAGGCTCAATCATGTGATCAAACAATTTTAATTGACATTCAATTGATAAGTCCAAATTATTGATTTTCTTGTAAACACAAAATAATGCTTTAGATGCTTGTTCCACTAAGCGTTTTCTTGCTTTAAAATATTTGCCATTGGATTTAAAAATGATTCCTAAATAACAATATTCATCTACATATTCTATGTTTATATCTCTAAACTTAATAATAGGTAATTTTTTCACCTTTTGTTTTGAGAAAACCATAATTTTGGTTTTTGAGATATTGACTTCCAATTTCCATAGATCACAGTATTGTATAAATATATTAATAGCAATTTGCATTTCTGATTCATTTTCAGCAAAAATTATAGTATCGTCGGCATATAAAAGAAGGAAAACTTTGAGAAATACTCCCATATTTTGAGTAAACATTTCCGTTATAGTAGGCAAACCTATATTGTTATTTTCAGATAAAAATGTTTCCAGGTCGTTTAAAAAGATTGCAAATAAAAATGGAGATAAATTTTCGCCTTGTCTCACTCCAACATTACATATAAAATAATTTGACATATCTTCTCCAATTTTTACACAAGATTTAATCCCGTTGTACATATTTTTTATAACAGTAAAACATTTCCCATTTATTTGGCTTTTCAGCAGTTTTTGCCATAAACCCCCTCTCCAAACAGTATCAAACGCTTTACGAAAATCTACAAAAGTACAGAATAATTTTTTATTTTGAGTAAACAATAACTCAATTAGACAATGAAGTATAAAAATATTATCCGTTGTTGAGTAAGATTTACGAAATCCTGACTGGAACATTGTAATTAAATTAACATTTTCAGCATAACTTGTGAGTCGTTTGTTCAGTATCCAGGTGAATAATTTACCAAAGCAACTGAGTAACGTAATAGCTCTATAATTGTTAGGGTCGGTTGTTTCCCCTTTGTTTTTATAAACTGGTTTTATAACACCTACTAGCCACTTGTCTGGTACAACTCCAGTATCAAAAATAACATTAAATAATTTAACATAAATAGGTATCATAATATTAGACGTGGATTTAAAGTACTCATTTATTAGATCGTCTTCTCCAAAAGCCTTTTCATTTTTTAAACTCCTTATTGCTTCTAAAATTTCATTTTCTGTAATGGGGAAATTGATTTCTATATTTTCGGATGCCCCATTTGTTCTATTAGAAATCAGTTCCTCGTTTCCGTTATCATTTTCAGTTAACTCATTTAAATCTTTAAAGTGTTCAAAAAATACATTGATATCTACATGTTTAGAAGAATGTGAGTTTTGACCAGGACTTGTTTTTAATATCTTCCAAAAATCTTTAGGACATTTGGTACGTAAATTTTTCAACTTTATTTTTGTGTTATATTTATGTTGAGAATAATATTTTTTCAAAGTTTTTTTATATACTTTGCTGGCAACGTTTAAATTTTCCTTTGAATTATCTGTACGATTTTTTAAATAGATGCGCTTAGCATTATGAAATTTTTTTCTCTTTTCAAGACATTCTTTATTAAACCAAGGCTTACTATTATTTCGAAAATGTTGTGACCTTTTAAATCCAAAAGATTTCCTAGCAGCAAAATTAAAAATATCTGTGATTCTATTTACAGCTGTGTTAATAACATCTCTTGCGTTAACAACCGTACATTTATCTAATAAATAATACAATTCTGTCACATCACTATTAGTTACATTATCAACAAACAAAGTAGATTTCTCTTGTGACCATTTCTTATGTACACTCGTTTCCTGCATTTTAGTTTTTTGATTACAAACATTAATATTACAATCTAAACTTAAAACAATAGGCGAATGTTTATCGGATAATAAATTACAAAAATCCATAACATAAAAATCACTTATATTTGCGAAAATATCTGGCGAGCAAACAGCATAATCAACTAAACTTACTCCTTGCGAAGTTACCTGTCCAATATATTTATCCATACCAACCCTCCCATTAACAATAAATAGGTTTGTATTCTTACATAGTTCTATAAAACGATACCCGTATGCATTGGGTTTTTTATTATCTGCTGAGTATCTTTCTAAAGGAATACCTAAACTACGAAGTAATTGACAACCAAACAAAAAGCTATCAAAATTAGAGTCCTTATGAATAAGTTCATTAACAAAATTATCAGGTTCGACAAAATCGCACAAATTCTTAGTTCTAGAATTCCAGTCTCCTAGGATACAAATGTTACTACAATGACTTGAAGCTTTCAGAATTTCGTCTTCTATTTCAGAAAAACTTTCTATATTAGAGTACTTGGAATCAATAGGAGGTTGTAGTTGACTTACATTTTAGTAATTATTGTTTAAAGTCGCATCAGCATTATTGCAGCTATTAGCGGTTAATGTTGTGTTTTGTTTGTAAATTAAGACTCCATGTAAAATATTTCAATTCCTCTTGTTTTAAGATTATAATAGATTGCTCAAGCTGTAGACTTCCTTTTTGAGAACAGTTTTTAAAGATTTCCTAAGATCACTTTACTAAAATATGACTCTGATAATTAAAACATTTTCGGGACTTTTACAAGGGTTCATTTTAATTATGTTTTTGACAATGAAATATGTGTGTGACATATCGATATGCGAGCGTTTAAACCGATGGCATTATTGTTTCGTTAACTTTTCATCTTTTATGCTTTATCACAATTCAACTTAAAATCAAATATTTATTTTTTTTTGTATTATTTTACGATATTTGATGAACATTCAATAAATGATTATATTTTATAAAACACTGCTATCTAGTTTGTCGTATATATTTTCGGAACGCACATTTCCCACTTAAGGCGGGCCCCTCTACGTTTAAAGACTGAGAATGTACGTAAATAAGAAATAGAGTGGAGTGGAGTAATGGTGTTTAGCGTCCCAGTCAAGATTATTTCACTTATTTCGAGGCGGTCAGTTCTTGGATGGTGAAGGAAACCGGGGTGCCCGGAGAAAACCACCGACCTTCGGCAAGCGAACTGACAAACTTTCTCACATTAGAATCTGTCCCGAGCGGGATTTAAACCCAGGCGGTGAGAGGCACTGTGATCCGTAAGCGCGCGCTTTAGACCACTCGGCCACCGAAGAAATAGGGTAATAACCTTAACGCATCTTAATGGCAGTTGCTGCTGCCATCCAGATCATGTCATAACAAAACAACAGTCAAGATACACACGTATATACATGTAGTTTAAATCTTTTAATAATAGGTACATCGGTGGCATTAAGATCTAATGTGACGGCTTATTGATCATGACGCAAATTCTTAGTGTACCTTTTAGAATCGGATTATTTGATATCTACTTAACGAAACTCCGGAACTCCAGACCTTAACATTGAAAGAAACATATTGACTTTATAGTTGTCAACAAATTATGATATAATCGTTGGTTGATAAAATATGCTTCTAATATCGTTTCTATGACTACTGCTAGAAAGCACTGGATTAAGTAAAGAAAGCTATTCGGGATTCATAGTATTAAATCTTCTTTTCATTCTTTTAGCTATTTTGTCTTTTAATTAACCATCTGGCTTTTGACCTACTTTAAATACTTTAATTTCTATTGTTGGACACTTACGCTTCCGTCACAATTACAAATTTAGGTGTCAAAATGTGCAAAAGGCATATAAGAATACCATTGGTTGCAAAAAGGATCCTATAAAGATGTACCTAAATTACATCAAATAGTGCATTTCCTCTAGAGTCTAGTAAGAGAGAAAGGAGATAAACCAACCCAACAAACACTTGTGTGCGTTCTGCAAAATATCAAAATATGCCTATATTTACCTTTTTCTAAAAAAATTCTTCTTCTTCTTATTATTATTATTATTATTAATAAAATTATTATTTTGTGCAAGATATTGAAAATACACAAAGAACTATTTAAACATCTTCGATTTAAGTCATGATCTAAAACATGCAAAAACATCTATAGATATCCTAACGGGAGGGGTTATCAAACTTGCAGATATATCTATAGATATCCTAACGGGAGGGATTATCAAACTTGCAGATATATCTATAGATATCCTAACGGGAGGGGTTATCAAACTTGCAGATATATCTATAGATATCCTAACGGGAGGGATTATCAAACTTGCAGATATATCTATAGATATCCTAACGGGAGGGATTATCAAACTTGCAGATATATCTATAGATATCCTAACGGGAGGGATTATCAAACTTGCAGATATATCTATAGATATCCTAACGGGAGGGATTATCAAACTTGCAGATATATCTATAGATATCCTAACGGGAGGGATTATCAAACTTGCAGATATATCTATAGATATCCTAACGGGAGGGATTATCAAACTTGCAGATATATCTATAGATATCCTAACGGGAGGGATTATCAAACTTGCAGATATATCTATAGATATCCTAACGGGAGGGATTATCAAACTTGCAGATATATCTATAGATATCCTAACGGGAGGGATTATCAAACTTGCAGATATATCTATAGATATCCTAACGGGAGGGATTATCAAACTTGCAGATATATCTATAGATATCCTAACGGGAGGGATTATCAAACTTGCAGATATATCTATAGATATCCTAACGGGAGGGATTATCAAACTTGCAGATATATCTATAGATATCCTAACGGGAGGGATTATCAAACTTGCAGATATATCTATAGATATCCTAACGGGAGGGATTATCAAACTTGCAGATATATCTATAGATATCCTAACGGGAGGGATTATCAAACTTGCAGATATATCTATAGATATCCTAACGGGAGGGATTATCAAACTTGCAGATATATCTATAGATATCCTAACGGGAGGGATTATCAAACTTGCAGATATATCTATAGATATCCTAACGGGAGGGATTATCAAACTTGCAGATATATCTATAGATATCCTAACGGGAGGGATTTTCAAACTTGCAGATATATCTATAGATATCCTAACGGGAGGGATTATCAAACTTGCAGATATATCTATAGATATCCTAACGGGAGGGATTATCAAACTTGCAGATATATCTATAGATATCCTAACGGGAGGGATTATCAAACTTGCAGATATATCTATAGATATCCTAACGGGAGGGATTATCAAACTTGCAGATATATCTATAGATATCCTAACGGGAGGGATAATCGAACTTGCAGATATATCTATAGATATCCTAACTGGAGGGATTATCAAACTTGCAGATATATCTATAGATATCCTAATGACAAGGATCAACAAATTTGCAGATACATCTATAGATCTCCAAACCACATTGAGTAATAAATTAGCAGATATATCTAAAGTTATCCTAACAGCAAGGATTAATAAATTTGAAGATTTATTTACAGCTGGTCTATCGACAAGAATTAACAAATTTGCAGATACACCTACAGATATCCTAACGGCAAGAATTAACAAATTTGCAAAAATATCCATCGATAAACTAACGGCAAGAATTAAAAAATTTGCAAAAATATCCATCGATATCCTAACGGCAAGAATTAACAAATTTGCAAAAATATCCATCGATATTCAAACGGCAAGAATTAACAAATTCGCAAAAATATCCATCGGTATTTAAACGGCAAGAATTAACAAATTTGCAAAATACCATCGATATTTAAACGGCAAGAATTAACAAATTTGCAAAAATATCCATCGATATTTAAACGACAAGAATAAACAAATTTGCAAAAATATCCATCGATAAACTAACGGCAAGAATTAACAAATTTGCAAAAATATCCATCGATATTTAAACGGCAAGAATTAACAAATTTGCAAAAATATCCATCGATATTTAAACGGCAAGAATTAACAAATTTGCAAAAATATCCATCGATATTTAAACGGCAAGAATTAACAAATTTGCAAAAATATCCATCGATATTTAAACGGCAAGAATTAACAAATTTGCAAAAATATCCATCGGTATTTAAACGGCAAGAATTAACAAATTTGCAAAAATATCCATCGGTATTTAAACGGCAAGAATTAACAAATTTGCAAAAATATCCATCAGTATTTAAACGGCAAGAATTAACAAATTTGCAAAAATATCCATCGATATTTAAACGGCAAGAATTAACAAATTTGCAAAAATATCCATCGATATTTAAACGGCAAGAATTAACAAATTAGCAGATAAAGTCAAAGTGATATTAATTACGATTACTTTCGATTTTAAGAATATTCATGCATTGTTGTTACCATCATATAAGTATTTACAAAAAAAAAAAAAAATAAAATAACTGTTATTTATTTAATTATTTTTATATTTTCGTAACCTGTGTAACTTCAAATGCACATGAAAAACAGTGACTTTGCTTCAAGAACAATCGATTTTACAGAAGTGTACAATTTTGGGGAGGGGGGGGGGTCAAAATTAAATGTAAATAGGAAACTCATCTTTTTAATTATTTTCAATATTAAAAAAAATTAAATATTTGATTCAAAAAAAAAAAAAAAAAAAAAAAAAAAAAAAAAAAAAACAACAACAACAACAAAAACACGTGATATTTTATGATCAGAAATATTCAATCGCGTCATTTTCTGCCTTTCCGATCCGGACATCCATCAAGTTTGGTGTATTGCCGTAAACAGGAAGTGGTTTGAAAATCTTCACGTGAATGAATTCTCCCTCTGCAACTTTAACCTATCAATAAAACGTTTTAATTTCTAAAAGTTATTGATTTAATTTTTATTGATTAAAAAAAAAGCTCAATAAGGGTTAACAAGATCACTGTATTCTATTCAGATTATAATTCGATTGCACAGTAAACAAAACAAAGCATTCTGCAAATTCGCCAGGTGCCGATATCAGTGACAAAATCTTTACGTAAAATATCTATCTATCTATCTATCTATCTATCTATCTATCTATCTATAATGCATTGCAGTAAACTATGCAGCTTTATTTGGTGATGTGTTGATATAAGTGACAAAATCTTCATGTTTTTCTATTTGTTTAGATATTTTTGTTTTTATATATATCATTTATTACCTTAACGTCGGCATGTCTCTGTCCGTCCGTCTGTCCTTTTGTCTGTCTCTCTGTCTGTCTGTCCTTATATTTATCATTCATTACCTTTACGTAGGCGTGTCTCTGTCCGTCGGTCTCTTCTTTTGTCTGTCTGTCTGTCCTTATATATATTATTCATTACCTTAACGTTGGCGTGACTCTGTCCGTCGGTCTGTCCTTTTGTCTGTCTGTCTGTCCTTATATGTCTTCATTACCTTAACGTTGGCGTGTCTATGTCCGTCGGTCTGTCCTTTTGTCTGTCTGTTTGTCCTGATATCTATCATTCATAACCTTTACGTAGTAATTTGTTCCAGCAACAACTTGTGATCTATAACTCACAGCTTCATAAGAGGCAAATTTTTCTCCAACATTGGATTCTACACTCTCCCGAACCTGAAAAAACAAACACCTATGTCATTGAAATAGACTTATATAAAATATATAACAAAAATATCTGTTAAATTTTGATGTACCATGTGTGCATATTTCGGAAAGTCATTTCTCGTCAGTGAAACTAAAAGTTCGATAGATAAGAAACATAAGCTAAAACAGTTGAAAATTAATAAATCTAAAGTTCCAAAATTATATGAATCCAAATCAAGCTAAGGAATGCTTTACGTGATGGAATAAATTTTTAAAACGATTTCAATTAATTTCAAAAAATTAAGACGCCTGAAAATTTTGCTAAATGGTTCATTTTCAGAAATAAATTAGAAAAAGCCAAATAGATCGGCAAGTCTCCTTTATTTTTTTTAACATTGTAATGGATGTAACTAGTATTGTTTCGAAACGTGTTTAGCCTCCGAAAATAATACTGCGGCAACGTTCTAAAAAACTAAATTATAATACGTGATTGTTAATTGGTTGGTTGTTTGAATGTTGTTAAACGTCACGTCATGAGTTTTTCAGCCATTTTTGACAATTTTATTAATGAGGATTCTCTTAAAACAATGCCATATGATGTGTAAGTGCCGTGTTTTTGAATCTGTCTTTACTAGTGATATAATAATTTTAAGCTCCTCAAAATTAAAAAGAGGATACGTTGTATATATATCCTTTTTTACAGAAAAAAACACTTACCTCTTCAATTAAGCTTTGTATACTACTATCTGCCGCTGTTTCTTGTCCAACTCCACCTGTTCTCCTTCCGAGTATTGTTGATGTAACAGAACTTGCCAATAAAGCAAAAATAAGAACAGCAAGGATATTAGTCTTTAACGAAGGCATTCTGAACAATAGTTGAACAAATGTGAGTGAATATGGAATTCAAGTTTAGAATATTTCTACAATCGCCGTGTATTCCTCTTAAATAATCATATAAATACTTCTATCTGATACCACATAGTGCAGAAACGTATCGAGTATATTTGTTACATTTTAACACAATGAAATGCCTATAAAATTTAAATTATAATACGTGACATTGTTACAAGAGGTATGAATAAGTCTTATCTACAGCTGTGACATTGACATGTTAAAGTCCATGCTAAAATGTTTCAAATTTCTATAACAATATTGATATTTATTTAATTATGGTAATTTAAAAGACAAATTAAATAAAAATACAACATTTCATTGTCGCGCACATTTTGCTATTTTATCAATAATTATGATAACACCAAGCATTAGATCAGAATAAATTGTTAAAACTGGTTTTTATCTTATCTCATTTTTAGCATTTTATTTCAGTTTAAAGCTTGAAAATAAGATAATTGCTAGCTAAGGTCATGGGGAACCTTAACAAAGAGTATGCACTGAGTAATGCATAATACAAACACTAAAAGACAAAAACAACCTGAGGCATCTATAAAACTTTTGACTCTGAAACGCATTTAAGACAAAATAATGTTCAGTGAGAATAAAATAGTACTATTACATTTGTTTAAAATAATCAACTGAGATATTAAAAAAGATCTGTTTTTGTAAAATAATGAACCAACATTCCAAACATGTTTTTGTACATGGTACCATTTCACAAACCCGGTATAATCTTTTCCCTCTCTTCAGTACGGAGGTGTTGAAAACCTTATAAAAACGTAACAATTTTTTTTGTTTTTCGCCTTCAACACTGCTATACTTGCAAAGTTACAGATGTTTTACCAGACGGAGAACTTTGAAGAAGTTGAACATTTCCTATCAAAAAGTGCATGTTAAGAGAGAATTTGGTTTATATACAGTTTATAATGTTATTTATTATAAGTTTTATATGTTATTTATTTTGTTGGTTTTTTCGTTTATCAAAGACATTAATAAAAAAGCTGTTTACATTTCCATTTCCTAGTTTTGAAAGGTGACGTCGGTGACGAAAGGCTTCATGAAATATATAATACAAATACCAGTTAAATTTTGATGTGCCAGATGTGCACATTTCGGAAATTCATTCTTTATCAGTGACACTAAGACCGAAAAGTTTGATAGATAAAAAATATAAGCCAAACAGTTGAAAAGAATGAATCTAAAGTTTCAAAATTATATTAATCCAAATCCAGCTAAGGAATGCTTTGCATGAGGGAACAAACCTTAGTTTTTAATAAATTTCAAATTTTAGACGACTGAAAATTTTAATAAATTGTACATTTTCTGACAGCACAAATTACTGCCTACTGAGTTATGGATACCCTCGGGGAGTTTTACTCCACCAGCAGCGGTACCCGCTCAGGGGTAGTAAATATATATAACAAATACCAGTTAAATTTTGATGTGCCAGATGTGCACATTTCGGAAATTCATTCCTCATCAGTGACACTAAGACCAAAAGTTTGATACATAAAAAATATAAGCCAAACGGTTGAAAAGAATGAATCTTAAGTTTTCAAAATTATATTAATCCAAATCCAGCTAAGGAATGCTTTGCATGAGGGAACAAACCTTAGTTTTTAATAAATTTCAAATTTTAGACGACTAAAAATTTTAATAAATTGTACATTTTCTGACAGCACAAATTACTGCCTACTGAGTTATGGATACCCTCGGGGAGTTTTACTCCACCAGCAGCGGTACCCGCTCAGGGGTAGTAAATATATAATACAAATACCAGTTAAATTTTGAAGTGCCAGATGTGCACATTTCGGAAATTCATTCCTCATCAGTGACACTAAGACCAAAAGTTTGATACATAAAAAATATAAGCCAAACAGTTGAAAAGAATGAATCTTAAGTTTCAAAATTATATTAATCTAAATCCAGCTAAGGAATGCTTTGCATGAGGGAACAAACCTTAGTTTTTAATAAATTTCAAATTTTAGACGACTAAAAATTTAATAAATTGTACATTTTCTGACAGCACAAATTACTGCCTACTGAGTTATGGATACCCTCGGGGAGTTTTACTCCACCAGCAGCGGTACCCGCTCAGGGGTAGTAAATATATAATACAAATACCAGTTAAATTTTAATGTGCCAGATGTGCACATTTCGGAAATTCATTCCTCATCAGTGACACTAAGACCAAAAGTTTGATACATAAAAATATAAGCCAAACAGTTGAAAAGAATGAATCTAAAGTTTCAATCTTAATGTCTATACACAGTGCTATTTTCCGCTGTGTATAAAGCCTATACGTATTCGGTTTTTGTTTTATCCTTCTGTCCCACAGGCCACAGACATTGCAACACGAGACATTATTTACAAATACTACATAGTCGTTGTTGATATCGCCATATGTTATCGATGCGTAGATCAGGCAATGAAATCGTAATGATAATGCATAGGGCTATAATCCACTGTATATAAAGCTTAAATTCGGGTTCATATTTTGTAACAAAGAATATTGACCGGGGTTGAAAACTGACCGTGTTTCATTTTTGTAAACTATGTTACTTCAAATCTTCAAATGCACATAAATTTGCTTCAAGAGTAACCGGTTTTAAAGGAATACGTGGAGTGTACAATTTGATCGAAGGGAGTCAAAAAGAAATATAAATAGGAACCTCATCTATTCAATTATTTTCAATACATGTATTAAACTTTAAATATTTTATTCCCAAATAAAGTTTTGTAAAATGCTAGTGCAGTTACAAAAACCACGTAACATCATATGATCAGAAATATTCAATCGCGTCATTTTCTGCCTTTCCGGTCTGCACATCCATTAACCTTGGTGTATTGCCGTAGACAGGAAGTGGTCGGAAAACCTTCACGTGAATGAAGTCTCCCTCTGCAACTTTAACCTAAAAATATAATGTTTAATTACTAAATGTGATTGATTCAATTTTAATTTATTTTTTTAAAAAAAAAAAAGATCAATAGGGGATAACAAGATCATTGTCATATATTCATATGTATTCAGTGGATTTCATAGTAAACATATACATTCTGCACATTCACCAGTGTCAATATAAATGACAAAATCTTAACGTAAAATACCTAATCTATCTATCTATCTATCGTGCATTGCATGACAGCTTTATTTGGTGATGAGTCGACATAAGTGACAAAATCTTTATGTAAAACATCTATCTATCTATCTATCTATCTATCTATCAATGAAGTTTGTCTCTAAGTCGTCCGTCTGTTCTTTTGTCTGTCTGTTTGTCCTTATATATATATATCATTCATTACCTTAACGTAGTAAACTGTTCCAGCAACAACTTGTGATTTATAGCTCACAGCTTCATAAGAGGCAAAATTTTGTCCAACTCTGGATTCTACACTACCCCGAACCTGAAAAAAAGCCCAAAAACCTATGTTCACGAAATAGATTTATATAAATTACAAAAAGCCAAATAGGATCTTTAAATCTCATTTAATGTTTTTCATTAGTACCCGGATGTAACCAATATTCTTTCGATACGTGTCTTGTCTCCGACAATTATTCTTTGGCGACAAAAAATCAAATTTATAATAAGGGTTTGTTAATTGGTTGGTTGAATGTTGTTTTACGTTGCGTCATCAGTTTGTCAGCAATTTGTAACAAATTTATTAATCGTGAGGATTGCCTTAACACCATGTCATATGGTGTGTAACTGCGACTGCGCAAGTGCTTTTGGATCTGCACTGTACTAGTGCAAACGCCTTAACGATTTCTGACCCTCTTCCCCATTTTAAATCAGTTTAACATTGATAGAATATCAAATATGTACATTTAAATAAAGAAACAGCACAAAATTTTCGACTAGAGTTTTGCAAAGGTTTATAGTGTTGTGCCAAGATCCTACTCAACAAATGCAAATTTTGTAACAGAACAAAAAATACGTATAATTGTTGGTTTCTGCTGTTTCATCTATTACTTCAGAGTGAAAAATAAAAGACGGAGAGATAAGGATAGCGAAATATTTCAAAACCGGAATTAATTTAAATGTTACTCTTGATGTTTCAGCAGCAAAAAAGCCTTTACGGATCATCAAAAATGTCACTGTAATGTACAAATTATAAAACGTACTTTTATCCCTTACATTCTGCCATTTTGATCTTAATAGTTCAAAAAATAAAATTTTACAGAAAATAATTAATGATTAATATTCAGCTTTTCAACTCTAAAAATTTAGTACAGGGTTTGCATTTTCCTAACACGCCGCCTTTTTTAAAGATTTTATAAGGAAGCAAAATAATAATTTTAAGCTTTTTAAAACTGAAAAAGAGGATACGATGTATATCGTTTTTTACAGAAAAATCACTAACCTCTTCAATTAAGCTTTGTATACTACTATCTGCCGGTTTTTCTCGTCCTAGCCCTCCTGGTCTCCCTCCGAGTCTTCTTGATGCTACAAAAACTGCCAATAAAGCGAACACAAACACAGCAAGGGTAGCAGTCTTAAAAGAAGCCATTCTGAACTTTTTTCAACAACGTGAGTAAATGTGGATTTTACGTTTGGAATGTTATTACAACACTCTTGTATTCCTCTTTTATACTCCTATCGGATACCACATGGTGCAGATAAGCATAGAGTACATCTGATTTTTCATACTTAATTATTTTTCATATTATAGTGATTAATTTAACACAATAAAATGCCTATTAAATTCAAATTAGTATGATTGTTACAGGAAGTATCTACCAGCTGTGACATTGACATTTAAAGTTCATGCTAAAATTAGACAAATTATCTGATATCAGAAATTGACAGTAACAATATTGATATTTATATAATTATGGTATTTTCTAAGGAATTTAAAATGTTGCATAATTTCATTTTTTACAGAAAATTTGTTATATTATCATACAATGATTACAATTTTCACGTAGTAACACGGTTAAGAGCATTTTCATTGGCCGTTTTCTTGTCAAATCACGTTGTTATTTTCCAATTTCAACGTTTTTACCGGAAATACTTCTAGAGTTTTCCATCTCTTAGTTCTATTATCTCCCTATTATGATCAGCCGTTACAGCTACCATCGGTGTCACCATTAAACTAAATCACTTCTCCTCACTCCCAGAAAAAATAATCAATTTTATTTTTTGTTTACAACACTGCTTTTCTTGCAAGGCCACAAACGTTTTACTTAGCAGATAATGAACTTTGAAAAAGATGAACATCTTAAGTCTTTCCGATATTGTTTTTGTATTCAAAGACAATAATAAAGAAGATATTTAAATTTCTTTTCTCTATTTCAAAAGTTGACTTTGGTAACGTCAAGACAACGGCTTCACAAAATCTTAATGTTCATACATGGTGCTATATTCCGCTGTGTATAAAACTTAGAATATAATTGGTTTTTATTTTCACCGTTGTGTCTCACAGGCATTGCAACTCGAAACATTTTTTAAAAATACTACATAGTCGTTGTTGATATAGCCATATGTGCTGGATGCGTACCTGGCAACACAATCGTAATGATTATGCATAGGGCAATAATCCGCTGTGTAAAGCTTTAATTTGGTTCGTATTTTTTCTTTGCGTCCCGTTGTGACGAATAATACTGACTCGTGTTGAAAATTTACACTGGGTTTATTTTTCAACGTAAGATATTGTACTAGGGGGCTGTTGAAAATTTAGACCAAATGTCGTAAAATTTATATCCGGGGTCTTTTTTCAACAGATTGATATTAATGACTTCAACATATTGAAAAATGACCGTGTTTAATATTGACCTCAACTGTAGAGTTTTAAACTGTCTTCCAACTGGAAGTTGTTTTACCCTTTTTATCTTCATCTACATATCAAGTTTCAAAATTTTCATTTTTTCCAAAATGATAAAATATTGGTCCAAAATGATCCAGATTTTGTTCAGTAGTACAAAGTGATTTTCATGTTTTAGGTCACAGTTATACATGGCAATCTTGCATACGATATCACTTTTGATTTCACAGCATTTAATGGTTTAACGTCTATGTTAATTTATTTTAATTTCATTACTTGAAACATGGAATAGTGTCTTACATATGTTGTCAAGTGTTTATTATTTCTCTTTTATACTATACATCGCTTTAAAGTATTTCTGATATTATATTTTTAAAAAATTGTCATAATAATGATAGGTTCCAATCGCGAACACAAATATTAGTACCGTAACTACCTATTAGGCAACCGAAGCAACTGCCTCGGTAAAAATTTAACCATGTAATTTTTCTCACAAAAAGTGATGTGAAAAATCCAGGTTAAACAATAGACCTATTTTCGTCTGATACCCGCTCATATACAATTTAAACTTTTAAATTATCCTCTAACCTGGATTACGAGGTTTAGTGGTGTGGTTAAACTAGTTTTCATGGCACAAAACCACCCCACTTATTTTACAACAGCTGGTCTAGTTTTTAGCTTTCCTATTATACTGTATTACAATTCCTCTCTTACATGTGAAAGATGTAAAACATTGAGACTCTGTTGGTACTGTATGTCATTATATATAGATTGATCAACAGTTCTTGCTTTGGTTTATTTGAGGGCCTAGTTACGGTACTGAACATATTGGTTTATGTTCAAATCACAGTTCAGGACTATGGTAAGCTAAGTTAAAGACGTGAACTACCACCAAAGAAGCGAGTCTGCATGTTGCTTTTGAAAAGTAAACACCTTCTGCATATGCATAATCTTACGATAATTTTATTTGCTGTAGATGTTAAAATTTAAAATTCACAAAAGAAATCGTTATTGCAACCGACTACTCGCCACACGAACCATTTTCTACTAAATAAGGTAAACAAGCTTAAGCGTTTAGTGAACAAGGCAGTAAAAGTCATTTTCATGCGACTACTTACAATGTACATAACATGAGTATGCATAAAAATGTATGTCTATGATGCATGGAGCCTTTAACTGTTCCAAAAAACTATTAAATTACGAATTTTTAGGAATATAGAAAAATCGGAATGTTGTTAACCTATATTTATGAACTAAAAATATACATGTTTATCGTTTACCTATGTATATCAAAATTCTATTCTAATGAAAATGTTTTGTAAACAGAATTTTGATTGAACTTCGACCGCAGTAAAATCTCTGTTTTACGGTCGGAGTTAAGATGTCGCGTGCTATCTAGGTAACGATTACGTAATGTATTCCAACGCGCCGGTACACGTGCTTTTGTTTACAAAACAAAAAAGACGGATTTCGACGATTTCGTATTGCCAAATTTTGTCAAAGAAACGGATATTTGATATATATAAATCTGTTATTATCTCAAACAATAAAATTATTATATCAATGCAATCAAGTGTTTTCTTGATAGAACTATATTTTTGGCGTAACGACATGCATTCATGATTTAGTGATGCGTCTGTAAACTAAAAATAAACTCTGATCGGAGCAGTGGGGATTTCCATCAATCAAACTGATTTTTTAGTCTATTTTATTTGTTTTTAATTAGAATGGAGATAACTGTTTTGTATTTGAAGAGTTCATACCGTGAAACGTGGATTTTACTGTCGCAAATACCGGTTACCTGGCTCAGTAAGCGTCGCCAGGTAGACCTCAATTTGCGACAGTAAAATCCACGTTTTACGGTCGGAACTCTTCAATACAAAACAGTTATCTCCTAATTTTAGACATATAAATATAGATATTACACAAAAGATTGCAATAATGCTCAAAAAGCTTACTACAAATAAATTACTTGCAAAATTAAAGGCTTTTTAAAAAAATGAAATTAGTTTGTTTAAACAATATTTTATTCATAAATAAATAATTACAAATTAATAAATAAACATATATGACACTTACATAGGATTCGGGAACGAGCCAGATGCTTATATTAACCCGTCTCTATAGCTGTAATTTACATGTTTGACAAATGATGATATATGAACTTTAAACATGTAAATAAACAATATAAGACAGTGTACCTTAATTTCATAAAACAATAAGTCAGTGTGCCACAAAATATTAAATAGTTGCTGTTTAGAAACAAGTTATTGTATCAGAAGCATTCGGTGAGTTCAATATATCTTTGAACAGTTGAAAAAATTTCATTGTTTTGTGCGTCGGATAGTAAAACTGTGTCACCATATAACAATAATTCAATACAAATACATGTGTATTAAAACTTTGATTAAGTTTGGAGATGGTATTGTTGCGAATAATATCTTATTTGGGACAGGTTAGCAAAAATAGAATGTTGACTCTACTTCTCCACAAGAGCACTGAGAACTGAACCAAAATTTTATCAAATAAGTGTTTATTTAAAGAACTACATTTCATTCTAAGTCTAGCATGTTGAATTTGACCTTAGCGTGATCCTGAATAATAGAAGGAACTTTAGCTGTATTGTCAATAGATCGTTGAAAACCATAAAGTGTGCCAGTTCTTACATTTTTGGAAATTACACAGAACAAACACATACACGGTAAATTTAAATTCAATTTATCTATTCAAATTTTGGTAATATGTTTTCAAATAATTGACGGCACATAAGTTCGACACAGTCATTATATTTTCGGAGTTTTTGTCATTAATCTCGGCAATTTTCGGCAGATTTTAAGCTACAGCCAGATAATTCCAGACCTTCATATTGAGAATGTTTCATGTTTTATACAGACTGTCTATTATGAATTGAAGATATTAATGTTGATCAAATAGAATGCGGTGTAAAGGATAAATGCGAATTTACTAAGTTTTATTTGAACAAAGTTTTTAATATCAATTCACCAAGATGTGTTTTTATGTTGTTGAAATTAGAATTGGTTTACCGATTCAACACCCCAGGACGCGGCTCTTTTTTTCAACACATTTGGTCTCAATATGTATCCTTGAAAAATGAACCCAGGGTCAAATTTTAACCCAGGTTAATATCTTCGTTACACCGGAGGCATTGCATTTACAAATACTGTATAGACATTTTTGAAATTGTCATATATTTTCGATGCGCACCTGTCGTTACAGATTAAGTCTGATAGAATTTAATGTATTTTTCAAGGTTTTTTTGCTTTTGGCGAATAAGATCCAAATTCGTCCGCAAGCAGGTATAAACAATATGTTTCTACTTTGGACATAATAATTCACCTATTGCTATTAGGCAAAGATCGCTATTTTAGTCTGTTTTAGGTATAACCGGAGAACTGTTTTAGGCAAACAAGTTTTTCGTTATCTGTTCATAGCGAAAAAGTCAAAGCATTAGCCAATTAAGGCATATATCTTGACATATAAATCGTCGTCGATTGTATTTCGACCTTAAATCGTGATTAATAGTTCAAAACATTTAGGAAATTGCGCACTGAATTTTCATGTATGCTTTTGTATTGGTTACCTTTACGTGTTTAATACATCAACTGCAACTTTTAATGTCTCCATTGTAACATCAATTTTAATGTTTGTTAATTTTTCAAGAAACAACAAAAACACCGAAAGTATACTTCTCAACTACTAACGTCATCGATAGTTCCATGTCAGAATTTTTTTGGCCTTTGAACTTCAAAAAATGGGTCCCGTTTATATTATATTTTAAAATATTTTTGTTGCTTGTGTAAATGTGTTTATAACACGGATTTCCTTAAATAACTCATTTGTAACCACTTCCCACACAACCTACGAAAATGTTAAAAGCTTTATGATACCTAAATATGGCACGTGACACATCGTCTCATGTTTTTATAATTTGTTCAAATTTTGATCAAACTTGGATACACACAATCTTTTCAGCTTACACAAAGTTATCTACATGCCTAAATGTGGCACGTGACACATCGTCTCATGGTTTTATAATTTGTTCAAATTTTGATCAAACTTGGGTGTACACAATCTTTTCAGCCTCAAACAAAGTGATCTCCATACCGAAATATGGCACGTGACACATCGTCTCATGCATTTATACATTTTGGTCAAATTTTGATCAAACTTGGATGAACACAATCTTTTCAGCCTCAAACAAAGTGATCTCCATACCGAAATATGGCACGTGACACATCGTCTCATGCATTTATACATTTTGTTCAAATTTTGATTAAACTTGGATGCACACAATCTTTTCAGCCTCAAACGAAGTGGTACAACAGTAACCAAACAGAATGATGACAAAGTGTATAAACACATAATACATTATTTTATATTTATTTAAAAATACTCGATTTCATCATCTGCCATCTTTTCAGTTTCGACATCCAATAATTTAATCTCAGAACCATGCTCTTCCGGTAGAGATTCGTAAATCTTTGCGTGAATAAACTCATATGCTGAAACTTGTATCTATGAAAATAAAAATAACATGAATAAAACAAACATACCAGTCCCTGTCCGTATCACAATCCCAAAATCAAAGTAAAAACTTTGAAAACTGGCAAAATTAGTTATACTGTGACACGTGAACTTCCATCAAGAAATATTTAAATATAAATAAATAAATAAATAAATAGATATATGAATAAATAAATAAAAACTGAAAAGAAACACAAAATCGGTATAATGTGGCATGTTGGAGCATCTGTCAAATGCTCAAAGAAAGAAAAAAACAATTACATAATATTTGTGCGATTTATAAGCAAATGGTTGATAAAAGATTTAGAAAAATAATATACTGCCATGTGCTGATTTTGAATTTCTATTAAATTAATGCATTCAAAATCAGTGCCATGTGCTGATTTTGAATGCATAATTTTAGTAGAAATTAAAAAAAATTTAAAACTTAGCCTTTTTGCGCATGAACCAAGAAATACAATTTTCTTAAAGATAATTTTTTAGTTTACCTTCACAAAAAACATTTTTCCTTCCACAATTTGTTCTCTGTAACTAACAGCTGTGAATTCTTCATAATTTACTCCAACCAATGTCTCGGCAACATCACGAATCTACATAAAAAAAAAGAATAATGAGTCACGTGGTGAGTAAAAGATAACCAAACGGTTTTCTTAAAACAACGGAAAATTCCCCGTAGTTTATTTTAAGACTGTGTCTCAGTAACAAGAAAAATCTACAAAATATATAGATAAAATATTATAAAATAAAATAAAATAAAAAAATAAAAATAATATAAAATAAATAAATAAATAAATAAATAATAAATAAATAAATAAAATAAAATAAAATAATTATAAAAAAAATAATTAATTAATGAAATAAAATGATAATAAATTTTTTAAAAAATAAAACACCACTTATCTAAAATAAATAAATAAATAAAGTTTTAAGTATATTACAGTGGGAAAAAATCATAGTTTATTACAACCAATACCTCAACAATGTCAAAAAACAACAAAAACAAAACCAAAGTAAAGAATTATACGAAAAACAGCAAAATAAGACAACAATAACTATATTCAGTGTTTTCTAAAACATACAGCCTTGATTTTATCTTACATTGTAATCATAATTTTTCTCGGTCAATATTTTGAAAACATTGGTTATCTATGAAACAAATACAATTTAAAAAAAAAATAAACAACAAAATTAAATGGCTGCTATGCGCTTCCTTAATTCTTTAAATTAAGATTTTAATGTTAGCATGTTTGTCCTATTACTATCAATCTAGTTATAATCGTTTCGGTTTAACACTTTTCTTATTCTACAAAACAAGATCAGAAATGCAATAAAATTCAACTTACTACATCAGCCAAATGCTGAATATTATCATCGGCTTCTTGTTGTTCTCCTAAATCACCGACTGCTTCTTCATCTGATAAAACAAAACCAGCAAGAAGAGCAATCATCAATATAACTTGAACCTTCAAAGATGCCATTCTGAAACTGAATGCCAAAAAAAATCTCATCCGATCTCCTTAATACGACCTAGTACAATTTCATACGGTATTATAAGCCAAAAACATTTTCATTTAATTAAACTTTATGCTAGAAGCAAATAAAGTGTATAATTTCGTATTTAGCTGTGTTTTTTAATTATGATTTTAATATAGATACATGTACGATGTGTAAAAATCTGCGCGAAAATGGTTGAACAGGTGTGGTTTTCAAAAACAAATATCCAAAATATCCTTGTACTACAAATTTGTTGAAATCACAGACCTTAACAGTCCGTTTTAACATTTCGATCCAAGTGCATTTGCACTTGTGCAGAAAACCTTTTCAATTTCGACTGTTTTGTCTTGGTCCTTCAATTTTTCATAATTCTAGAACTTGCCACCTTGACAAAAGTAAGATAATGTTGATTATGATACAGAATCCACTGATTCAATGTGTAGTTTTACTTATTGACACGAAGAAAACAGACAAAACTACCTTGCACAAATTGACAAACTGTCTGTCACTAGGATCTCCCCTGGAAACCGACAAATCTACCTTTGGCAAGCAAATTGACAAACTGTCTGTCACTAGGATCTCCCCTGGAAACCGACAAATATACCTTTGGCAAGCAAACTGACAAACTGTCTGTCACTAGGATCTCCCCTGGAAACCGACAAATATACCTTTGGCAAGTAAACTGACAAACTGTCTGTCACTAGGATCTCCCCTGGAAACCGACAAATATACCTTTGGCAAGCAAACTGACAAACTGTCTGTCACTAGGATCTCTCCTGGTGGGATTTGAACCTGTGATTAGCGAAGCAATGTGATTAATAACAGAGCATTTATTACTTGTTTTCTGTAAACAAAAGGAAAAAGGTACATACAAACAAAACAAAGCAGATATAAAGAATAAACGGTGAAACGAACACTTAAGGCATGTTTTGTCGTCTTGTTTACCTTTCTTTATATCTAAGCTCTAACAAGTTCTTTGTATGATTTATATGCTTTATAAGTTTCTAGCAACGTGTTCTTGTTGGCGCCTTATATGCCTTCGTTTATGTGTGCCGCAGCGTGTTCTTGTTGACGTCTTACATGCCACCCTTATGTTTTTGCTGCAGCGTGTTCTGGGTGGAGTTAATATGCCTTTTTTTAAAGTTTGTAGCAACGTGTTCTTGTTGGCGTCTAATGTGCCTTCGTTTATGTGTGTGCTGCAGCTTGTTCTTGTTTTCGTCTTACATACCTTCTTGTATGCTTTTGTTACAGTGTGTTCTTGGTGGATTTTAATATGCCCTTCTTTTTACGTTTGTAGAAACGAGTTCTTGTTGGCGTTTTATGTGCCTTTGTTTACTTGTGTGCTACAGCATGTCCTTGTTGGCGCCTTCCTCTATGTTTTTGCTGCAGCGTGTTCTTGGTGGGGTTAATATGCCCTTCTTTATAACTTTCTAGCAACGAGTTATTGGTGGCGTCTTATGTTCCCCTTTTATGTGTTTGCTGTGGTGGTTTCTTTGTTACGTCTAAAATGCCTTCCTAGATGTTTTTGCTTCGGCGTTTTCTTGTTGGCGCCGTATATACCTTTCTTTATGTATTTGCTTCGGTGTTTTCTTGATAACATATTACTAAGTATGTGCCGGCCTTTATGCGTTTTCTGCGTCGTGTTTCTTGGCGGCGTCTATTTTACCATTCTCTATGTGTTTGCTGTAGTGTTATCTCGGTTTAGTGGCAGACGTCTCACATACCTTTATACCCGTCTGTTTGCTGTAAAAACAATTTTCGTTTGGTGGCATTTGACATGTTTTTACCTGTATGTTTTTGTGCAGTGTGTTCCTGTGACTTTGGCTATTGTCAAATATTATTTTAATCAATTGCAACTTTCTATATTTCATTTTTAGATTCAGTAACAGTACATGTTTAATATTTATCGTTATAAATAACTAGTCACAACAGAGTGTACAAGAACACGTTTTGTCTTGAGAACAAGAAATTTTTCTTCTTATCAAAAGTTAGAGTTCAATACACCACATGTTAGTCTTTAAGGTAACGTTGCCTTATCGTTGGCAACGTTGCTTTGTGAGGTGTCTCTAATTAGTCTTTGTGTTTATATAACATGCTACAATACACAGCAAAGATTAAAGTGGAAAAGAAGTGTTTTACCTGCTTTACACTCCTTTTTGTTATTTTACTTATATCGAGGGGTCAGTTCATGAATAGGGAAGGGAAGGTATATCTGGCAAAAACAGAATCTTTTACAAGTTAAATTATTCATAATAGGATCTTCCCAAGTTGTTAGAGGCACTTTACACTATTTGTTAAAAAAAAAAAAAAAAAAAAAAAAAAAATGGCTGAAACTGAATTTTGTAGCATGGAAATGTTTTGATAATTGTATCAATTTTAAATCAACAACGAATTGGATATCCAATTCGATGAAAGAAAAATAAGATATTTTTGAAGCTAAATTGATGGTAATAAAACGAGCAAGTCGTACAACAACAAATTACAACCAATTACAAGATACAGAAAATCCAATTCCAGTAATAGGCATGTCGCAGAAAAACCCACTACAGCCAATATCATGCCGCAGAACAACAAGCAGCAGTTGTAGCCAATGACATGTCGAAAAAAAACAACTACAGTAAATGATATGCCACGGAAAAACAAGCTACAGCCAATAACATGCCACAGACAATTAATTATAGAAAATGACATGCCGTAGAAAACTAACTTAAGCCAAAGCCAATCGCAGAAAAAAACAATTTAAGCCAACTACATGCCGCAGAACAACAAATTTATATCAATAACACACCGCATGCTGCAGAAAACAAGCATGCAACAGAACAACAAATTATAGCCAATGACATGCAACAGTTAAAGCCAACAGGAACATTCAGAAAATCAATTACAGCAACTGACATGCCACAATAAAATGAACATCAAAATAGGAAACAAAGACAAAAGATAAACACATATAGTGTCCATTTATTATTTTAAAAAGTGTCTGTATAAGATCGAACAATACTTGAATATTGAAGCCGGTGGCCGAGTGGTCTAAAGCGCGCTAACCGATCACAGTGTCTCTCACCGCCTGGGTTCGAATCCAACTCGGGGCAGTGTCAGTTTGCTTGACTGGGGCGTAATACACAATTAGTCAACTCGACTCGGATATTGAAGCTAATCAAGTATTATCAAAGGGAAAACTTGTCCGGAATATTTTTTGAATTTTCATTCACAGATTTCCAAATATTTATAACTGATTATTGTTAGAGAATTAAAGCTGTATTTATTTTTCTAGGAAAAAAATTAAAAAGGTGCTAATCTAATTAATGATGTTCCTAATGAACAATGTTACATTTGGTTCAACGATAAAAGCTCGAATTAATACAGAAATTACAGTATTTACCCAGCGAGATGCAGCATTTGGGATCTAATATTAGAACGAGGTTACGTCATAACACCATTCTAAATACATATGGATATAAATGACAAACAATTAATGCAATTTGTCATGTTTCACTTTCGATTTATGGGGTTTTTCGTACATCCGTGCGCATGCTCCAAGCTCATAATAATCATCGTTAAACATTGACCAACCGGTTAGAGGATTCCGTTTATTTACAGCTTAAAGAAATGAAATTTTAGAAAATGAATCTCACGGATCGTGGTTAGAGGATAATTTCAAAAAATATATTTTGGGACAATCAAAACAATTCAGAAAATTGAAAAACTTAATGCAGCTTTAAATTGTAAAAACAAAATCCGAATAGAAATACTGTAAATTTAGCTTTACAACATAATTATACACTGTTGTAAATGTATGACCATATAAACAATCATAAATTGCAAAAGTTTGAAATAACTTTCAATAGAATATAGATTAGAATTGGTCTTTTATGTGACATATTGTTCCGTACGGCAAAATTCGTACATTTATATTAAAATATCCACAAATTGGTGATTAATTTATGTTTAATGACTGCAGCTGTTTTGGAATGCTTCAAGCCATGTCATTTACTGAATGTTTCAAGGTAAAAAAAGGGACGTTTTGAAAGCAGATAATAGTAGCGTAATAACTGTAAATGGCATTATTACCAAATAAAATAACAATTTCATGGAATTGTCTCGTCATTGAAAATAAAACTTATACAATTGATGGTTTTATCTCGTTGATAGTTTTAGATACCGGAATTTTGCATGATTGATTATTTTTAACTAAACAACTCACGGTTTATATATATATATATATATATATATATATATATATATATATATATATATATATATATATATATATATATATATATATATATATATACGCTATGTCTCTAGTTTTCATTTGTCGAACAACACCATATATTAGTATTGACGTCACCGTCATTTGCAGTTTTTGAATTTTGTTTTAAAGCAGCATTAGGGTAGAACCGGGTAAAGTCGGGCAGTCGGGGTTGTTCAGACAGTTTTTATTTTGACCGATTATACAAAACTTACTCCGATGTGCAAAAATCTTGCACAACTCGTGGTTTTAGTACGCATTCAACGTTAAATGTCGCTTCGTAAGTAGTTTCCGAAAGTCTCATAATTCGGTGTTTTGATTGGATGAAATTTTTGTTTGACACCGAGTTGGAAATTCTTCCTCCTTGACCTGAGCACTGTAGTATATTCACAGTTTGTCACACTGCAGGTAAATTGCGCATAATTTCTAACTGCATTAATTTGGTGAAAATATTTGAATGTGGAATTTTGATTTGTGAGAAAGACATTCAAAAAATTGTTAAAAATTATGTGTTTTCATTCAGTAACATAATAAAAAACATTATTTTCAATGTCCGAAGATCCCCTATTTTTGTCTATTGAAATAGTATGTAGGGGAAAGTCAGACACAAGAGAAGAAAAAGCATTGTTCAAATATAATATCAAGTGCATTATTCAATGTTGAAATAAGTAAATCAACATTTTACAGTACATAAGAATCCTTGAAGAGCTGAAGAAATGACAATAATAAAAATAATTTATTATAGTCTCGCAAAACATACATCCTAAAATTCAAGCACATATAAAATATGTCCGCTTTTCTGTAATAGAATTATGAGAGACTTTTAAAACAGTATCATTAAGAGTATCACAGATCCAATACATGCTTTCTTAATAAGCAAGCACGCACCCGCGAACATACACACGCCACGTGACCCACGAACCGTCACACACACGGCACATGCGCTCGGGCGCCCAATTTTTTTTTTTTCAATTTAATTTTTTTTTGGGGGTTGTTAATTTAGCACTGGAATGTTCTTTTAAAATATAATTCAAACAATTCTTATTGAAATGATTTGATTAACTGATGTTTTACATCGGATCGGCAAATTTTTCAGCCTATCTCGTTGACAGCATGGTAAATTTGATTTTTGATACATAAGTATGGGTAGATTTTGTCGTGATCTTGTTCTAGACACAGTGTTAGGTTACTGAAGACTACATCACACATATTCATGATATTTCGGTTGGTTACATCATACTGGCTGAGCCGACGATTAAAAAAAAGATAGCATTTTTGACACACTAACCGACGTTTCTTACCACTAGGTTTATCCTTGGAGCACATTACAATTTTCGCTGTTCCGTTTTTTTTCAGAAACCATGCCAAAGAAATCAAAAAATATCAACGGCCAGTATAAAGTTCAGGACCTGGAAATAGCCGTAGCTCAGGTTCAGGCAGAAAAAATGTCGATAAGAATGGCTGCGAAACATTATAATGTTCTGAAGTCAACAATTTCAGACAGGGTGTCGGGAAGGGTGGAACCCGGTGCTACACCAGGCAAGAAGACGGTATTTAAGAGACAGGTGGAGGATGAAGTTGCAAATAAAATGATAAAGCCTCCAGAAAAGGATTCGGTTTATCTAGACGTCAGCTGAAAGCAAAGATGGCACAGTTGGCAGCAAGAACTAACACGCGAACACCCTTCAAAAATGGCATCCCGGGAAAAGATTGGGTGGAGGGGTTTCGGAAAAGACATCCGGACGTTACTTTGCGTGTCACTGTACCTCTGACACACATCAGAGCAAGAATGCTGAATCCTCTAGTCACTAAAAGATATTTTGATGATTTGAGCAAAGTCATAGCAAAACTTAATCTCCATGGCTACCCAGAGAAAATTTGGAACATTGACGAAAAGTCGATATCACTAACTCACAAGCCTACAAAAGTCTATGCCGCTAAAGGAGCGAGAAACATACCAGGGAGAGTAGGAAACTCGCGAGACAGTGTGTCCATATTAGCCTGTGTAAATGCCGCTGGGAATACAATACCACTTATGCTGATTGTGAAAGGCAAATAACGGAAAGTTCTAGACGCTTACAACACCAAGGAAAGCGTTCCGGGCACTATTTATACCTACCAAGGGAAGGCCTGGATGGAGGATACTTTGGGAGAACTGTGGTTCACTAACCATTTTCTCAAACATTGCGGGTCATCCAGGCCTCAACTTATCCTACTGGATTCCCATAGTTCGCATGAAACTTTAGGATTACTGGACAGCGCCCGACGTAACAATATAGAAAGTTTTGCACTTCCGCCACACACTACTCATTGGCTTAATCCCTTGGATAAAACGGTATTTGCACCGTTTGAAAGAGTACGATACAGTGTGCATGGACTTTATGGCCACCTCTCCAAATAACATTGACAACAAATGGGAATGGCCTAGACTTTTTCACAACGCATATAATAAATCATTTAGCCGTGAAATATTACTAAAGGGTTAAAGGTTGTGGTATCTACCCATAATCCCGATATAATTGTTACATCAGCCACATCACCACCTTAAGTATTTGAAAGTATACAATCTGCGCCTTCTACACAGACATTTTTCTTTGATTCTACATCAAGTCATCATCTATTATCCACAGCGGAATCGATTACACAGTCAAATAATCGACTAGATGTTGAAACCTCATCATCTAACGTTCCGGAATTAGCAACTTCATTGGATATGGGTTCTATGATACAGGAGCCAAATGTCACTGATCAGGCAAAATCAACAATCGGAACTATCAATTCTGTCCATGAAATTTTAGGAGAAGCTGATAGTTCTGGTTCCCTTTTCTTGGAAGGTACGACGGCGGCAGATGTCTTAAATTCAATCATTTCAGGCAATATTAGTGTGGAATCGACCACAGAATTTGAACTACAAGATTCAAATTCAACATCAATGGTTTTAGATGACAACATTTCACCGACGCGTGCCGTATTATCATCTTGTAATGCAAGTGCACTTTTATCCCCATTTAATGAAATAAACAACATATTTAATGTTCCGACAGAAAAAGGTGAAGAATGACAACAAGAAAATTTGGAGGAGAGTAACGTCTCATCGTCTATTGACGAGTGATGAAATATTTAGTCAAAAAGAAAAAGAGAACAAACTGAAAGAAGATGCAGCCATGGAAAAGGAGAGAAAGAAAGCTGAACGCGAAAGAAAACGTAAAGACAGAGAGGCAAAGAAAATTATTACAGAAGAACTAAAAAGACTAAGAGATGAACAAAAAAGACTAAAGAACCAAATGCAAAACCCAATAATTTGTTGATGATGCGTTATATTCCTGATTTATTAAAACTACATTTTGTACTTAGTGACCAGAGGTTTCTAGTCAGTTGATAACAGAGCCTAATAAACGAACATGACAAATTTTGATTTAACGGTCTGTTTTTTCTTCGCGTTGCTTAAGTGGTTTTACACTTATATCCGGAATTTAGTAAACTAAAATTTCAAAATTTTCTACTTCTCAAAATTTTCGTGATGCTATCATACAATCTTTTGCTAATTTGCAGGTACACGATCCTTTAAATAGTTTATCCACGCTTGTGAATACCAAACATATAATTCATTAAAGCATACATTGAAAGCTGCATTAAGTTTTCCAAGGAAAAATTACTGAAAACGGTGCTAATCTAATTAATGATGTTCCTAATGAACAATGGTACATTTGGTTCAACGAATAAATACAGAAAACAACAATGATTTCCCAGCGAGACGTAGCATGTGGGATCTAATATTAGAACTTCGTTGAATTTGTCATTTGTGACTTAGTTAGGGAAACATAACACCATTTCAAATACATCTTGATATTAATGACGGACAATTAATGCAATTTGTCAGGTTTCACCTTCGATTTTTCCGTACATCCGTGCGCATGCTCAAAGCTCGTTGTAATCATCGTTAAAATTGACCAACCGGTTAGAGGATTCCATTTATTTACAGCTAAAAGAAATGAAATTTTAGAAAATGAATCCCACGGATCGTGTTTAGAGGATATCTATTTTTAAAATAATATATTTTTAAAAAATCGAAAAAAATTCAGAAAATTGAAAAACTTAATGCAGCTTTATTTCAAAACGTGTAGCCTTGTTCGTGATGGTGGGGCCCCAAATCGGTTTACACAAGACAAAAATGCAACTGATTAACGGAACACACTACCCTTTTTTGAAAAATGAAATGAATTTATGAGCCTATGATAAATAAACAATAAATTTTTATTGTTATGAAAAAAAATTCATATTTTTATCGTTGTAATTTGTGTTCTATTTATCAGAATGAGTGCCGTCAATTTGGTTGTAGACTTTGTAGTTGCAGTGGGGATGCACCACTATGGATCAAGATCTTTGCAAGAAGGAGAAGTTCTGACAGCCAAACATGAGCCCGACAACAGTTACGACAACAATGCCGTAGCCCTTTTCAATTCTGATGGAAAAAAGTAGCCTATCACGATAGATATTTTGCTCTACATATTGCACCTATTATGAAAACTAAAGTTAATTTGTCAGCATTTTATGTTAAAGTTAAAAGTAAGCCAGTTGTGAGATCTCGAAAATCAGGCCCAGAACAGCAGTGTAGCATAGGGCCAAGTTAAATTTGACTGTACTAATGTTGTTTTCACTAAATCGCTGCTTAAATCTACCAGTATGAATGTTGGAGTATGGTAAATTAATTATGTGTAAAAGAAAAAACTGTCTTTTACTGAAATTTGATGTATTATACTGAACTTGGTGTTTTTTTTTTTTTTAAAAATACCACCGGTGTCCGAAGAACCCCGAATGTCCGTCCGATTTTACCCGCAGCTTGTCCGAAATTCCCCGCTCACACTATTACTGATAAAATCCGTCGAAGCTTATTGTTGTGTTGCATAACCCGAGTGAAATCAAACAAAAGATGAAGCAACTGAGTTTCTAATACGCAGCATGTCATAGATGACAAGGATGGTAACTCACCTACAGCGTTTATTCACTCTGACCCAATCGGTATCCGATATTACCCGGTTCCAAGGAAAAAATTAAAACGGTGCTGATCTAATTAATGACGTTCCTAATGAACAATGTTACATTTGGTTCAACGATAAAAGCTCGAATAAACACAGAAATGACAATAATTTCGCAGCGAGATGTAGCATTTGGGATCTAATATTAGAACATAGTTACGTCGTAAGAAACCGGATCATTTAAACACAACTTACAAAACGGTGAAATACGATCAATTAAACATAGAATTTAATTGAATTTGTCATTTGTGCCTTAGTAAAAGCATAACACCATTGCGAATACAGCTGGATATTAATGACGGACTATTAATGCATTTTGTCATGTTTCACTTTCGATTTATTTACATCTGTGCGCATGCTCCAAGCTCATAATAATCATCGTTAAACATTGACCAACCGGTTAGAGGATTCCGTTTATTTACAGCTAAAAGGAATGAAATTTTAGAAAATGAATCTCAAGGATCGTGATTAGTGAAAGCTGCATTAAGTTTTTTAGTTTTCTGAATTTTTTTGATTTTCTAAAAATTATTTTTTTTTAAAATAAATATCTGCTAATCACGATCCTTGAGATTCATTTTCTAAAATTTCATTCCTTTTAGCTGTAAATAAACGGAATCCTCTGACCGGTTGGTCAGTGTTTTACGATGGTAATTATGAGCTTGGAGCATGTGCACAGATGTACGGAAAAACCCTAGAATCGAAGGCGAAACATGACAGATTGCATTATTTGTCCTTCATTAATATCCAGATGTATTTGAGATGGTGTTATGTATCCCTAACTAAGTCACAAATGACAAATTCAACGAAGTTCTGTGTTTAATTTATCGTATTTCACCATTTTGAAAGTTGTGTTTAAATGACCCGGGTTTTGATGACGTAACCATGTTCTAATATTATATCCCAAATGCTGCATCTCGCTGGGTAAATACTGTTATTTCTGTATTTATTCGAGCTTTTATCGTTGAACCAAATGTAACATTGTTCATTAGGAACATCATTAATTAGATTAGCACAAATTTAATTTTTTCTTTGGAGAACTTAATGCAGCTTTAGATAATGCATTCAAAATACAAATAACAATAATTATTTTTTTTAAAAATCATAAAACAGCCCATGACAGCACAGTTCCTTAAGAATTATTCAATATTATGTTGACCAGTGGCGATAATTATTTTGATATCGCGACTTATTTTTTGTAACTTAAGGAACACAAGTATCGCGGCATGTCGTGTTATATATCTCAACTTTTTATTTTGGTATCACAACCTTCTATGATATTATCTTGACTTGTCAAGATATTAAGTCGATATGTCGAGATAATTTTATGTCGACTAAAATTATGTCGATGTCAGAAATAAGCCACCATAGTTTCATTTTTTTTACTAAAAAATATTACTGTACAATTAAAGAAGCCTAAAAATTAGCATATGTAAACGAATTGGTTATAAATCAAATACAAAATTACTTGTCCATTTCCAAATCACAATCCCAAAATAGCAAATAAAAACTTTGAACAGTGCACGTGGCTAATTTAGTTAAAGATATTTGCAATTTAAGATCACTGCCCAAAATGACTAACGTCAATTGTAATTTTTTGAAAGATACCTGCACGCGATAGCGGCGATCTTTTATACAATCGTTTACAAAACTAATAAATACATGTATATTTAATTCAAAATTAGAAGTTTGCACTATTGTCAATAACAATTGCAAAATAAACCATTATTGTTAAGTTTACAAAATAGGGACAAATCCATTTTAAATAGATTAAAGTAAGCAATAGTTTTGAGTCCCAGTTGTAGTTGATGTTCCAAAAATTTTGACCTTTGCAATTCGCTCAGGGCAATGTGAGGGGAGCGTTCTTAAGCGTGCCATGCCAACCGTGACACGAGGCATCGGTTAATAATATAATACCAGGGTCTCCCCCGAAATATCCCGTGACTTTTATTTCTAAATGCCCAGCGCTTGATGTTTGGCCACTACCTTTTTTAAGCCTTGGTCAGATCCGACCTCCCACATACGGAGCGAGCATTCTACGAACTGATCGAGCTACCGTAGTGGTAGATCCAAGTATAAACGAAGTTGTCAGTTCGATTTCCGATATGTAATTTTTGAAATTTTTGCTTGCGTTTAAATTTCACTCTTGGGTTATATTTTTTACTGGTTGTTAACGCTGAGCCTAACCCATGGGAAATCAGTACCATTGGTACCCATGGCCAATTATAAAAAAAACAACCTATGGTTACCTATGGGTTGAATACCGAACGCAAGCTTTATTTACTTATGGAGTGTAAACGTGTTATTTCTATTAAGCATGCCCAGTAACCTTAATATATTGTTTACATGATAACACTGGACAGAAAACACCTCGTCACTAGAGGTGTTAAAATAGTTACGTCATTAAATATGGAATTATCATTACATCAATACGGGTACCAAAAAAGAATAGAAATGGAACATTGCTAGAAATGTAAACTTTTGCAATTCGGAAAACAACATCGTGAAAATCTATTGTGGGACTTCATCTGTTCATACCTGGTTCAGGTGAGCAAATATTTTTTATTCAGAAAAATAATAGATGTCGACGTAAGAAAAATTATGATTGTAATGCGTATGAATGACATACTATTTTGGGGTTGAAATTAACTTTTAAACAGTTTTTTAAAACTTTTAGACATTAAAATCGGTAATCAGGTGATGTTTCTAAAAATAGATTACCTGTATTTATATTGGAAATCCCCTTAACTAAATTCAGCAGAGAGAGAGAGAGAGAGAGAGTGTATGTGTGTGTGTGTGTGTGTGAGAGAGAGAGAGAGAGATTCAATTGATTATTAGTGAATAAACATTTAACGATCACTTATACTGTATATGGTAAACCTGGGATATCGTGTTAATTTTGCCAAATATTCGTTTTACCACTTATATATCAGGTCAGAATGGTAGAGATAACCGGAGTTTCGTAGAAAACTAATATTCTCGACAACACCAAACGTGTGTATACTGGGAGACATCATAAATACAAGAGTTCATTATTACTCTAATTATGAACTTGTAAAAAGAACAGAAACAAAAATATTACTTATAAGTTCAAATTACAATCCGAAAATTAAGTTAAACACGTAAACTTCCTACAGGGAAATGAGCCCGGGTGTTCCGGATAACGCGGCACTACTGTCTAGCTACCCACACCCGTCGCGAATTGACAAACCGACAAAAATGACATTATGTATTTATGCATGAATTGTATTAATATTATGTCCAGTGGAAATTAACATGTTTTGGGAATATAACGTCTTTGTATGACCAGGTGCAACAGAAGGGATAGCTTCTACTGCATAGCTACCAGTATACACCTGCCATGTGAGAATTTAAAATTGACAAAATTGACAAACAAATAACTCTGAAAGATGCATGGTTTGTATGCATATTCTGCGCAGTGGAAATTAACATGTTATGGGAATATAACTTCTCTGCGTTTCCGGGTGCTCTGGAAAAGAAAGCCCGTCGCGATTTGAAGAAACCGACAAAAAATGACAAAAAATGCATGAATTTTATGAATATTATGTTCAGTGGAAATTACCGTGTTATGGGAATATAACTTTTGCGTTGCCGTGTTCTCTGGAAGAGAAAGCCCGTCGCGATTTGACGAAACTGACAAAAAATGACAAAAAATGCATGAATTTTATGAATATTATGTTCAGTGGAAATTAACATGTTATGGGAATATAACTTTTGCGTTGCCGTGTTCTATGGAAGAGAAAGCCCGTCGCGATTTGACGAAACTGACAAAAAATGACAAAAATGCATGAATTTTATGAATATTCTGTTTAGTGGAAATTAACTTGTTATAGGAATATAACGTCTTTGCGTGCTACGGAAGAGAAAGCACCTCCTGTCTAGCTAGCTACAAGCGCCACGTGAGAATTAAAAAATGACGAAACTGTCAAACAAATTACAAAGAATAGATGCACGGTTTTTATGTATATTCTGTTCTGAGGAAATTAACATTTTATGGGAATATAGCGTCTTTCCGTGACCATGTGCTACGGATGTAGAAGCACCTCCTGTCTAGCTAGCTACACCCGCAACATTTGAAATAAGAATTAAACTGACGAAATTGACAACTAAATGACTAAGATACCTGAATTTGTATGCATGCTCTGTTTAGTACAAATCAACATAGCTATAAGAATATAACTTCTTTGTGTATATTTAAAGACGGGTATAAGAAACTATACATATTTAGTGCGCTACGATTATTAGATATATGGGTTCATGAAATTTGTTTAAACCAGATATGTATTTAAATTATTTAAGATTCAAATTTAAATATTTATATTTATCAACGTATCCACGGGACTAAAATATCTAAAAATAGACGTGACCTGTGACTGGGGATTTTCAATAATTTTTTTTGACAATTTTGATCACGTCAGACTGAAATCACTTGAGGACGTAAATGACTGTGTAATGTATGTAAGGTTTTTTTTTTTTTTTTTTTTTTTTTTTTTTTTTTTTTTGTTGAAATTGCATTCAAGTCAAGCGGTAAGTTTTGTATATAAATTAACCTGGTATATCCGATTAAATATATAACAGTCGATAAATGCCAATAAACAACTGTCAAGGAAAGGTGTACCATAAATACAACTGCTATGTTGTACTGAATATGTATCTGTTTGAGGCGAGTGTTAGCAAAATATAGCCATTTTAATTTTTACAGAGGGAAAAAGGATGTTACAAGACACATTATTTACATACTTATATGTACACACAAAACGAGGATGTTACAAAATTCTTATGTATGTCTGATATCTTTCCTTATCAGTAAAACGAAAATGAAAGATTTTTTGTGTCCAAAACAACAATTCTATGTGTATAGTTTAGTAAAAGAACGTATAAATGTTTAGTTAAAACAAATCCAATTTTTACATATATATATATATATATATATATATATATATATATATAATATATATATATATATATATATATATATATATATATATATATATAAATTATTAATTAATAAAAATAAATAAATAAATAAAGAAAGAAACACAATTTCTATGGTACATGAAAAGATTTGCATTACACATGCATGGTTGTCTATGAACGTCATTTCAGTCCTCGGTATTTAGGTAGTATCTGACAGCTGTCATATGACAGAAAGTTATCATGACGTCATTTTCTCGTCCGGAGTAATGTAGCTTCCAAAAAGAGATAAATTTGTAATTAATGATTAAATTTCAGAAAATTTGGTTCTCTCTCTCTCTCTCTCTCTCTCTCTCTCTCTCTCTCTCTCTCTCTCTCTCTCTCTCTCTCTCTCTGTGTGTTCTGGACAGTTTTAATCTTTCAGTCAACATTAGTTTTCCTTTTTTTCAGCGAGATATTGTTAACTGCTGATAAACATTTGACCTAATAACTGAAAGAAGAATATGCAAAAATGGCTGGGATATTTAATCTGTTCACAAAGAAAAGAAAAAGAAAAAATAATGA
This sequence comes from Tegillarca granosa, assembly GCA_029721355.1. NCBI lineage: Eukaryota > Metazoa > Mollusca > Bivalvia > Arcoida > Arcidae > Tegillarca > Tegillarca granosa. The sequence goes on from CM056604.1 coordinate 9,592,371, forward strand.
TCTTCCTGATGGAAATTTTTCCTTGCCGAACCCAGTAACAGACGATAAGGAAAATGCATTCAAAAGAAATGGCAACTACAGGAGCATGCGCAATTATCAAGGAAGTGATGATAAGAATTTTCAAAGAAATGGATCAGTCAGAAGGAGCCTGCAAAACCACAAGGGTATTTTACACATGGCGCAGTTTTTCACGTCAGAAAATCGTAAATTGAGACAAGAAAAGGAGTTTATGGCTCGTCGAGTAGAATTTTTGGAGGCAGAAATGAAGCTAAAGGAATCTTAATGAACCGCAAACCATGCATGCGCAGCAGAGCCAGATAATTCTTCAAGAAAAGTTGGAATTGGAACGTCAGTTGAAGTACTCTAATGAATGCCGTGCTGAAATGGAACGATGTTTGACGAAGGAGTGCCAACGAACGGCGATGCTTGAAGAATCGGTAAGTTTACTCATTATGTATAAAACGTTACTTTTTTGTATTACTTTGTCACAATTCCATTCTCATGAAACTGTATTCTCACGCCGAAGTGTATGAACAATCATCGATTGGTAAAATAAAACTTACATTAAAATATAATTTTAGGGATGGGATCATTGGCTGTGTAATAATAATTGTTAATACATGTATTTGAATTAATAATAAAAATAATAAACACAGATTTGGACGGGATATATTAAAGTAATACTCCCCAATTTCGGACGGGCATTATATTTAATTTTTCTGGTTGGTTTTTTTTTTTTTTTTTTTTTTTTTTTTTTTTTTTTTTTTTTTTTGAAAATAAAGTCATAATCGGCAGTAAAATGCACAAAACACAGAAAAATTTTCGGCTGTAACACTGTTACATGAATCTGATTTTACACTTCTTTTCGCATTACAAAAATTCTGAGCTTAGCTCAGTAACATTTAAAGTTTTATCGGATGATTAGTATGTGCTCGTTAATTAATATCTTCACAGTAATGGGTTGGAACAGGTATTTTAATTCACAGTGCATGTAATGTATTTTCATGGGCCAACGTGAAAGTGACAATCTTCTTTGTGGTTTTTAGTCCTGTATTAATTTTTTCTGAATGTGTCAGAGAAATCGATTAATCTAAATTTGGTCCTCGGTGCATTCAATAAATTTCTAAATGCCAATAGTTAAACCTTTTCACGTGCTTTGTTTTCATAACAATTCAATTTTAAGACTGATATTAATTTATAAACGAGTGTAGATGGATATGTTGTTTACACCTCTGCCAAGATTGCTTTATTAATATTGACACGGCGCTGTTTCAACAGGAAACAGATTGACAAACTGTCTTCATACTTCTCTCTGTCGCGAGTGGGTTTCGAATCTAGCAATGAGATACGTTATGACCCAGTCTAGAAAAATCATGTATGATACATAGTCTTGATATTTTCTAACAGTAACAGTTGCACTCTAACGAGTTTACCAGATAGTGTGTAGCTGATGATTTGGTTGAATTGAATTAGTGAGTTTTACGTCCTAGTCAAGATTATTTCACTTATATCGAGACGTCACCAGCTATAAGTGAAGTGCCAGAAATTTAGACCTTTGCAATATGCCTAGGGTAATGTGCAGGGAGGGTTCTTCAACGTGTCACGCCTGTCGTGACACGGGGCATCGGCTTTTAAGGTCGCATCCGAAATACCCAGCGACTTTCATTTCTAAATGCCGAGTGCTTGGCGAAAGAATAGTCACTAAATTTTCAAGTCGTAATTAGACTTGGCCAGGGTTCGAACTCCGACCTGCCACATATGAAGCGAGCACCTCTACCAACTGAGCTAGAGTATCTATTAACAGACTTTATCGTATCAATGTGTGTTTTTGTTACAATATTTTTTATGAATCTTTTGATTGTATATTTTATAGTTTAAGAAGACATTTGATTTGATGAAACGTGGCGAGCAGACGTCTGAAAATACCAACCTGACCGTCAAAGAAATCAAGACCATTTTACTGTCTTCTAATGACGAATACCTCAGAATGTTGGCTACCGTTGACAAAAATACTAAAATGACATTGGAGCACGTGAATTCTTTGAGCAGAGTAACCACCTTTGTTTCAACTTTTAAAGACTTGAAGTTTGACAGACTATCTGAAAATGTAAAGGAAACATTCAGATTGCTAGGCGAAATAGTTGGTAAGAAAACTAGTTTAACCCCCCTCTCTCTCTCTCTCTCTCTCTCTCTCTCTCTCTCTCTCTCTCTCTCTCTCTCTCTCTCTCTCTCAAACCTCATAATCAAATTGTTAATGCATGTATCCTATGTTACAGGTATTCGTTGGCCTAAATTGATCATAGCGCTGGGACTTTCACCGGAAGTAATAGAGTATTTCCGGTCAGAAGAGCAAGATTACGGATGCAGTCAAGAAGAAATCGTCTGGCGCATTCTTTGCATTTGGTATAAACACTCGGAAAATGGCGTTTCTCTTACCAAGCTGGATCAGGCCTGTTTGACTGTAGGCATTCGGATTTTCAGTGGTAAGTTTTATTTTTTCTAATGAATAGAATATTCGTACATTAATCACAGAATAATTCTTAATCTCTTTTATCATAATGGGCGACACCCTATTACACGATGCTAGAAAAAAGCGCTATCTATTTTAAAAAGAACGAAATTTTTACGACAGTTTTATCATTGTCAGCTGTTATTCGTTTGGCCTGGAATCGAATAGGGGAGTGTGTCAAGATGTGCTCAATGGGAGATGTCATCTTTTAGCTCTCGTGTTCGAACACTTGACCACAGGCGGTTGTTAAAGTCAAAACAAAATTAAATTATACTATTAGTGTCAATTGAAATAAAAATTGGCAGTGTGCCAATTCTTTTTTTTTTTTTTTTTTTTTAAATTTTTAATGAATAGAAATAAGTATTCATCATATGAAATAAGATATTAACCGAGGATGTAATTCTTCTATTTACGTAATCAAAAATTAATTATTGTTTTAGTATATCAATAATATGAACAACGATTTATATAATTGCTTACACAAAAACGTGTTAGCAATTTTCAATAACAGAAAAAATTGTTGCAAAATTTGGCACCAATGTGTCACATTAAATCGAAATTCGTCACAATTTTGCAACAAACTTTTAAGTAATTCCTAGAACACTTACACAATAACCAAACAGTCTTGCCAAACGCGTTCTAAGCCTTTTTTTCAGTTCCAATTTAATGAAACGTATAAAGTTTGTTTAATCTACCCTCATCTGTAATGGTGACAAAATTTGAAACTCTTTCCTTGCACAGACAGCCACTGCGGTAGCTCAGTTTGTAGATTGCTCACTCCGTAAATGGAAGGTCGTGGGTTCGAACCCCGGCCGGGTCTGATTCAAGACTTGAAACTGGGTAGTGACTGTTGTTTCGCCAAGCACTCGGCATTACGAATTTAAAGTCACGGTTCTTTCGGATGGGAACTTAAAATAAACGAGGTCCCGTGTCATGGCAGGCATGGCACGATAAAGAACCCTGCTGTATAATGCCATCAGCGCAACGCACAGGCAAAATTTCTGCACTTTCGCCTATAGCTGGCGACGTCTCGATATAAGTGAAATATTCTTGACTGGGACGTTAAACACCATTACTCAACTCAACTCAACTTGCACAGACAAACATTGAAATTTATTTCTATTACCCATACAAACGTTTTTTTTACATTTCATTTCAAAAGAGTACAATTTGCTTATCATACTTAATGATTTGATTTTAGACAAACCAATGACACAGGACCAAAGAGTCGTCATACAAAACAAATATGCAGAATTAATGGAGAAAATGATTGATGTTTGGCCTTTGATTCCATACTTAAAGAAATATTCCGTGATCATGCCGAATGTTGTAGAACATATTGTTACGGCAAAGACAAGGTCAGATAGAATCCGAAGATTAATTGACTCCCTGGTTACCCTTGGTGACCAAGGACTTCATGCGTTTGTACGAGCGCTTGATGAATCGGGACACAAGGATTTGGCCAGAGGCATTCTTGGTAAGTCAAACTTCTCAATCCTTTTATTCAGAACAGTTAAGCATGGACTTCCCGACAAACAATGTATTGTTTCATCTACCCTTGTATACCATAATAGTATGGTCTGGATTTGTATCCTTGTATTTTATTTTATAAAATGTATACGACAGGATTTAAAGAACAGTTCATTGAAATAGGTAAACTGTCTTGTGCTGTTTTAAATATCATGTTGAGAGCAATAGATTTGATAGATAAGCATGGATGAAAGGAAGTTGGTTTCATTTTAAACGGAACCCTCGGTGGTAGAGTGGTCTCAAGTGCCTGCTTACGGATTACACATGCTTACCATTGCCTAAGTTCGTATCCTATTCGCTCATATTCGCTCATAATGCAAGAAGGTTTTTTCTTTTCTATATTAATGGAAAAAACATAAAACGCCATCACTGTACTCATTTCTACCTTGAATACTTCGAAGCTAATCCCAAGCTTTTATTTTACAACCGACAATGGACAACAACAATTCAGAAAAGACAATCAAACCATACACAGCAAAATGAGATCTTTTCTACTAATTATTTTGATTTAAAAAAAAACAAACTAAAATACATTTGTTTTATCACTATATGTATTTTCAAATCGTTTGGTCTTTATTTTTAACAGCGGAAGAAGCAAGACTTTTAAGTGAAGCTATACAGATCCCGCCAAACAATTTGGTTTCTGAACAACGCCAAAATGAAAATACAGACGACAACGGAGAAACAGCCATTCTTATGCAACTTCAAGACAAGCGTTTTACAGATTCTGAAATTCACAAAGAGTTTGATCTGCCCCCTCCGGAAGTTGATACTGAGAATTGTTACCCAATTGGAACGAGGTATTTTTCTGATCTGAAGGCAACCATGAAGCACGTTGAATCCATGTTAATGGAAATGGCGTACAGAGAAAGTCTCAGTACCTGAGTAGTTACGACTGCAGACGGAAATTGAATTTGTTAAGAAATTGTCACATATACTGTTATACTGTTACTTAAATTGCAAAGACATGAAAATAGAATTGGTGCGTTTTTTATTTCATTATCAGGTGCTAAATACTTTTGTTGGCATTTAATTTTGAATTAATTATCACATTTAAAAGGAAATAAAATTAGTAGTTAGCGATTTTTAGTTACAAACAGTACTAAACCATTTTTATTTTATTAGATATTCTATATAAAAAACTTTCCAGAACGTGTATTACTAAAGAAGAAATATTTGTATCAAAAATTTATGTATGTGAACGCCATTATGTGCAAGAATGGGGAATGGTCTACGACATTTTATGTTGAGAAACAACGTAAAGCGATACAACGTCTTTGAACATTCGAATTCCATTTGCACTTATATTATTGTTGTTATCTTTAGATGCATACTTTTGACTACTTATTGTTTTAATGCTTTTCTTTAAGAGTAATTGCACAGCTTTAAGACTTATCTTGTTCTTTACTTTAAGGGCACAATAGTACATTAGGTTTATCATTTAAGTTGGATTTAGTTTTTAATAATCAAGTCAGCTGTGTTTCATCATTTATTTTTAAAGAACATTTTGGATCTGATAAATCATTCGTACCAAGTTGCGGTTATTCAAAGCTCCGTTAGCTTCGCCAGTTGAAATGCTAAAACTTGTATCCAGTGCATTTGGATATACGAGTCTGGCACATGCACAAGAAATTATTCATTCTCGTGTTTTCTGCCGCATGAGCATTTCGGATTGTGCATTAATGTGCAATAAACCACGGTAAAATATTGATATATATATACTTTTTTTCAATTTTGACTGACATTTTGAATTTTCTCTAATCTGTCGATTAAGCTGACGAAGCTTTGAACATCCGTGTACTGTTGTTTTTTCAGGCATATTTAAGTGAACTGAATTTTATTTCTTGAGGTCAAGAAAAAACAGATGGTTAAACAACCGTCCATTATGTTGTTGTTTTTTTCCCATTGTTACATTGTTGTTGCTTACACATATTTAAACATATAATAAATGAATATAAATGATAGATTAAATATTTAAAAAATTATATTTTGTATTAAAATTTTGACTTATTAAAGTTCTTATATATTTCCTGTTTTCGTTATTTGCCTGTACCCCCCCCCCCCCCCCCCAACACACACACAATGCAGTTTAGCATTGACATTATTCTTCTTTCACTTATACATCAAGGCGGTCACAATCAGGTCTGGCATGAACGCTTCAATGAGGAAGCTGAGGTTAACCTCTAAACATTTGTATGAAATCCTGGCTTGTACTTGTGTTCTCATTCGGCAACAACTGTAGTGATTGCAAGAAAGCGTGTATTCTTACAGACATTATGTTAGCTTTGCCTAGCACCTGATCCTAATCCAAACTTTTATATGAGGTACCGATACTCGAACGGTTTTTGGAATTTGTTGGCATGTTTATGTTAATAGTTACAATTTTCAAAGTAACGTTTAAAACGTTAATGGAAGATTTTCTAAGTTTTGCAAAAATGTTTAATGGAGATTTTTTAAGTTTTGCAAAAAAAAAAAAATGGATTGGTGTTTTGCAAAGCTGCGAATCGGTGGTATAAAAATTGTGCAAACCTGGGAATTTGTGCTTTGAAGTTTTGCAAATCTGTAGATTTGTGTAGTTAAATCTGTGCAAAATGGTTGTTTTCTGATGGATATTTGCAAATCAGAGGATTAATGCTTTCAAAGTTTTGCAAACCTGTATGTTGATGTTGCTAAAAATAAGCAAATCTGTAGATGGGCGTTGTTTAAGTTTGACATTTGACATTTTTAAGTTAAACATAAAAATTAACTATTAAAATTGTGCAAACCTGAATATTGGGACCTTTTTAAGTTTTGCAAATATTTGGTATGGCACTTGTCAAGTTTTGCAAACCTGTATGTTGTTTTTTTAATTTGTGCAATCCTGTAAGTTGGTAAAATTAAGTAAACCTGTGAATTGTGGTTTTAAAGTTTTGCAAACCTGTGAGTTGGTTGTTTTGAAGTTGTGTCAACGCTGTTTAAGTTGTATCAGCTTGTGAGTTGGTGCTGTTAAAGTTGTGCCAACCTGTGAGATATTGCTGTTTAAGTTGATCAATCATGTAGATTTGATGCAAGAAATTAGGTTTACAACTTGACGACAACAGCTTATGACAAGATTGTTTTAAACCTTTACAATGTGAGTTGAGTTGCGTAATGGTGTTTAACGTCCCAGTCAAGAATATTTCACTTATATCGAGACGTTGCCAGCTATAGGCGAAAGTGCAGAAATTTTGCCTGTGCGTTGCGCTGATGGCATTATACAGCAGGGTTCTTTATCGTGCCATGCCTGCCATGACACGGGACCTCGTTAATTTTAAGTTCCCATCCGAAAGAACCGTGACTTTCATTTCGTAATGCCGAGTGCTTGGCGAAAGAACAGTCACTACCCACTTTCAAGTCTTGGGTCAGACCCGGCCGGGGTTCGAACCCACGACCTTCCACTTACGGAGCGAGCAATCTACCAACTGAGTTGTGGCCTTTACAATGTGGTAATAACAGGGAGCAGTGGTTCGGGAATTCTTTTACAATCACGCCAACTGCCCTAACAAAGGAATCACCTTAATGATGACCTAAAAATCAGAAGAAAATTAAAACAATCAAGCACAATTTTACAGGGTCCCTTTTTTTATTTGAATATCTGTGCTGATAAATATTAAAAACTTTGCCCGCTTATGATTATCAAGTTTGTATACAAACTAACTATATACATTGTATCTACACTCCACTGTTTGATTTTAAAAACAGAATCGATTTCATTTGATACCAGAAGTTTATTTTTTCAATTGATTGAACAATGATAAAAATATACAGAATTATAACAAATTCATGCATTATTTGACCATACCAACCAAAACACACGATAAATTCAAAATTATCAATTCAAATTTTGGTTAAATGGTTTCAAATAACTGACAGCACATAAGTCTGAAACAGTCATTACATTTTCGGGAGTTTCCGCAATTAATCTTAGCAATTTTCGGCAGATTTTAAACTACAGCCCATTGCCTTCCATAATCTTGGCCACAGCTGTCTTGTCATTTGCCAGATTGGTGAACTGTTTGGCAATCTTCAACAGTGACTTCGGTAGAAGTATTTTATTAGTTTCGTGAATAACTCCATTAGTTGCACTTATATCTGATTTTGTTATGTTTGCATAATTAACTTTGTTACCTAAAATAAAAAGAAAATATTAATAGAAACTTGTAAAGAAATTACACCAAAAATTTATAATTTAATCAGCACAAAAATATTTTTACTTGTAAAATTAACTCAACAGATGCACCCCGACCCTTCGGTACTGTAATGATGGCCGAGTGGTTTCCAGCTCGGTTACGGTCACAGCGTGTCTAAGAGTGGAGGTTCAAATCCCGATCCGGCATATGTCAGCTCGAGAAAAGTTACCAGATCGCTTGCCGATGGCCATGTTCATTCAGGGCTCCTCGGTTTCCTCTGCTATATCTGAACTGACTGCCTCGATATAAATTAAAGTATCTTTAATGGGGATGTCAATCGCCACTTTTTCAATCCAAAACACCAGTAAATTACTAAACCACTAAACATTTACTCCTGTATCTGTTCAGAGGTGATATGTTTCGCTTCGTTTTTTTATCATTCCATGAATTAACTTGTATTGTTTTGAGTTCATTGGCATTGGTTGTTGCCAAAATCCTTAACATCGTAATAATGTTTTTTCTTTTCAATGTTGTTCATAGGTTAGTCAAGAGCTACTTTTGAGTTTTATGAAATAATTTTTTTTAAAAAGTAGCATATATCAATTAATTTTAAATCAATTGTTTTAAAATGTTTTATTTTTTAAGGATTCAAGGTAGCACTTGACAAGTTTATTTGACACAAACTCTTAAAACTTGCAATAATGTACGAGTTGCATGGAAAATATTGCAAATGACAGAATTTAAAGACTTGTGTTCCGATTGGATATAATAACATCGTTATTTATACCCTTTGTCCGAAATGTTTAAGAAAATACTTATGTTCCATAATACCAAAATGACGTCATTTTACGTAAAAAAGGTCAACCAATGTAATTTCATTTTTTTCTGGCAATTGAAACAATAGTCAACCAATGTTATCTCATTTTTCTGACAATGGAAACAATAGTCAACCAATGTAACCCCTTTTTCTGACAATAGAAACAATAGTCAACCAATGTTATCTCATTTTTTCTGACAATGGAAACAATAGTCAACCAATGTAACCCTTTTTTCTGACAATGAAAACAATAGTCAACCAATGTGATCTCAATTATTCTGACAATGGAAACAATAGTCAACCAATGTAATTTCATAGTCAACCAATGTGATCTCAATTTTTCTGACAATGGAAACAATAGTCAACCAATGTAATTTCATTTTTTCTGACAATGGGAACAATAGTCAACCAATGTAGTCTCATTTTTTCTGATGATGGAAACAATAGTCAACAAATGTAATTTCATTTTTTCTGACAATGGAAACAATAGTCAATCAATATAATTTCATTTTTTTCTGTCAATGGGAACAATAGTCAACCAATGTAATTTCATTTTCTCTGACAATGGAAACAACAGTCAACCAATGTCATTTCATTTTTTTCTGACAAAAGAAACAATAGCTCTACACAAAATTTCAGACAGATTGTAATATCATACATTAGTATGGAGTGTGATATGGATTAAATTTTGGGACCTTACCTGTTGGGAGCAGCTGTACTTCAACATTGTCTGTGACTTTAAGAGTACCGTAAACTCCTCCGTTTGTAAAACTTTTTGAGAATATTGTTTTTGGAAGGATGTGATACTTTGCAACTTCTGTAAAGTTGAAAATATTAGAGAAAATAATAGTAACTTAGGTGTGAAGAAAAGCAAGGAAGAAAACTCAAGGCACATAAATGATACAAGAAACTTAATAATAATAATAAATAAATAAAAAATGTGCAATAATAATAATAATAATAATTGTTATTATTATTAGTTATTGTTGTTGAAGTAGTTTCATACTAATAATATAACAAAAAAAAAAAAAAAAATAATAATAGTAATAATAATTATTATAATAATTTCAAAATGCATATGAGCATATGAGTCCCATAGGGCCCACTTAACTTGAAGAAATTGGTTAGCATGTTTATTTCAGTTTTAAATGAATGTTTATTTTTCTAGTACTGGGTTTTCCAATTATCCATTTCATAAGCGGTTTAACTATTGTTATAAACGGCAAACTGAAAAAAATATCATTTTTTAATAAACATGTGTCATTGACAAAGAACCAGCCAGGATGTCAAGAAACGCTTGTCCTATATCGAAAAATCTCTTCTGTTGATGCAAGCTCCGAAACAGCGTCAACCTTAACGGCTATCTCTGTATGTCGCAAGGAAGTACGAATGCTGGCCGCTTGTTGTTGAGTGTTGGCATTGTAAAATACAAAACGGAAACGAAATACTTCATTGAACTTGAGAATGTCATTACTGGTAATCTAGTTTTTATACGTCTCTTCAGCAATATTTCCACCTAAGGATTATGTCGAAGTAAGCATAAGTGTTTCTATATACTTAAATCTAAAATTCTTGAAATTTAAGAGTTCTATCATTTTGGTCTGTAGTGTAAAGACTTTGACCATGCAAGATAAATGATGACCACGCAACTGAACACATTCACAGGAATTCATTTTGGACTCTCAAAAGCACAATTTTGATTTTTTTTACAACACCCTTTAAATATATAATCTTTGTATAAGCTTGTCCACGAGCAAAGTTTTATCAGCTTACCAATCAACAGCTCCCCACTGAACTGTAATCCGGTTGTCATGTCATTCTTTACAAGTTTCTCCCAAGCAGAATTTGGCCATGCGAACACTGTAAAATTTGCATCTGAAATACAAATTATTTTTTAAAAAATAAAAAATAACACATTGTTTTTATAAAATATTCTTTTACTTGTATTCATATTTTTGTAAAGATAGCGAAAAAATATGCTAATTCATGATCCAACTAAGACAAGTGCATCACTGATGACCAATATTTGTATATTTAAAAATATAAGCTGCTATATATTCAATATATGTTTTATAGGTTCAGTGCGCACCTTTATAGCCAAAAACCTTTAAAAAGTTGGAAATTATTGTCCCCATTATTTGTTTTGTTATAACAACCGTGTAATTATCGGATATAGACACTAGATCCATTATATTGTCTGAAACCCTCATTGAAAATCTTTTAATATTTTATCAATTTTAACGCGTTTATGTGTTTCCCGCAATTAAACGTTGTCATTAGTTACGCCAAGTGATCATTAGTACATGTGACGTCATTAAATGCGGTTTCTTATATCATGTTCCTGATCTCGGAAAATCACAAAATCACGTTGGCAAGAAGACGAGACAAAGATACCCTATATAAAGTAACAACGGTTCCAATCAAACGCCGAAAAATCCCATCGCAGTGATAAAGGATTTGTTTTTTTTTTTTCTAAAATACGACAATATTTATCAAATAGATTTTGTGGAGAAATAATTTTTTTCGAGCGTACCACAAACATTAAGATTTTTTATCGTGTGTTACGCCGGCAAGTCCACGAAAAGTGTAAGTTTGTTAGTAAAAAAAATACCTTGCTGTTCCAGTAAGGTCAATAATTTGGTTTTGTTGAGGAACCCGTAAAATTTGGAGTATCCGGGAGTATTATGTATGACTTCCTTTATCGTTCCTTGGGGCGGTTTTATAACGTTGCTGATAATGTATGCCCTGCCGTTCGTGGCTTCCGGTAAAGTAGTCTGCAGTGTTTCACCTTGGACAAGCGTGAGCTGAAAATAAAAAAAACGAAAAATATCAGGGCTAAATTACATTCTACGATTATGAAATATGTCAGAAATTACTTCGACGTAAATCAAGTTGGATGTCAAGAAAGGATAAAAAAGCTATTAAAACAGAAAAACACTTCAAATGGCTGGAAATTTACTTGTGACCTTGACATTTCAAAAACAATTGCATTCTAATCTACAAAATGGTATATAGTAATTTTAAAAGTATATGTATACATGTTTCAATATCAAAATCGGTAATTTTTTTTATTTTTATTTTTTTTATTTTTTTTTTTTTTTTGCTGAATTGCTACTTTAAAAAGTTAGAAAAAAGTAAAGGAAGAAGAAGAAGAAGATGACAGTAAAGAAACACAGTTGAAAACTTACCGTGCCTTTTTTCTGTGTGTATTTGTTGATTCTCACAGGCATGCCGGTTAAACTTGTCAACTGAAGGTCATTCTCAAGGGCATCTGCTGGTACGGTATTTGGAATGATGTGGTAACGAATCATGTTGGCAAGAGTTGTCTTATCATTCTTTAAACTAATCAGAACATCGGCCGGAAGTCCTGTCAACGCTGAATTACTCGGTACAAAAACTGTATGGTTTCCTGTTCATGTTGAAAAAAAGTATAGAAAGTTGGAGCTGCATTAAATTTACCTAGCAATAGCTACCAAAAACCACTAGTCAGTTAAACTTGGAAGAAATACTAATTCTAATTTTCGCGCAGACATCTTGCCACAAAGTGGTAAAGCTAAACTCCATTCTGCCGGTTCATGTGTACAGGGTCAAACTAAAAAGGGTTGAAGTAAACAAATGTAGACTTACGTCCCAGTCAAGATGTCTTTCACTTACTTTAAGGTTGTCAGTTCTAAGATCGTGGAAGAAACCGGAGTACCCGGAGCAAATGGTGCATTTTACATCACTCCGCCACCTGGGCGCCTCGTACAATGTTGAAAACAACTAGTGTAACTCGATGTGTAATAATAGAGGTTTCTCTTGAACCAACTGTTCAAAATTCGATCGGCTTAAGCAATTTTTCAAACAAATCAAAAAAAGAAATGACTTAATATTATCAATTTCAGAAATTTTAAAACAATGTTTTTCTGTTTTCTTTTTTGAAAAAAGGAAATGAAAGAAACATTTGATGATATGCGAAAAGCAGTTATTGACTTATCAATTGGTTAAACTCTATTTTCAAAAAACTTGACCCAACTGCTAACTAAAAAACATTCGTGGCATCATTTTTGTCACATTGCCTGTCCCTTTGGTGGTAGGACGATTCCTTACGAAAACACTCATCGTCTTCGCATGTGCAGAATTTTTATTATTTCTTTTGGTAAAAATTCAAAAATTCTACACATGACAGTTCTATGAAACCACCGGAAATGCATTTTGTAACTAGACATTAATCTATCACCAAAAAATCAGATTTTTTTTTTTTTTTTTTTAATACAAATAACGTGTCTTAAATATTTACAGGTGACAAATCAGTAGATATAGAAGAATGATTTTACAATGATTAAAGTCACAATTATCTCTATTAGTTGTAATTACCTCCCCTTAAACAATATGACCAGAAACAAACTGATTGTATACAAAAACTGCTTTAAAGGCTAAAATAAAGTAAATGCTTCAATTAATAAACTGAGAGAGAGATAGAGAGAAAGAGAGCTTATTAAGTGATATGGAAAGTCGATACGTGCAGAGAGAGAGAGAGAGAGAGAGAGAGAGAGAGAGAGAGAGAGAGAGAGAGAGAGAGAGAGAGAAAGAGCATATTAAGAGATATGGAAAGTCGATACGTGAAGAGAGAGAGAGAGAGAGAGAGAGAGAGAGAGAGAGAGAGAGAGAGAGAGAGCATATTGTGAAATATTGAAAGTCATTGCGTGCAGAGAGAAAGACGTGTGTGTGTGTGTGTGTGTGTGTGTGTGTTTCTACAACTAAATTTTCTTACCGGTTTGTAAAAGTTCCACAAGTCCAGCATGATCCAGTAATTTAAAGAAGGCAAAAGTTTGTGTTGAATTTAAAACATCTACCAAGCTTGCTCCAAAACAAACAGAAATTAATAGCAACAAAACTATTATTTTCTGTAACATTTTGAACATAACTTGTGAGCTTGACCTTATTCTCTGATTTTTTGGGTGAAAATAAATTCAAAATTCAGCGACCAACCTTTTTATATATGTCACATAATAAAATGTACTTATGAAGTTTTTGAGGTCTGAAACAGGGCACTGAAAAAAATCACTTATGTTTAAAAACTATTAAAATGTTTTCTGATTAAGAATTTGAGTTAAAATATATTTGTATAATTTTTTGGCAAAAATTTTCAATGTAATTTTTTAATTGTAAAAAATTATACCACAGATTAACAGTTCAGCAGTTATATAATGCTTTGATATAGACAACCCCTCTTTGAACCTCTTTTTATTGTCATGTCCAGTCGTTTGTCCAGTGCTCTGGTCATTTATATCCTTTTGACGTAAATAAGTGTCCCTCACCTGATGGATGTAGTTTCACAAGACATGACATTTTTATTTTTTTCTGTGACGTCTAATATAGTTTTTAAACCAAGGTCATGTGCACTCATTTGTATTTCTTTAAATACAAACAAATATGATATTAGTGAATACAGTCAAAGTGAACGTGAAAGAAAATTCAATATTAGCAAACACCCCTGAAAAATGCAATATTAAGGACAATTATAAACAAAAATAAATAATGTTAAATTTTATTATCATTTCTAATAATCTGTAATTTTCGGTTACTTAGTAAAACACGAAACAGTGAAACAACCACAGTGATCACACACACACACACACACACACATGCACACACACACACACACACACACACACACACACACACACACACACACACACACACATATATATATATATATATATATATATATATATATATATATATATATATATATATATATATATAATCACTTTTTCACTATTTCAATTTTCTGTCAATAAATAAATTAAAGATTTGGCTATTTCGTATTGCGGTTATAACATGACTTTGTTGTTACTCCCGTAAATTTCATTCATAAAATTAAGTTTTGATTGAAGTTACCAACATTTACCAGTGTCATATGGTCCATTATATACTAGCATTGCATGACCGGTCGTGAATGTGCTTCCTCCGGCATGTGCACTTCGGTCAGTCCATTATTAATCGCAATGACGATTTAAGTGAATAGTGATTTTGAGTTGAGTAGATTTAAAAAATACACAACTTGCATGTATTTTGTGTCAGTTGTACACGCGCCATCATGCACACCGCATTTGTAATTTGTTCCTCAGCATGTGTTCTTCTTTAGATCATTATTCGCCGAACAAACACAAGTAAATATTACTTATTTCTTACATCTAAAGAGCAAGCAAATAAATAAATAAATAAATAAATAAATAAATAAATAAATAAATAAATAAATAAATAAATCGCATCAAACTGCGTCGCCAATTATCCTTTTAGGGGAATAGTTCTTCAGATGTTGATGCTTTATTGTGACCTAATTTTGGTAGACATTTGTTTAAATGAAATTCAAATGAAATCGTTCTCGGTATGTTTTTCATACAATGTGTCCAGTATTCTGGACATTTGGATTTGCAAATAACGATGCACATAAACACACCTGTACAGATAATGAGTTTAATTTAGACATGCATGTATGTCTACAAACAGGTGAGCTAGAAAAAACTTTTCATTTGTGATTTTTTAATTTACAGGCGGATTTCAAGTTTATATTATACAGAATAATCGTAATCAAGATCGAAGAATGACCATATACTATGGGTATGAACCGGAGAACTCACGGTTTTAATAAAAATTATCTGATTCGGATTAGTAAAAAACTAAATCTGTTTGATGTGTCATGAATTAATTAATTAATTTAATGTATTACTTAGGTCAATTTTTACATGTAAAATGCAATTATAAAAACAGTTTAATTAAAATTCCATCAGATAAAATAATGAACATTCAATACTTTCAGTACTTTGATTAGTTTGCAAGGCCAAAATTACCAAATAAAGTCATGAGTCATGTGCAGAATTTTGTATATTTCTCTTTGTAAAAATTCAAAATTCTGCACATGACACATGTGTAAAAACAAATTAAAAAATTGTTCTTTTCAAAGTCTTTAAATACTGAATTTAGAAGTCATTTTCATGCTTTGTTGGGGGTCTAGGTTGCCAAGTGGTCTAAGATGAGCGCTTACAGATCACTGCACCTGGGTGCGAATCCCGCTCGGGCAGATTCTAGTGTCAGAAAAAAGTTGTCAGTTAGCTTTCCGAATCTAAGTCGTGGACTACGGTTTTCTCCGACCATCCCAGAACTGACCATCTCAATATAAGTGAAAGGATATTGGGATGGCGTAAAACACTGACTCCATTCCATTCCACTCCTGCTTAGTTGCTTCAAAATCGCATTTTCTAAACAAAAATTATACCCTTTTGCTTTCAAAATATCCAACAGTATGGTTATAGGTAAAAGACACATTTTCTTTCGGAACGCATTTAAAAGTTGTTTTATCAAATTAAATTTATACTCTCTGTATCAAAATTAATAACCAAAGGATATGCATGTAGTGTGTGGGGGGGAGGGTGTTAAAGAACTGTTGACACAAGAGATATACGCAGTTTTTGGCGTCACACGACAATTTCTTATACTTTATGATGTATATTAGTTATTATATTTGTAGGTCATGAACTGTCTAAACAGAAGTAAAATTAGCATTTGTATGAAAAAATATGTTAGTCCCATTTATCACAACAAATAGCCCCCAGTTATAACGTATATATGGCCATTTCAGTTACAACAATATTTAATTAATAAACAATTTGTTAACAACTTTTACTCATTAATAATGCAATTATTAATTAATAACATTGTAGACCTTTGTTACTTTGCCATAAACATTTACCTATTATATTCCTCAAATTGAGCATGTTCAAAACACAACGCCCAAGCGATAAAAATTATAAAGTGTTAACTTTTTTTTTTTTTTTTTTTTTTTTTTTTTTTTTTTTTTTTTTGAAATTTTACTGAATAAAGCTGCCATAACTATTGCAAGGCGACTTATTGCGTGCTCCGACACGCAAAGTTTTTGAGTGGTCACGCAATAACTTTCGCGTACTCGCACAAACTTCCGCATAAGCACGCATGATAGCTTACGCGTCAGCACGCGATATAATAAAAAAATCGTGTGACCTCTGTGCCGCCGCGTTCTACTGGCTTGACATGTAAAGTCTGTTAAGATATCATCTGAAACCTATTCTGATGTCGCTAGTCACACCAACCGATTCAGTAATCTTCAATGAAAAATTCATTACCCAGGCCACGGGCAAAGTGGTTTTAATTCGCCAAAGTTGGTAAATGGTATTTTACGTCACATCAGCAATTCGAAGCTGGACAGTTTTTGGTAATTTAGAAAATTACTCTTAAAACACTCTTCGTGTGGTTTGTGGGTGTTCACTGTTTCTGATCTGAAAAACACTAGTGGGCACTTATAGATTATTAAACTTTTTAAGTTTAATAAATTTGCCCTCAATACCGCAGACAAATGTCACAGACCACTCAATTTATTACTAGTATACTGGTATCGACCCAACCAATAACGGAATAAAACAAGGTAAGGAAAGCCCTTTCTCACTTGCGGTCGAACCCAAACCAGTGAGACGCCTTGAGTTTGAATGCTAATGCCACCATGGTTCCCATGACTTTTTGATAACAGTGCATGCTCTGCAGTGCCACAAATATGAAGCTAGAACGGAGTGGAGTAATGATGTTTTATATCTCATTCAAGTTTCTTTATACTAATAAAATTATACGAAATTTATTGAAGTATGATTTCAATTCCATGAAATCATATATGGTACTGAGGTAGTTACGTGAGAGATGACGTCAGCTTGTTTCCCATCAGTATTCAGAGCAAACAAATGCCTGGATTTCCACCCAAAAAGGGCACGTAACTACCTCAGTACCATATATGATTTCATGGAATTGAAATCATACTTCAATAAATTTCGTATAATTTTATTATTCCATTTCATCAAATATGGTACTGAAGTAGTCACGTGAGAGTTTTAGAGACATCCAGGCTTTTGTAATTTTTTTTTTTTTTTTTAAATAAAAAACATATAATACGCTTTGTCTATGTACAATATTTACATTTACTTTCTTCAGTTTTGGTTTAAAATTGCTGTAGCAAAAGAAGTGTCAACAGTAACTGGTTTTCGGTAATATTTACGAAATGTTGACTCTGCTGTCCAACCTGCTGTTCTCATAATTGTTGCCAGAGGAACTTTACACTTATAAACAATTGAAACAGATGCAGAACGCACACTATGTGGTTTAAATATGTCAAGGTTCACACTTGACAAACTAAGTACAGTTTTGACCCACCGCGCGATAGTATCCTTGGTGACGCTGCGATAAGGTCTGCAATAACTGATGAAAAGGGAAGTTTCATTTTTTCGAAAATCAATTGTTCTCTGAAGATAATGTTTTAAAAGTGTTACAATACACATATTTGCATTAGGTGTATATTTTTCAAAGACAATTTCTGACAAATGAAAACCTGGCCTGGTTTGTTTTAATAAATCGCCTATCCGTATTTTTACAAATTGATCACTAAATTCAATGTTTCTTATGTCTATAAGATGAATAGACTGAACCCGTTGACCCGACAATAAACATAAAAGCATAGCCACTTTTAAAGTCAATGATTTCAAATTTATAGCTGATGAGCAATTAATAGTGTCTAAGTAATTCAAAACGCTATTAACATTCCAAGTCACATTGTATCTTGGCAGGGACGGTCTCAAAATGAAAATTCCTCTCATAAAACGTTTTATAAGTGACTGTTTTCCTATGTCAGTTTCCGTATCCAATACGTTGAAAAATGAGCTAAGCGCAGAACGAGCCTTATTGATGGCACTGTAACCTAAACCGGATTTGAAAAGCGAGGCTAGAAAATTCAAAATATTTGTTTCATTTGATGAAACGGGATCAATACACCGTGACTGGCAAAAATGCACCCATCTTTTGAGATAATTCCCATATTGTTGCTTGGTGGAATTTTTTCCATGACTGCAATATGACTTGGACAGTGTCTTCCGAAAGTCCTCGCTCTTCAAGTGATTTCCTGATACTCGAAAAACTGCTAAATGTAGCTTTTGAAGAAGAGGATGAGTTTCCAAATGCCCGTCTATTGTTAATAAATCCGATGTTACTGGTGGAAAAACTGGACAGTCCACTACCATTTTCAATAATTTCGGAAACCAAACTTGTGTCGGCCACACTGGCGCTACTATCACCGCTTCCGTCTGTTCTTTTTCTATTTTATGCAGAACTAATCCAATGACACTGAAAGGAGGAAAAATATACATATAGTTTGTACAATTCGTCCAAGATTGTTTAAATGCATCAACCGCTTATGCATGGGGATCAGGTTTCCATGAAAAATAACAGGAAATTTGACAATTTAAACGTGAAGCGAATAAGTCAATATCAGGTTTACCATACATGCGACAAATATTATTGAAAACAGCTGGTTTTAGCATCCACTCAGCGTCCAAATTAATATCTCTTGATTCCTCATCGGCCTGCTTATTATCAACGCCGGGTACATGCTCTGCTGATAACCAGAGTTTTCTTGTAATTGCAAAGCACCAAATTTCTCTAACCACTTCATTTAAATACTTTTTATTTGACCCTTGTTTGTTTATTGAAATTACCGCAACAGTGTTATCGCTTCTAATTCTTATGTGGCAGTCTCGCATAGTTTTACAAAATGATTGTAAAGATAACAAAACAGCCTTCAATTCCAGAAAATTTATGTGTTTGTCTTTCTCTAATGATGTCCAGAGACCCCCGGTTGAACTCTTTCCATAAACCCCGCCCCAACCAGATTTGCTCGCGTCCGTAAAAATATCACAAGAAGGGACGGAGTCGTAAATACATTTATATAGTTTATCAATGTTTTCTAACCACCACTGTAAATCATTTAAACAACTACTTGATAAATGGACAGTAGCATCGTAATTGCCTTTGATTCGGTCTTAAATATCTCTAATCGTTTATAAAATACGGTACCGTGAGGTACACTAGGGGAAGTCGCTACCAATTTTCCTATAATTTCTGCTAATTCCCGAATTGAGCAAGATTTTCGTCGTAAATATTTTTTACAAAGCTGTTTTATTTTTGAAGCTTTTTTGGGTGTTAGTTTAACGGTCATATCAACTGAATTTAAAATAAATCCAAGAAATTCAATTTCTTGAGTAGGAACAAAAACAGATTTTTCTGGATGCACTGTAAACCCTAACTGATCAAATAGTTGTGTAGTTTGCAGAACATTTTCTTCACACTCAGAATAAGTGTCACCTTGAAGTAAAGAATCATCAATATAACCAGTATTTACAAAACCCCGTTTTCGCAACTCAGCAAACACGCATTTTAACAGTTTACTAAAAACACGTGGTCCAATTGCTAATCCATTTGGTAACGCACAAAATTCGTAAGTATTTTGTTGCCATATAAATCTCAAATATTTTCTATAACATGCACTTATCGGTAGGCTATAGTAAGCGTCTTTTAAATCACAACTCGCGAAATAACAACTTGGCGTAATTAAACTAATGGCCGATTTAAGAGTTTCCATTTTGAAATGAGCAGTGTCAATAAATTCTTTTAATTTTTTGAGATTTAAGATCAGACGAATTGTTCCATCTTTCTTTTGACGAGTAAAATGTTTGAAATAAAGCCTGTATAATAATCGGATACCTTTGAGATAATTCTTTTATCAAGTAGTTTGTCAATTTCAACTTGAATTAAAATGACTTCCTTGTCACTGAAACTAATTTTATTAGGAAGAAATTTTTGATGCGGTGTTTTCTTAAAAGGAATTTTTAGTCCCTTCACAGTGATCAGCACCCATGGATCAGATGAAATTAATTTCCATGAGTCCAAATTCTGGCAAATCTTACCCGCAAGAAAATTTTGCGGCGTGTTTCGTAATTCAAGTGTTGGTCTTACCTGATTTGCACTCGTGCTTGAACAAAATTTTGTTATTTGAACTTGTTTCGTCTGAATTTTTGGCCTTTGAATAAAAAAGACTTTCCATAACTGTTTTTTTGCTCCACCTTTTCCACCTTTTGATGCCGGATAATGATCATTGTACCGGTGTAAAGGCATACTGTGGTGTAGAGTTCCGAAATTCCTTCTCTTCTCAATGTCTTCCTTTTCGAGTTGTTTTTCGAAAGATTTGGCCTCGTTTATCTCTTTTATTTGTTTTTGAATATCATCTCCCAGCAGCCAATCTGTGGAAGTTTCATTTGATGGTCGACAAAGTTTTTTATAACTTACTGAAATTCCATTTTTCAACGAATCTTTTCGTTTTTGTCCCAGATCGGTGAAGACTTCACCAATCATAACTATTGCGTCCATACATTTTGGTATAGCTGACTTGTACAGCTCTTTTATATTTTTGCTTTTGTCTACAGATTGTTGTTTGCTTTCATAAAGCAACTGAGCAGTTTCTATGACTGGAATAACACCTTTAATCAGTAATTTTTGTGTTCTTGAAATCTGCAAATCTTTAGACTTTGTGAACGATTTTGCACTTTCCCAAATGACGTTATTTACTTTCGGCACTGTTAAATTATGACAGTTCTTTGGCCGGCCATATTTTTGCATCAAAGCCTTTCTATTCTCTTTTGGTAGTTTCTTGCGAAAACATAAATTGAAATTTTCAGCAAGCTTATCAAAGACGTTATTTTTGATGTTTTCTTCATCATTAAATAATTCTGAGACTTCAGACATCAAACTGTCAATATCAATGTCATTATCTGAATCCCCGCCTTCTCCAGACTCATTGTCCGAATCAGATAATAAATTATAACAGTCGGGGGTATCCGCTCGATGACCTTTTGACATACCCGATGACATGTCTTGATCCTTATCATCAGAATGACTTCGTTTTTTGCCCCTCCTACTTTCTGCAGGTGCATTTGGAAGTATATCAGTGTCTGCATCTTCATGCACATCAACACTGTTGCATTTATTTCTTTCTGCGTCAACGAGCAGATGCAACTGTTCTCTTATTATTTCTGAGGCTTTCTTCTGCAAAAAGGATTGCATTTGTTTGAACATAGTATTGTTATTATAACTGGCCTCCTGCTGTGCTTGGCCGGGGACATCAAGAAGCTGATCAGCTTGCGCCGCCATTTCTCCCTCCTTTGAACGTTGACAAGTTTTCTTTAATGCCGGTGGCATTTCTAGTTTTTCGAAAATATTGCCAACAATATTGTTATTTTTATTTGGAGTTTCCTTCTCCATGTGTCTGCGTTACCTGACTCTGTGAGCTCGTAACGGTAAATTATGCAAACATACGTGGCCTGTGGCACACGAAATTTAATTTAAAATGTTTAACATTTAATGCATCCAGAACTTAAAATCCTAAAAAAGTATTTTGAAAAGTTTATCTGCAAATCACAAAATGTATTGTTCCTTGAAACAAAACTAAATATATCAATTAAAAACTTTAAAACTTAATATAGGTATCCCAATACACATCCATACAGTAGGAAACAAGACAACGCACTGATGGGAAACAAGCTGACGTCATCTCTCACGTGACTACTTCAGTACCATATTTGATGAAATGGAATTATTTGTATTATGGCAATTATAGAAATGTTGGATTAATTGTTGAGCCAAGAGAAAGCCAATAACGTTAGGTAAGCGAACTGACGTACTTCCTCTCACAAGGATCTGCTCGACCCTTCCCCCCACACGCAGTCTGTATTAAGTCTAAACAATAAGCATTGTTAGTGTGTAGTGGTTGATTTAATGGAATTCATAGTCCCAGTCAAGAATGTTTCACTTATATCAAAACGCCCCCCCCAGCTTTAGATGAAGTGGCAGAAATTTTGACATTTGCAGTTCGCTTAGGGCAATTTGCAAAGGGGGGGGGGTCTTTAACGTGACATGCCTGCCGTGACATGGAGCAATAGTTTTCGAGGTCTCCTGACATCGGAAGGACCTCTTCACTTTCTTTTCTAAATGCAGAGTACTTGGCGAAGGAACAGTCACTTCTTTGCAAAGCTAATTTGCCTAACTATAGTCATAATCAGATTCGTGTAGAGGCAAACCTTTTAATGAAACAACTGTGGTTTCAATATACAGATAGTCTTAATATACAAGTTCAGAATGTATACTTCCTATCAGTGTATGAAATTAGCTAGAAAGACATGATGGTCAACAGGGCCCTTAACTTTTAAAAGTTGGTAGCCCAAATGAAAAGTTAATGACCATGAAATATGGAAGTTTGTGTGTCTCTTTAATTTTGCCAATTAAACCTCATATTAACTATACTGTATGTATTATTTTGTCTTTGCTATATTGTCTTTTGTCTGTTGTACTAGTGTAAAGTATTGTTCATTAATGTAGATTTCTTATTATACTGAAACAAAATACCATGCATTTAAGCGTCTTGAGGAAACATCCGCCTGCTATAGGAGAACCGCTGGTTAAACGAAAAAGCCAACCGGATTTGATACTCTATGAAGTTGGTGACCTTAGCAAAAGGTTAATAGCCTCGGGCTATCAGGCCCGCAGTAATTTTGCACACTCTTCCTACTTGACCAATAATCAATGAAAACAAAAGTAATTCCTTTAACACATGTTTATTTTATTTCCTGCAAATGAGGTCCAGATAAATATGCATAAATATGCATTCAATATAATAATAACAAGTCCAGCAATCTGCAGTGTTTTTACAATTTTGTAATAACTTAATCCAAATCATCAACAGCACAATTCATAAAATATTACAAGTATAATTAATCATTTGATGAAATATATTACATGTATTACAAAAATTATTTATTAATACATGTAAATTAATAAACAAATCAAATTTATCACAACGATGCCTCTTATTTAATAACAATAAACTAACAAGCATTCTTTGAGCATTGTATGCAACATATAGTCCCATTCTGACTGAAAAAAATAACTGGAGGAAAATTCAAACTTGATCTGTGACTTGTCACAGTAAATATCAAATGGATTTAGTCTTGATCATGATCAAGAAAAAATTAAATCCAAAAAATTTATAATCCAAGAACCAAAACTGCAAAAAAAAATCACACCAAAACAAAATTCAAACTTGATCTGTAATTTACCATTGTATAAAATTTTACTTAATATAAAACTAAGTTCTTTAAGATCCTAAAAAACATCAAAAAAACCTTGCATGCATGATTTCTTGAGTTTAAAAAGACAACTAGAAACAAAATTTGGACTTGATCTCTTGCTTATCATAGTAAAATTATAAACTTGTACCAAAACTATTTTTTACATGAAAACTGTTTTTCAAGTAATCTTCAGATGTTCTTCCATATGTCATCCTTAGGAGATCATATGAAAAACACACGTTGAGCTATATGAAAAGAAAACCCTTTTTCAAACAAAGATATTATCTTTCATGGATAAATATTACCACCTCCTTTTCAATTTTCTCTGAATTTTTGTACAAATATAAAATCGACAAGTATATATTTTTTCTTCCATGAAGGGAAAGAAATTAAACTTATTATTTTTTCAATAATAAAATCATTTAAAATTAACAAATAAATTAATGAGCAAATGTTTATTTTTAAAAATCAAGTTTCACAGCACTAGAATCAGAAAAACATTTTAAAATTACCTTCACTGCCATACAGATAATATCAATTTTAAAAAATGTGAGTGTGTGTGTGTGTGTGTGTGTGTGTGTGTGTGTGTGTGTGTGCATATGTTAACAATGGACAACATGTTTTAGAAGAACGGCAAAACAAAGTCATTAAATGAATTAAGCCAATAAATTTCAATGAGCCTGAAATGCTAACTTGGTAAAAAACCTGCTGGTTTAAATAGCTAAAGAATAACTGTGATACTGATACAGTTATTGTTGGTAAGTACTGAATATCAATTTATCAGTTCTAAAATTTGACACTTTTCATTTTGATCATCATTAACAATCAGATGTATAATAATAATAATAATAAAAATAATAATAATAATAATAAAAAAAATAATAATATAAAGAAATTCGCATTGAAAAGCTCTAAAAACTTGCACATTAATAGCAGAAAAACAGAGATAAAGACCAGTTAATGACATTGACCATTTTGAAGGTCACTTCAAGAAAAAATCAAACTGTAAAATTAACATCTCTATGTATAGTCAAGATATAAAAAATTTAAAACTTATTATATAAATCTGTTTTACAAAAAATCAAGGTTTATTAACAGCATTGAAACACTGGTACTATGCACCTCAAATAGGAGTAAAAACATAAAGGTCAAGACCCAGACCATGAACTTTGAACTTTGACACTTTTTTGCTTGTTTTGAAGGACATTCCAAGAAAACATCAAAACTTACAATCCAATGTTTATATATTTTCCAATTTTCAAAATATAGTCATTTTTACTTATTTTACAAAGTTTTCGAAACTTTAATGATAGAATGTTTGAAACTTTTTTTAAATGAAATTTTAACTGAAGGCTTATTAATCAATGTACAGAATCCAAAAATAAAATATTAGAGGTCTAATTCTGATTTCTTTGGCAATGATGCAAAATATAAACTTAAACTGGCCCAACCCAGATATGCTTCTAATAAAGTTTCATTAAAATAAACCCAGAACCTTTAGAAGAAAAGTTATAGGTGTTAAGGATAGGTAAATGCACATACATACACTGGCTATGTTTTGATATAAGTTCTGGTGACCTTTTTGGTCAGGTGAACTAAAACTAAACTTTTACATGGATGTTAATTTTGAAATTCATAATAGGGGTATGATATGATTTCTCCTATACTGGGTGCAGATGAGCTTAAAACAAACAAAACAATAAAGAAATAAACAATTACTAATCCCCCAATAAATAATCAAACAATAATCAAAGAAATCATCCAATCAAACAAATTATCCAATCAAACACATCATCCAATCAAACAATTCATCCAATCAAACAATAAATAAACAATTATTAATCAGCCTTGACATGTTTGTCTAACCACAGAATTTTCGTCAAAAATATTTTAGTAATTATTTTTGCCACTGGCCAAACCTAGTCAAATTTAATATGCTTATGTCTTGTAACTCTAGTGACCTAAAAATTAATAAATTAACTAAAAACATTTATTTTGCTTTTAAAAGAAAAGAAACAATAATGTCATAATGAATACTAGTAATTATTTTATATTTATATTTGTCCTTCCTTTCAGATTTATATGTTTGATCAGTTGCCAAACATTTATGTGAACTAAATAGCCATATTGTATACATTGTATATATGTTTGTTGTATGCTATAAGTATGTAATACTTTATGCAATAAAAGAATTATTAAAATTAAAAAAAAAAATTTGAATCTATGTTTGACTTACAAAGCTTATGTAAAATTCACAATGAGCCAAATTTACACACACACACACACACACACACACACACACACACACACACACACACACACACACACATTAATTCTAAATTAAAACATTAAGTTTTTCACCATTTAATTATTTCACAAAATATAGAATACCAAGAAATCATACATTTACCTATTATTTAACAATCAAGATTGGCATAATAGATATGACAAGATTCATATCTGGCTTCAAAAATGTATGTTCAAACAAAGGATTAAATACCAAAAGCTTCATATTTGCCAAAAGGTCTTAAAAATGAATGGAAAAGAACTGATTTGAAAGATTTGAAAGATCTGGAATAAAGTTATCACTATACATGATTGCATTTTTCAGAAAATGTAGAAAAATAATTGCCATTTTTCTTGCTAAAAAAATTTGCCCTAAAGCTGACTTGACACCTTGAGTTTCATTTAATGTGACCTGAAAGATAGCCAGTTTTGTTTATCAACCAATTCAATGTATATAAAATGAATGTGAGGAACCAAATAATTCTTACTGCTAATTATTAAGTTGCCTTTCAAACTGCAGGGAATAATTTCTAAAATATGCTTCCAAAGTGTCATAAAGTGATGATAATACAATTTTACATCATATTAATGATGTCATAATGATGTAATTTAAGCCTTAGCACATTATGAAACAGTTTAACCGGAAAACCTTGTGTTATAGCACCAAAATAGCATAAACTCGGCTGTTCAATGCTTATGTTTACATTACTTTTCATTCAGATCTTCTTTGCAATGCCCTAGTTTAAAATTTACTACTAATATTCATATTTAACAGAATGACCAATCAAATGATGGAAAAAAGTGCAGGAAACAAATCGACTATATTTATAATATTTCATTTTTATTTGACTACGAAACACATGTTCTTATTAAAATAATTAGATACAACACGGCTTTAATCATATTGTGAAATTGTGATTGTGAAAAATATTTATGCAGACTTCTTTTATTTCATTTCACTGTGATGTGTTACATTTCTATGGGTCAAGGACATTGTGTATTGAGAATGGAAACTTGTATTCCTACACCAGTGATTAGTCCCAGTGAGTGTCATGCTCTCACAACTTGAAACAGTTTTATAAATGAAGGGAATGGGAAAATTATAGAAAGATTGTAAATATTTTGTTTTAAACATTTAACTCGTGGTTTTAATTGAATTAATCCTCAAAAATATTCAAATCACAGAAATCTATAATTTAATGTCATGTGACACAATGTTTAGATTTGAAAAAAAACCTCTTTATCATACATTCTTTATCAAACAAATTTACAAACATCAAATAGTAAAGCAACGAGTGTTAACTTTAATGGAATGCCATTACGATTTTTGACTTGCAATATTCTTATTCCAACCTAGAAACTGTTTTAAGATTTACAATTATAGATTTTAATAATATCGAATAATGTATTCATAAATGAAACAAATGTGAAAAAATAACTGTTTAATAAAAAAAAAAGTGTTTTTGGAAGGGGCATTAAACTCTGATAAATAGCTTTTGTTTATTCAAAACACTATATCATTTAAAAACAACTTTTGTATTATGCAACTACTAAGTTTCAACATTATCGGTCAAGTGTTAGGGGAGAAATAACTGTTAATGATTTTGGAAGGGGCATTTAACTCTGATAATATAGCTCTTGTTGCCATGAAAACATAAAGTGCAAAAATGTACTATGGCACCCACATCATGGCACCCACATCATGGCACCCACATCATGGCACCCACATCATGGCACCCACATCATGGCACCCACATCATGGCACCCACATCATGGCACCCACTCCTTATTACTCTTATGAAGTTTTAAAAAAATCAGAAAAGCCATTTTTGAGGAATGCCTCAGACAAGGTTTGAAGTGGAAGAAAAAAAAAAAAAGAAAGATATTCAGCAAAACCAATATGTCCTCCCAACGGACAAATATTTATATAAAACAAATGATCTCTAAAACTCCCTCTTAAAATGGAAGCACAATAGAACAGGTAAATCATGGTGTTTATTTATCATACCAGTTAATACAGAATTTGTGAAATTAGAACAAGTACTAAAGTGATTTTAAACCTCCTTGCTATTATCCATACAAAATACTTTATATAGTTTAATTAGGC
This sequence comes from Tegillarca granosa, assembly GCA_029721355.1. Taxonomy (NCBI): domain Eukaryota; kingdom Metazoa; phylum Mollusca; class Bivalvia; order Arcoida; family Arcidae; genus Tegillarca; species Tegillarca granosa. Next base: position 9,620,779 of record CM056604.1, read on the forward strand.
ACCAATTAACCCCAAATAGACTGAAAACCTGTCTGAATGAACAACTCTAGGACCTAGAAAATCTGTCTGAATGAACTACTCGAGGACCTAGAACCTGTCTGAATGAACTACTCTAGGACCTAGAAAATCTGTCTGAAATGAACTACTCTGGGACCTATAGCTAGAAACCTATCTCAATGAACTACTCTGGGACCTAGAAAACCTGTCTGAAATAAACTACTCTAGGACCCAGAACCTGTCTGAAATGAACTACTCTGGGACCTAGAAACCTGTCTGAATGAACTACTCTAAAACCTAGAAAACCTGTCTGAAATGAAATACTCTAGGACCTAGAAAACCTGTCTGAAATGAACTACTATGGGACCTAGAAACCTGTCTGAAATGAGCTACTCTAAGACTTAGAAAACCTGTCTGAATGAACTACTCTAGGACCTAGAAAACCTGTCTGAATGAACTACTCTGGGACCTAGAAAACCTGTCTGAAATGAGCTACTCTAAGACTTAGAAAACCTGTCTCAATGAACTACTCTAGGACCTAGAAAACCTGTCTGAATGAACTACTCTGGGACCTAGAAAACCTGTCTGAAATGAACTACTCTAGGACCTAGAAAACCTATCTGAATGAACTACTCTTGGACCTAGAAAACCTGTCTGAAATGAGCTACTCTAAGACTTAGAAAACCTGTCTCAATGAACTACTCTAGGACCTAGAAAACCTGTCTGAATGAACTACTCTGGGACCTAGAAAACCTGTCTGAAATGAGCTACTCTAGGACTTAGAAAACCTGTCTGAATGAACTACTCTAGGACCTAGAAAACCTGTCTGAAATGAGCTACTCTAGGACTTAGAAAACCTGTCTGAATGAACTACTCTAGAACCTAGAAAACCTGTCTGAATGAACTACTCTAGGACCTAGAAAACCTGTCTGAATGACCTACTCTAGGACCTAGAAAACCTGTCTGAATGAACTACTCTAGGACCTACAAAACTGTCTGAATGACCTACTCTAGGACCTAGAAAACCTGTCTAAATGAACTACTCTAGGACCTAGAAAACCTGTCTGAATGAATTACTCTAGGACCTAGAAAACCTGTCTGAATGAACTACTCTAGGACCTAGAAAACCTGTCTGAATGAACTACTCTAGGACCTAGAAAACCTGCCTGAATGAACTACTCTAGGACCTACAAAACCTGTCTGAATGACCTACTCTAGGACCTAGAAAACCTGTCTGAAATGAGCTACTCTTGGACCTAAAAAACCTGTCTGAATGAACTACTCTAGGACTTAGAAAACCTGTCTGAATAACCTACTCTAGGACCTAGAAAAACCTGTCTGAAATGAGCTTCTCTTGGACCTAGAAAACCTGTCTGAATGAACTACTCTAGGACCTAGAAAACCTGTCTGAATAACCTTCTCTAAGACCTAGAAAACTTGTCTGAAATGAGTTACTCTAGGACCTAGAAAACCTGTCTGAATGAACTACTCTAGGACCTAGAAAACCTGTCTGAATGAACTACTCTAGGACCTAGAAAACCTGTCTGAATGAACTACTCTTGGACCTAGAAAACCTGTCTGAAATGAGCTACTCTAGGACTTAGAAAACCTGTCTCAATGAACTACTCTAGGACCTAGAAAACCTGTCTGAATGAACTACTCTGGGACCTAGAAAACCTGTCTGAAATGAACTACTCTAGGACTTAGAAAACCTGTCTGAATGAACTACTCTAGGACCTAGAAAACCTGTCTGAAATGAGCTACTCTAGGATTTAGAAAACCTGTCTGAATGAACTACTCTAGGACTTAGAAAACCTGTCTGAATGACCTACTCTAGGACCTAGAAAACCTGTCTGAATGAACTACTCTAGGACCTACAAAACTGTCTGAATGACCTACTCTAGGACCTAGAAAACCTGTCTAAATGAACTACTCTAGGACCTAGAAAACCTGTCTGAATGAATTACTCTAGGACCTAGAAAACCTGTCTGAATGAACTACTCTAGGACCTAGAAAACCTGTCTGAATGAACTACTCTAGGACCTAGAAAACCTGCCTGAATGAACTACTCTAGGACCTACAAAACCTGTCTGAATGACCTACTCTAGGACCTAGAAAACCTGTCTGAAATAAGCTACTCTTGGACCTAAAAAACCTGTCTGAATGAACTACTCTAGGACTTAGAAAACCTGTCTGAATAACCTACTCTAGGACCTAGAAAACCTGTCTGAAATGAGCTTCTCTTGGACCTAGAAAACCTGTCTGAATGAACTACTCTAGGACCTTGAAAACCTGTCTGAATAACCTACTCTAAGACCTAGAAAACTTGTCTGAAATGAGTTACTCTAGGACCTAGAAAACCTGTCTGAATGAACTACTCTAGGACCTAGAAAACCTGTCTGAATGAACTACTCTAGGACCTAGAAAACCTGTCTGAATGAACTACTCTAGGACCTAGAAAACCTGCCTGAATGAACTACTCTAGGACCTAGAAAACCTGCCTGAATGAACTACTCTAGTACCTAGAAAACCTGTCTGAATGAACTACTCTAGGACCTAGAAAACCTGTCTGAAATGAGCTACTCTTGGACCTAAAAAACCTGTCTGAATGAACTACTCTAGGACTTAGAAAACCTGTCTGAATAACCTACTCTAGGACCTAGAAAACCTGTCTGAATAACCTACTCTAGGACCTAGAAAACCTGTCTGAAATGAGTTACTCTAGGATTTAGAAAACCTGTCTGAATGAACTACTCTAGGACCTAGAAAACCTGTCTGAATGAACTACTCTAGGACCTAGAAAACCTGTCTGAAATGAGCTACTCTAGGACCTAGAAAACCTGTCTGAAATCAACTACTCTAGGACCTAGAAAACCTGTCTGAATGAACTACTCTAGAACCCAGAAAACCTGTTTGAATGAGCTACTCTAGGACCTAGAAAACCTGTCTGAAATGAACTACCATGGGACCTAGAAATCTGTGTGAATGAACTACTCTAGGACTTAGAAAACCTGTCTGAATGAACTACTCTAGGACCTAGAAAACCTGTCTGAATTGAGCTACTCTAGGACTTAGAAAACCTGTCTGAATGAACTACTCTAGGACCTAGAAAACCTGTCTGAATGAATTACTCTAGGACCTAGAAAACCTGTCTGAAATGAGCTACTCTAGGACCTAGAAAACCTGTCTGAAATGAACTACTCTAGGACCTAGAAAACCGGTCTGAATAACCTACTCTAGGACTTAGAAAACCTGTCTGAATGAACTTCTCTAGGACCTAGAAAACCTGTCTGAATGAACTACTCTAGGACCTAGAAAACCTGTCTGAATGAACTACTCTGGGACCTAGAAAACCTGCCTGAAATGAACTACTATGGGACCTAGAAACCTGTCTGAATGAACTACTCTAGGACTTAGAAAACCTGTCTGAATGAACTACTCTAGGACCTAGAAAACCTGTCTGAAATGAGCTACTCTTGGACCTAAAAAACCTGTCTGAATGAACTACTCTAGGACCTAGAAAACCTGTCTGAATGAACTACTCTGGGACCTAGAAAACCTGTCTGAATGAACTTCTCTGGAACCTTAAAAACTTGAAAACTTAATCCATGTGGAAGCTGTTATACTGATTACAGTTTAGCCTGTTTAAACTTCAATAAATACTAAGAATATAACAAAACAGACATATAAATATAGGCTATAGACAATTTACATGTGTAAAATGAAGACCTATCTACTCTAAAAAAAGTTCAGTCTGAAAAGCAAGTAAAACTAAATAGGGTGAGCAAAAATTACCAGTAACTAAAAAGAAGACAAGTGTGTCTGCCATAATTGTATACAACTACAGTCTAATCTCCTGATAAGATCCACTCACGGGATGGAGGAAAAGTGGCCCTGAAACCACTCCCAAATAAATTCATATATATATCTACTGTATGCATGATTATGTATTTAACACAAATAGCCAAGCCTCTAAGCACAGACCCAAGAGAATAGTACACATGCCAAAATAAAGCTGAAAGCATGAGAATCACTCTTTGATAGATGGGTAAGACTTCCTTTTGTACCTCCCTCCCCCACCTACCCACTAAATTCTATGTAAATGTTTTAAACTTTTTAACAGAAATGTTCAAAACAGCTTGATTTTGTCATTTTAGGTCATTTCAGTCGATATTACAATTTTAGTGAAGGGTACAAAATAACGTCTTTCTGATAGATGTAGTAGCCTTTCAATCAAAGAAATGAGTCCATTTGCCAGTATCCATTTAGTTATAAGCTGGATAGACTAGAGTGATGTAAAATTTAATGCCTTCTTCATGACATACTTTAATGCAGGCTAAGCAAGAAATGTGACTGATGCTTTTGTAGCCTTTATAACTGGGCTAAAGTTTTTTCTGTCTAGAAAAGTAGAATATAGTTAATAAATCTACAAAAATACCCCATATATGACCAACTATGTGTGTTAAAAAGCAGTAACAGCATTCGTATATATGACTGTAGACTGGTTACCAAAAGTTACATGGTGACAAAATATTTTAATTTTCTAAACTGGCTTCAATTTTTGGATAGGTTACAGGGACACAAAGGTAACACTATGTTTACTTAGAGTTACACTAGGTTACTGATATTGTCATCTGTTATATAAAAATCTGCCAAGTTACAAGGTTACAATGGTTACAAAGGACACATTTAAATAGAACAAGCTCTTTTTCAAAACTGGTTTCATTTTCTGGATAGGTTATGGGGTTACAAATGCTGATTCTGTGTTTTTGCACACATTATTGGACATATCTAAAATACACTGAATTATCTGTTAAAATACATTGAAGCTATCTGTATAAAAACCACCTGCATATAAAACATTGCCTAACTGCTCACCTGGCTCAAACAAAATATATATATATAAGGTTATGAAAGAGCACAAAAACATGGATTTTCTTAAAACATGGACTGAAAACATTCAATTATAAACTTTTTTTTTCTCTTTAATTGATGCTTTGCAGCTTTGTAAATTCTATTTTAAAAATCATTGAAAATTTTTTCAGCCTTTTAAATTTAAAATTAGATGTTAAACATCAATTGTTATATCTATTATTAATTTAATGTGGATTATAATACATTCCTGGGACCTTGATTTTACATGTAATCAAGGTGTTTATTGTGTTTGAATTACCTTATTCAGCCAGATTAAAAGAATCTATCACTACTTGTGGTGCCAGTTAGGGAAATCTCAACCAGAGTTCTAATATATCTGGTCCAGAACGTAGCAAGCCTCGTTCTGGACCAGATATTTTAAAACAAAGGTTAAGATTTCCCTATCTGACACCATAAGTAGTGTTTGATTCCATTTCTTGCACCACAAAATATTCAAGTTCTATTAAAAATCAAAATTCAACATATGATGGAAGTGGCTTGTGAATACAAAAGACAGGAACAATACATATTAACATTACTTCATACAAAAATTAATGTTATATGAAAAAAACTTGTTATTGATTTAGAAAAACAGTTTTTAAAATTACATTTTAAATTTAAACTGTAGTATTACCTGTTCCATTTATTTGTTTGTGTGAAGGTATGCCAGATTCTTGGGTTGAAAGCAGTTTTCAAACTATCGATACACCTCTAATTTCATTGATAAATCTTCGTGGGAAAAAGAGCGTGTAAGCTATCTTGTACAAGGGGGTGCAAGATTGAAATATCTTGCACTGCTCTCTATATAGCAATTTCTATCTGGGGTGCAAGAAAACAAAATCCACAATTTTGGATTGAACAGTAAAATGAAAAGTATATATAGTAGAATATTCACAGGTGTTAATATACAGGTGTTGATTTCATACAGTTCATCTTTATGTATAACACAGTTTTATAAAAAGACAGTGTTCATAACTACCCAAGTTGAACCTGTGCCAGTTAGGGAAATCTCAATCAGAGTTCTAATATATCTGGTCCAGAACGAGGCAAGACAGGTGGTCTTTGTACAGAGCAATATAAGTTTTCTAAAAACAATAGTGTAAATGGAGAAATGGCCTCTTTAGAATAGTTTACTCAAAGTGTAAGTAAAACCTTGTTTAAGTGCTGAAAAATGTTAAAACCATTCATCATCATCGTCATCTGGTCCCAAAAAGAATTCATCATCATCAATACCCTCAAATAGTCGGTTAAAACAGTCTGCATTTTTCGTATTATAGTGGGAGTAAGGGTTACTTTTAGATAAAATCTGATTACACAGCCAACAAAAATATGTCCGACATTTCATGCACGTCATCTTATTACAGCCATCAATTTTCTGAAATAAATTTTAAAAAATACTTTAATAACTATACTTTAATTTTGTAAATCTTATTTTCCATATTTTCCCCCTTTTTCCTTCACCACTGCGGTAGCTCCATAAGAGGGAGGACGAGGGTTCAAACCCCGGCCAGGTCTGACCCAAGACTTGAAAGTGGATAGTGGTTGTTCTTTCGCTAAACACTCTGTATTATGAAATGACAGTCACGGTTCTTTTGGATTGGAACTTAAAATAAATGAGGTCCCGTGTCACTGTAGGTGTGGCATGATAAAGAACCCTGCTGTATAATGCCATCAGCACAACACACAGGCAAAATTTCTGCTAAAGCTGGCGATGTCTCGATATAAGTGAAATGTTCTTGACTGGGGCGTTAAACATCATTACTCAACTCAAATCCTCTTTTTCTTTCTTTCTTTTTCTTTTCAATCTTTCTTTTTCTTTCTTTCTTTTTTTGTACCAAATAAAAAAAGGAAGGCAATTGAGAAATGTCTTCCAATACATGTACATGTTTAAAGATTAGTTGCAAAAATATAAATGACCCCATTTCTGCTTAAACTTTAATTCTTCAAATGAAATCTGAATCATGAAAGCAAGGCTCTGTGTTAAAGTAGGCATGACAGAAAATATGACTCATTATCGCTCATAACTTTACCAAATAAGGCATGTGAGTACATGTATCAACATGTGACCAGAGCATATTTATGATTTCTGAACACTATAATATCAAGCACAAACATACCAATCTATATTCTTATCACAATCCAAAAAACAAAGTAAAAAATCTGAAACAGGCAAATGAAGTTAAACTCATGAACTTCCACCAAGGAAGTGAGGCCGTGTTCTCTGGAATGGCAAGCACCTCCTGTCTAGCTAGCTCCACCTGCCATGTGTGAATTGAAACTGAAAATGACAGGAACATGGAACTATGGGATGCCATATATATCAAGGATAATTTTGAGTACAGCAAGTAAGAAACTACTGCAAATGATTTCAATGAGCAAATTATTATTAACATAACCAACAGCAACATATGGGTACAAAAAATAAAGGATTCCACACCAAACTTTCAGATCCCATTGCAATGGTACATATTGTAAATTTCTACAACTTAAACTACTGTTGGTGATGTTTTTAAGCAGGTTAAATAATCTGCATTTTGGCCAACACCATTATTTGTTCATTCATTCATTGATTCCTTTGTTCGTCCCTTGGTTCACTTGTTTATTGGTTTGTTTATTCATTCGTTCATTCTTCCTGCTTACCTGTTTGCCACGAATGGCTGCGAGATTGCTAATGCTGCTCAAAACATATACTCATTTACTCCCTGCTTACCTGTATATGAGCACCACAACCTGGGCAATTCTTGGAAAATTTCTGTATCCATTCATTAGAATAACTTTCCTCTACAGCTTGTTGTATTGTGTTTTTTCCATAACGTTTTTCTAACATCTTCCGTGTCTGACTATCAGCATTCAGATATTCATCTCTTAACTTCCTAAGTCCATCTGTTTAAAGCATAAATACAAAGATCAAATTAATGTTATAATAAAACACAAACATACCAGTCCATGTCCAATTCACAATCCTTAAAAACAAAGTAAAAACTGTGAAAACCGGCAAATTTAATAATACACATGAACTTCCATCAAAGAAATGAGACCGGGTGCTTCGGAAGGGTAAGCATCCCCTGTCTAGCTAGCTACACCTGTCACATGCAAAGTCAATTTTGAGAATGAAAGGAACAAGGAACTATGGTAAGTCAAATATATCCAGTATAAGTCTGGATACAGTTACTTCATACTTATCAACAATATTGTGATGACGGCCATAAAACTTTTTAAGGGCCTTGATCAGCCTAGGCTTGCAATATCCTTGAGTCAACAATTTAATTGTAAGCAGTTTGCTTCATTGTAGAAAGTTCCGTAGTGAGAACAAGCTCTACTATAACATATTAATCTAATCAAAACATTTAGCTGTTTGTTTTAAATTTTGATCAATATGATCAATATGATCTCTTATGTATAATTGTTGACAATTTCTGTTAAAAAAAATTCTGAGATCTTGAGGTAAGAAAAAACTTTACTAACTAACTAGCACCAAGAGTATTAGGGAAAAAATCAGAGGGCACACCTTTTATAATATATATGAATGGATAGGGTTTAGAGTGTAAGAAACCAATGGAGTTCACAGCAAACAACATGTTAAATATTTCATTTAATTAGTTTCAAAAATTACTTCTTCAAATAATGTCATAATCACATGGAAAACATCAGCTAATGCAATTCAAATATCCAATAACAGTTCTAGTCAATCATAGAGGATTGGAGTAAAATGAAGAAATGATATTTTACGCCCAATTCAAGATTCTTTCACTTATATCAAGGTAGCTGGTTCAGGGATGGTGGAGAAAACCTGAGTACTACGAGAAAACCATTGACCTTTACAAGGGAACTGACAAATTTCTCACACTAGGATCCTCTCATGAAGGATGCAAACCCAGGTGGTGAGAGGCACTGTGGTCCATTTGTACAAGATTTACACAACTTGGCCACCAAGACATCCACCCCACCCCATTATAGGTAGTATCACATGGTGTGTTGTTGACATTTATTGTTCTATTATATATATTTTTTAAGTTTGTATAGAGTTTGGTGATTGTTTCAGTTATGTAAATGCTGTTCAGCTAAACTGGTTTTTGTGAATTTTTCATATTGTGACCAAGATTAAGAAAAAATCAAATGTCATTTTAGCCCTTTGACAAGTGAAACTATAAATTGTTTATGTACAGACCCACAAGTGACTTTGTCCACAGACTCCACACCTACCATTAACATTTGTAGGGGACACTGCTACTTTGGATTTGATGAGATTCAATATAAGTTTAACTTGCCATGAAACAAATTTATTTAACATAATATAGATGGGACATTACCTGCTTTAATCTTACAGGGGGAGAGTCCATGGTAGGTCAATTTACACAAAGTACAGAAAACATAACAGCATGCTGGACATGTTCCGAGGTTACTGTCCTTCTCCATTAAAACTGGACATTGACAGCATGGACGTGGACAAAACATAACATCCATCATGGTCTCTAAACTTGTCTGCAGTAACAACTTGTCATATTTAGCAAACAACTCTGGAGGTACTAATTCTTTAACCTGCCATTTAAAAGAGAAATCTAAAGATTATAAGGAGATAGTGATGTCGCGATTATTGCCAATGACTGACTATCTGTCATTGTCAGGGCAGCGATCCTAATAATCAATCACAAGATAAAAATCGATCATTGCCGACATCGGTGAGGAGTTCCCGGATTGTAGTCAAGTCCATTTCCTTTCTAGTTCTTGCTATTAAAAAACAAAAAGTGGTTGACGGCGATTGGATAGTTTATCCATATCCAGGCAATTTTAGTATTATATACTTAATACTCAGTTGCTTTATACTAGTAAAACAGAGATAACCAGGGCGAGACATTCAGACTTTTAACTTTGGAATATTCTACTTATGAGCCTCAATTACATGTTTATCATATCAAATCATTAATCCTCACACAACAGTCTACCATATCAAATCATTCATCCTCACACAACAGTCTACCATATCAAATCATTCATCCTCACACAACAGTCTATCATATCAAATCATTAATCCTCACACAACAGTCTATCATATCAAATCATTCATCCTCACACAACAGTCTATCATATCAAATCATTCATCCTCACACAACAGTCTATCGTATCAAATCATTCATCCTCACACAACAGTCTATCATATCAAATCATTCATCCTCACACAACAGTTTATCATATCAAATCATTCATCCTCACACAACAGTCTATCGTATCAAATCATTCATCCTCACACAACAGTCTATCATATCAAATCATTCATCCTCACACAACAGTCTATCGTATCAAATCATTCATCCTCACACAACAGTCTATTATATCAAATCATTCATCCTCACACAACAGTTTATCGTATCAAATCATTCATCCTCACACAACAGTCTATCGTATCAAATCATTCATCCTCACACAACAGTCTATCATATCAAATCATTCATCCTCACACAACAGTCTATCGTATCAAATCATTCATCCTCACACAACAGTCTATCGTATCAAATCATTCATCCTCACACAACAGTCTATCGTATCAAATCATTCATCCTCACACAACAGTCTATCGTATCAAATCATTCATCCTCACACAACAGTCTATCATATCAAATCATTCATCCTCACACAACAGTCTATCATATCAAATCATTCATCCTCACACAACAGTCTATCATATCAAATCATTCATCCTCACACAACAGTCTATCATATCAAATCATTCATCCTCACACAACAGTCTATCATATCAAATCATTCATCCTCACACAACAGTCTATCGTATCAAATCATTCATCCTCACACAACAGTCTATTATATCAAATCATTCATCCTCACACAACAGTTTATCGTATCAAATCATTCATCCTCACACAACAGTCTATCGTATCAAATCATTCATCCTCACACAACAGTCTATCATATCAAATCATTCATCCTCACACAACAGTCTATCGTATCAAATCATTCATCCTCACACAACAGTCTATTATATCAAATCATTCATCCTCACACAACAGTTTATCGTATCAAATCATTCATCCTCACACAACAGTCTATCGTATCAAATCATTAATCCTCACACAACAGTCTATCATATCAAATCATTCATCCTCACACAACAGTCTCACTCCCATTGTTTGATTCTGAAGGGAGTGTTGTACTTTTATTCAAGGAAGTTAAATTTGTTACCCAAAAACCTGATGGCTTTTCAGGCTTAGGTTGCAGCCTGTAACTGTTATTTTAAGGTTTAAATCCAACTCTGGCAGATCCTAGTGTGAGAAAATTCATCTTGAAAAAAGTTGCAAAGATCATTCATATTATTTTTGATTACTAGTATTTATAATTTATTACGTATGTTACACAATGATATGAAAAATAAAGAAAGATGTTTAGTCAACCTATCTCTAGCCTGTCATGAATTCCTATTCTTAATGATATTATTGTTCCAATAGGCATTTATTAAAACTATCTGGATACTGTTCACAAAAAGATATGTTCATGTATTGAATAAAGAATACATACATGTATTTGACAATGAAAAATATTGTATCTGTAATGTTTGAATTAACCAACCAATGACATATGTACAAAATGTACAATATCTGCAAAATACACAAACAGACCACAAACAAGAACTAGATATGTTTCTTTGAAAAAGATGTGTTGTGGTTCTTGTGCACTGCACTTCGAGTCATTGCCATAAACATGTACACCAAGTTTAAAGTCATTTGAACATACTACACCAAAGTTATGCTCCAGACAAGAAATGCTCTATAAAAATCAATCAAAGGGAAATAATTCAAAAACGGAAAAAGATAGAGTTGCGGTTCTTGTGCACTGCACTTCGAGTCATTGCACACCAAGTTTGGAGTCATTTGAACGTACAACACCAATGTTATGCTCCGGACAAGGAAATCCGGACGCCGCAGACGCCGACGAAAGCAATCCCTATATGTTGCCTACGACACAAAAATTCTGTCATATACACATAATATCAGAAATAGGCCAAGCTATAAACAATAACATTATTCTAGTATATAGAGGCACTATTAAATTTGTTGGTACCACATCTAATAATGTGGTCTCAATTTACATGTACATAAAACATTTTGTTATATAAATGCATATATGTGTACCTTATTGTTTGACCTTAATGCTCCGACTGGAGTGAAGGGGATAGGTAGGTAGGTACCTTACTGTACACTAACAGTCACAAGTTTGTTGGTATCAAACTTTATTCTATACAATAATGTGGTTTTCAAGCTACACGTACCACTTCAAATAAACGCATACATACCTGTGATGGATGAGCTTTTGATTCACATTTATCATTAGGGCAAGTCAATTCTACAACATTACCCTCCTGTATCTGAACTGTGAAGTAACTTTTCATACATTCCTTACAATATGGATGAGAACAGTCTAAAAAGTGTATACATTGTGAGCCCACTTTCTCCATAAAACACACATTACAAAGAAACACTGATTTATCAAACTCTCTCTGCTTTTCTTGTTTGTCATATTCCAAAATCACTGGTATAAGTCGGCTTTGTGAGGCCAGTTCTTGAATTGCTCTAGAGTCCAAAGGAGAACTTTCTTGATCCAGTGAAGAGTTCCTACGAATGTTTAAGTCTAGTGGAGAAGTTAGTCCTAGAAATTCATAAGTCTCTTCTTGTAAAAAGCTTGTCCACATAAAAAGGATTTCACTAAACTCATTTTCTTTCCAAATTTCATCTAGCCTGTTACATAATGTTGTTAGCTGAAATATGAATGTATTAGTAGATATTTCTTTTACTTGCTTCACGGTTAGCCTACTAACTATCAAGTATGTATAACTCATGACACCTTGCAATGTAGTAAATCAGAGAGGAGAAGCCATGTCTTGCATTCTGCATACAGCAGGATTTCAAGGCAAGAGACAATATGAAATTACATGTCTTGGTTAAGAACATTTCAAACAGACAGCTGAGCACTCTAACCCAACCTCTGAGTCATTTGTTGGACATTTTAACCACTTGGCTACACAAGTTCACAATCCTAGGATTTTTTTAAGTTACACTCATCATGCCAAACAAACAAAATAATTGATGTGAAATATGTGATTATTTTGAATTTACAAACTCTCTCTTTATAAAAAACATTTAGTAAGAACTGAACTGTAAAGAAAATCTGGACAAAGTTAAATTCAATGAAGAACTAACTACATAATTATTCCATGAAAAAAACTTTAATATTCATTTGTCAATTTTTAACTTTAACCATAATTTTGTTTGCACTTAGATTCCACTAATAAAAATTAAAGTAAAGTAATATATTTTAATTCCCAAGTCAAGATTTTTTTCACTTATATATTAATGTGGTCAATTTAAAGATGGTGGAGAAAACTGGAGTTCCCAGAGAAAACCACAACCCTTAGCAAGCAAACAAACAAACTGTCATATACAATAGGATCTGCTCTGACTGATTTGAACCTAGATGGTGAAGATGTCTGTGCTGATATCAGTATAAAATCAATGGTAAAAGTTCTTGTTTTATCAATAAACTCTACCTCAACTTAAAAAGATTAAGTTTTTCTCTTTTATGTCATTTTTGGGATATCATGATTCCTGACATAAACAATTGTTAGTAAACTTTAAACATTTAACTTACTTGTTTTCTGTTTAGCCATTTACAGGAGAGTGTAAAATTTGGAGGAATTTGGGATGGATAATTGGAAGGAAACTGGAAATTCAGAGCTATTGGAGGTAGGAATTTTATTGAGTGTAAGTGTGGTTCTCCATTTGCATTTTCTGAAAAAGTAAAATAAAAACAGTGATAATGTTAAAAGATTAATAATTAACACTAAATAAATACCCATCATAAATGCTTTTGTTTCAATCAGGGTTTGAATATAAGCAGGGAGTAGAGTGGATAATGGTGTTTTACATGTACGTCCCAGTCAAGATTCTCTCTTTTATTTTGAGGCGGTCAGTTCTGGAATAGTGGAGGAAACCTAGGTGCCCAGAGAAAACCATCGAACTTCAGCAAGCTAACTGACAAACTTTCTCATACTAGTATCTGTGCCGAGTGGGATTGAAACCCAGACAGTGATTGGTGCTGTGTTCTGTTAACTTGCGCTTCAGACCCCTCTGACACCGAGGTGCCTAAATATAAGCAGGGGAGAGACTGGTAACTTTACTTGCAAGTTTATTGAGAAAACACTGAAAATTTCAGATTTAGACTGGTTAGAATTTCATCTCATTTTCAGATGTCAGATTTATATTTCTCTTTCATAATGTCAAAGAAACAATGGTGTACTCAAATGACAAAACACTGTAATTTTTTTTTTAATGAGTGCAATGGCAGCAACTTTAAATAAATCATCATCTATTATAAATCATATCAAATACTAAGAAACAATGAAAATATTCCAAATATAATGAAATAAATAAATTTTAAGAATTTTTTTTAAGTATAACAGGATGTACATGTATTAAAATTAAAAGCTTCATCTTCTAAACATTTGACACCACTCATAATCATAATTATTATACATGTACCTTGAAATTAAAAAAACAGATGAAATCAAAATCACTACATTACTTATATAAATGGTACACACTTGTGTACTAAAGTGAGCACTTATGGATCACAGTTTCTCATCGCAAAGGCTCACATCCTTCTTTCACAGATCCTAGTGTGAAAAAGTTTGCCAGTTTGCTTACCAAAGGTCAAAGGTCGGTGGTTTTCTTCAGGAACCCTGGTTTCTTCCACCATCCCAGAACTGACCACCTTGATATTAATCAAAGAATCTTGATTGGTGTAAAACACTGTTACTCCACTCTACTCCACACTTGTATAATTTCACATGTAAAGTGTAACTAGAAAATTTAATTATAATATAAAATCATCATTGAAGCAAACATGGTTTAGCAAAATAACATTTTATGAGGTCCAGAACCTAGAAATACAAACCTTTACTGTTTTGTTGATCAGGGACCTTTAATGTAAAATTTTCAGGAAGGTGAAGACAGGCCAAAAACTGACCACCAGGCTCCTCTTCATCTTTTGTAATGGTCAAGACATTTTCATCATATATACTTGATAGTGCCAGTAGTTCGTCTTCCTGCTGTTCTTTATCAGTCATTGCAATAGAGATTATGACCTGAAAAAGTGATAAATATTTATCAAGGTTTATGATGCTTAATTGGATAAAAAATCATACAATGGGAGTAGATTTTTCCCCATAACAAGATGTTATTCTGGGTATTCACTGATGTAAACATTTTCCATATATATTATTCTGCATAAACATGGGTATTTTTCAAGTTACACACTGGCAAAAACCATTGTAGAATGCAAAGGAATTCACAACCTTTAGTACATATAAAAACATTTTGTGTCTATGCTTTGGCTCATAATTAACCAGATAGCTATTTGGGTAAAAGCAAGACTCCACTGATTTAAATGTCTCGTCTGGTTACTTTTTGATAGAGTAGAAAATACATTACTTTAACATAAACTTTCACATTTCACATTCTCGAAACGCCACTGCCACCTACAACAACTACACCGAAAAAGTAACACCTAAGTCTTGCCTTAAAGCAATGCCAGGTTTGACAAAAATCACTGGCAGAAAAAGAGTCCAGGTTAAGAGTTCAATTTCGTGTTACAGGTCTGATGGGGGGGGGGGGGGGGGGGGGGGGGGTCCTCAGCCCTCTTAAATCTCAAGTAAAACTGTGATCTGGAAGTTTCAATTGTAGGTGACGATAAAACTCCCTTTTTTAATTCCCCATTAAATTCTAAAATGTACTTTTTTAAAATTTATTTTTCACAGAAATGTTCAAAATGACGATTTTATCATTTTAAATGAATTTCAGTTGAAATTAAAATTTTAGGGGAGGGTACAAGTTTAAATGATTTTTCTTTTAACTTCGTGACAAAAAGAAAGAAAACTTGACACTCCTTTAAACCTCTCCACATACAGTGGTGTGCAGTACTATAAAATTATTTAAGGACGTCCAATACTGAAATAAATCGTAATCACAATAATTCATAAATAAATCAAGTTCATTCAACCCGTGATAGAATGTATGAAACCCGAAAAACGGACGGTGCCACAGAGCTAAGCACAGGGCATACGCCCCTGTGGCTAAAGTAGGGCGACTGAGCTTTATCCTTCAATGTCAAGACTAAGATCTAAAGTTCCCGTCACATTCTTTATATTTCGACGCATTGTCTTCACATATAAAACAGTTTTGATGCAATAAACTTGTTATACCGGTGTGGTTTTTGTTGCACAATCTAAAATAGTCTGCGTTGAAACGAAGCTCTATTTTTAACTCTTCATTATTATCATTTTTAAGCGTTTAAGAGATTCAGCACAAAGTTTCTTTTCTTTCTGCAGAGATTCTACCTTTTAAGACAGAAACACCTTCACTTCAGACCTAATTTGTGATATCTCTTTTCTGAATGAAGGTCAAGGTAAATAACCTCATAAATCTTTAAATCACCATCTGAAAACTCATCTCTAGAAATTCACAAATATCATAGTAGTAGTAGTAGAATAATTGCCACTGAACTGTTTTATCTGACATTAGCAACTTTTCAGCTGTATAACAAGGTTCACTCACATGAATTTAAGGGTCTAATAACACTTGGTGTAAAGTATGAGAATTGAAAAAAAGTGTATGATCTGCTATAATAATGAAGTAGGGTGCACTAATGGTGACTTATAAGTGTTGCAGCATATTTGACAATAATTTCAAAGATTAACACATGCTATTTGGTCTCATTTATGACATAAACCCACACAGCAAAAAAGGACCTTCTCTGACATGTCCAATTCCTCATCAGAGCCCTCAATGGCAGAGTGGACCGAAAAGTGCACTTTCAATGCCTAGGGTTGAATCCCTTGTGTGGGGAAGGGAAGATCCTAGTATGGTGTAAAAGACCTTTTCTGACATGTCCAATCCCTCATCAGAGGCCTCAGTGGCAGAGTGGACTGAAAAGTGCACTTTCAATGCCTATGTTTGAATCCCTTATGTGGAGAAGGGAAGATACTAGTATGGTGTAAAAGACCTTTTCTGACATGTCCAATCCCTCATCAGAGGCCTCAGTGGCAGAGTGGGCTGAAAAGTGCACTTTCAATGCCTATGTTTGAATCCCTTATGTGGAGAAGGGAAGATACTAGTATGGTGTAAAAGACCTTTTCTGACATGTCCAATCCCTCATCAGAGGCCTCAGTGGCAGAGTGGGCTGAAAAGTGCACTTTCAATGCCTATGTTTGAATCCCTTATGTGGAGAAGGGAAGATACTAGTATGGTGTAAAAGACCTTTTCTGACGTGTCCAATCCCTCATCAGAGGCCTCAGTGGCAGAGTGGACTGAAAAGTGCACTTTCAATGCCTAGGGTTGAATCCCTTGTGTGGGGAAGGGAAGATACTAGTGTAGGAAAGTTTGTCATTTCGCTTGTCGAAGGTAGGTTGTTTTCTCTGGGCACTCAGGTTTTCTCCACCATTCCAGGGCTGTCTCAATAAAGTGAAAAATTCAAAGGAAGGGAATCAACACCATTACTCAACTCAACTCCTAATGCTACATCACTCTCCATTATCAATGTCAATGGTCCATTAGAGTTCTTAGATTAAACATGCTAGATTTACAAGGAATATTGGCAGAACAGGAGCTCACCTTTTTTTTCATCAGAAAAAACTTTAACATGGTGTGTTTAGGCCAAAGGTATAATAATTTAAGCTTTCTTAATTTATTAAAGACAAGCAAGTTTTGAAAAAAAAAAAAAAACAAAAAAAAACACACAATAGTCTAACGTTATCAATTTTGTATTATGATTTTATTAAATGCCTCCATATCATATGTATATATCACAAACTACAATGACATATAACTGAAATAATACATTTTAACAATAAAGTCTGGAACACTAAAATGAAACGAAAAATAACATCAAGTCTTACTGGACTTTCTTGCAGTGTGACATGTAATAATAAGATGATATGACAGTTTGAAAATTGGACCAATGCTGGCCATCTTGTTTATTTCATGTTAAGTTACACTTAATTACACTAAGAAAAAAACATTTTATTCTGAAGCATCAAAATTCGAAATAATAATAATAATAATAAAATTACCCAGTAGAATTTTTTCGGAGGGGTAAAGAAAGCAAGCGTTATTGATATAGAGATGGCTTATATGGCAGATTGGATTGTGCAAATATGGATTTCATAAGGTACATGTATCATCAGGACAGGTGGATGCAGTGATATAATCTATGGAAAAATAAATGGATAGTATTAATAGACTGTTTATGTGAAATGTCATCAAAATGAAGTTACAAAATATCAGCATGACTACAATAAAATGATCAATGTGAAAAAATAACAAGAGTGCCACCAAGCAGGGCAATATACACCCGTAACTATCTATGATGAGAGATTTTGTTGGAATCATACTTTTCCTAGATCAGTTTAATAATTTTGGAGAAACTTGAGATAAAATAGACAAGCTGTGCATATTTAAATGCACAGAAACCACATGTTAACAGACAGTTGCTTGCCCAGACGGACAGCGCCATAACATAATATGTCTCATCAATATTGACAGGCATATAAAAAAAATTGATATTTTTTCTATCTGTGAATGGAGTAAGTGTTTTATGCCCAAGTCAAGATTATTAAACCTATTATATTTGCTGTGGAGAAAAACCAAAGTAAGCAGAAAACAAGAGGGCCATGAAGGCCCTGGACGCTCACCTGAAAATGATGTACACTCAGCTTGATTTTGGCAAACTGGAGCTTCTATTCTTAAAAGAGATTTTTTCCTATATTTCGAGCTAGTGACCTACTTATTGACACAAAATGACCCATATATAAACTTGAACTAGCTTTTGTCAAGAGCATCATTCTGAGCCAGTTTGATAAGATTAGTCTAAAATGGATCCCCTCATATGTGTTAACAAGGTTTTTCTATAATTTGACCTAGTGACCTACTTATTGACCCAACATGGCCCATATAAGATCTTGAGCTAGCTTTTGTCAAGAGCATCATTCTGACTGAGTTTGATGAAGACTGGACTAAAATTGGGGCCTCAGGAGTGTTAACAAGGTTTTAATACAATCCAACCTAGTGACCTACTTATTGACCAAACATGGCCCATATAAGAACTTGAGCTAGCTTTTGTCAAGAAATTTATTCTGACTAAGTTTGATGAAGATTAAACCATAATTTGGGCCTCAGGAGTGTTAACAAGGTTTTATTACAATTTGACCTAGTGGCCTACTTATTGACCCAACATGGCCCATATACAAACTTGAGCTAGCTTTTGTCAAGAGCATCATTCTGACTAAGTTTGATGAAGATTGGACTAAAATTGGGGCCTCAGGAGTGTTAACAAGGTATTCTTACAATTTGACCTAGTGACCTACTTATTGACCCAACATGGCCCATATACAAACTTGGGCTAGCTTTTGTCAAGATGATCATTCTGACTAAGTTTGATGAAGATTGGACTAAAATTGGGTCCTCAGGAGTGTTAACAAGGTTTTTCTACAATCTGACCTAGTGACCTACTTATTGACCCAACATCGCCCATATACAAACTTGAGCTAGCTTTTGTCAAGAGCATCATTCTGACTAAGTTTGATGAAAATTGGACTAAAATTGGGGCCTCAGGAGTGTTAACAAGGTATTCTTACAATTTGACCTAGTGACCTACTTATTGACCCAACATGGCCCATATACGAACTTGAGCTAGCTTTTGTCAAGATGATCATTATGACTAAGTTTGATGAAGATTGGACTATAATTGGGGCCTCAGGAGTGTAAACAAGGTTTTATTACAATTTGACCTAGTGACCTACTTATTGACCCAACATGGCCCATATACGAACTTGAGCTAGCTTTTGTCAAGAGAATCATTCTGACTAAGTTTGATGAAGATTGGACTAAAATTGGGGCCTCAGGAGTGTTAACAAGGTATTCTTACAATTTGACCTAGTGACCTACTTATTGACCCAACATGGCCCATATACGAACTTGAGTTAGCTTTTGTCAAGATGATCATTCTGACTAAGTTTGATGAAGATTGAACTAAAATTGGGTCCTCAGGAGTGTTAACAAGGTTTTTCTACAATCCGACCTAGTGACCTACTTATTGACCCAACATGGCCCATATACAAACTTGGGCTAGCTTTTGTCAAGATGATCATTCTGACTAAGTTTGATGAAGATTGGACTAAAATTGGGTCCTCAGGAGTGTTAACAAGGTTTTTCTACAATTTGACCTAGTGACCTACTTATTGACCCAACATAGCCCATATACGAACTTGAGCTAGCTTTTATCAAGAGGATCATTCTGAGAAAGTTTGATTAAGATTGCACTTAAATTGTGGCCTCAGGAGTGTTAACAATCAAAAGTTGACGCACGACGCACGACGCACTACGCACACCGGACAATGACCCACCACAATAGCTCACTTGAGCACTCTGTGCTCAGGTGAGCTAAAAACAGTAATCCTTAAGTATTGGCAATGGGTAATGATCCAGAACAACATGATGTTTGAAAAAGTTTGTATAAAAATTTCCTGGAATGAACATGAGAAATGTCTCTTGACAGCCAAATACATGTATCCTCTGCTAAAAATAAATAGTTTCTTGATAAATAAAAAAAAACATGAAATCTCTCTTTATCACAAATAAGATGGTTTTACATTTACAATATAATGGCACCAAATAAATAAGTATACTAATTAAACACATTCTTTAAAAAGTGAAATCTATAAAATAATTAGCATGAATTTTGCAATTAAAAAAAATACCCCCCATGTTTGTTGTGTGTTTGGTACACATGTTACCATGGTAACTACTTTCATTTTTTAATGTACAAATATATTTGATGCAATGCATAGATGATAAATAGTGATTGGCAATACACCTGCATGTACATGAGACAAATGCAATAAACATGTATATTACCAGTTGTAATATGACGTAAACAAAGCACTCATTCTGTAGCATTAGTTTTTCGGACTGCATTCATTATGTCTGTTCACAGCATTCTGACAGAATTTATTTTGAGAAGTAAATAGACTACATACATATACAGTTGGTCTGATCACAGTATTTTGACAGTGTAAATAGCTAGTCCACCAAAAAAAAAAAAAGAAAAAAAAAAAAAAAACTTTGCATTTAATTGGTGGACTACATGTACATGCATTTATTCTGTTCATAGTACATGTATTTTGAAAGTATGTATACATTTCTTATAAAGTACATGTACTGGGTAATGTGAATGACCATCAAGCAAATTCTATCTAATTTTTTGTCTCTGGCAATTTCATGTTCACCCTGATTTTCTACCACAGACTGTTCTATGTTGATAAACATTTCAATTTTCCTACAACACTCTTTTCAAATTAATTTTTAAAATATGTGAAAGATATCATTAGAAATGAATTGATAATCTAAAATGCAATGTATTTAAATATTTATAAGCAGCTATGCAATGTATCACTTAATTTTTCAACTCTTTCAATAATAATAGTAGTAATAAAAAAATATACAAAGAACCAAACAATGTACTTTCAAAATAACTCTTATATGCTGAAAAACCACAAAAGTATCTTCTAATAACTTGTATATGGGCTTTTCTGTCAATAGAATGGAGATTTCCATTACACACAAAAAGATCTGTCAATTTCTTTTATTCTTTAACATCATAATTTTTTCATCAGAGGGAAATAACAACTTTAACAGATTTGTAATTTCCTATATGATGTTCATTACTGTTATAAACAGTCATTTTTCATACTTCAGACCACTTCCAATAACAATTTCAAGAGCACAAATAAATAAAATTTTTTTTTTCTTGCTAATTATTATGATCTCATGTAAACTGAAAATTCCAATGAATAACAGAAAAATTTCATTCTGTTGAAGTAACGCAAATGAAGGTACTTTTCTATCAGAACCAGTGCCACGGTTTCCATTAGACCCTTCATATTGTGTTTGGCTTCTGAAAAATGATTTTGAGTCCATTATTTAAAAAAATATACCAGCAATTTTTTTCTTATAAAATAAATATTCAGGAACTACCAAAGTGATGTGCAACTCAGCCTCCATACAGAATTGCGGTTCTTCAGATATTTATGATGAATGTCAACGGTCAAACGGAAGCCATGTACACACAAGTTAAAATCACATTGTAGCCTGAAAAACAGCACAACTCATTTTTTCACATTCAGGGAAACCATTTTGACTTTTTTGCTTTAAAACACTCTATACTTGTAAAAATCACACATTCCTGTTGTAAAGTTCCAACCAAACACGAGTGAGAGTATGTATATCAAAACCACACCCATCAAAGGAAACAGTAATGTCCGTGTATTTTTTAGAAATGGTAACGCTGAAAAATATCAAGAAAAAAACCATTATCAAAAGACACACTTTATATAAAAACATAAACAACTCTATTTTAATTTTAAAGCTTTATTTGAATTTACTTTTTTTCATTTAATGTTTTTTAATACAAATTGTGACGTTGTATAACATCTTATTAAGTTGCAAATTTTTAAAATAGGAGTGAAGTGGAATAAACGAACTGGGTGCTTTCTGACCCATTTACCATTAGGGTTCTTCAGCTTTCCAAATTTATTAAAACCAGGCCCAGTTTATAAATTATTTTTTCAAAATACGCTTTCTGTTGTGAGTATTCTTTATCATACCATGCTTAACACTAAACTTGCCATCAATTTAAACATGAAATGTGCAATCAATTAGACTAGCACCTTGTAAACTGTCTAGCAACAATACAACTGTCACCCTTTCCTAACTCACATTGTATCCATGAAATTTGATATGAATGTAGTAAATATAGCTATTATCTAAAGTGAGTTACCAACAACCAACATGGTTCTACTAACAAAAGTATCGAAGAAATATTATATATGAATGTACACATGTAGAAAAATATAGCTTACATGTATTACTAGTGTGTTGCCTAGCAACAGAAAAACAACTTTAATGGCCAACTTACCATTGTATCCAAGAAATGTGAAATGAATATACACAAGTAGTAAAATATAAATGTTGCAATGTGTATGTTTAAATTATCATTATTTTTCATTTTTTTATTTTAAATATTATATTATCTTTAAAAAATGTGATTGTTTTATCAAACAGTTGTGTCAGTAATTTCACATCTGCAAGGCCTAAGTGTTATTTTATCAGGGAATGGTCAGGTCTTATGTTACAAATATGACCATTAGTTTCATTTGTTATGCTTCAATGCAAGTTCTCCTAGATTAGGGGATAGTGTTAAGTAGTTATAGGAGATTTACAAATATATAACGTCACTATTGTGTCATCTTAATTAGAATTGGTCCAAATTTATTTTTCTTTATCCTCTAAATTCTAACTTGTTTTCATTATGGAGAAACATTTTCTGTGAACCTTTGAGACATGAATTTCAAAACTATTTCTAAGATATGACACTCCCAGACACCTGCTATGCTTTCAGTTATAAAACCATTGTGGGATAAGGCTTCTTTGCCATTTTCCTAGATGCAGTCAGACTGACTGCGCCAATTAATACAGAAATTGTATGTTGCAGGTATGTAAAACTGTAAAGCTAAGCAACTTGGTTAATTATTTTAAAGTTAATTTTATTTTGTAATTATCTTCAGAATCAAGTACATGTATTGTTTCTCACTTAATTTAATTAATATTCAATTTATCTTAAGCTATAACTGATAAGAATTAACTAAGGTATACTTTTATTGTCAAGTTAATTGGTAATTTAAATTCTTTATCTTTCAAGTACATCTTTCAATTACTGTATCAATAACTGTGTTTAGCTTTACGCATCTTTATTTTAATTTCATTTTGTATTTCTAAAGCTTTGTTTTAAATTTATTTGTTTATATTTTTACACATGTACAGTCTAGGCCAGTTTCCTAGACGCAGTCGGACTGACCGCACCAGTTAATCCAGAAATTGTATTTTGCAGGAAACATTATCACCTATGAAATTTATTAAAGAACATCTGCAATAAAATAACAATAATCAATTAAACAGTAGTCGGCTCAATGGTTTTATTTGCTCGAACCCTAGCCTGGACACACAAAAGTCCCGCTACATAGCTTATTACTAGTGTGTTGCCTAGCAGCAGACAAACAACCTTAATGGCCAACTTACCACTGTATCCAAGAAATGTGATGTAAATGTAATAAAATATTGCTATTAACCACAGTGTGTTCCCTAGCAACAATCCAAATATTCCTCCTCTATAAATTAAGGCTGAAATATAATATAAATAAAAAACGTTTCTTGTAAATGTTTAAAATATAAACCCATACAAAAACAAAGTCAGTGCACTGTAGTATAAGCACTTAATATCAATTCTGTAATATGTAATAGTCTTTAGTGTAAAAAATATTTATATTGTTTCACTTTGTAACAATTCAACACATTCAACTTTTAGATCATTGGCAGAGACATGGGTCAGAATTTCATGATTCAAGGATGGTGGATTCGAGACCCAGCTAGACTAAGTAATGAATCTTTGGGCAAGGCATTTAATTTCAACATTGCTTGAGTTTACCCAGATGATTTAGTGATTAAGTATCAGCAACTATGCTTTGGGGTTTAACCATGGGGTGGACTGGTATCACACACAAGTGTATTCTTGTTTATTGTATGCTACTTAAGACAGGCAGGATAAAAACTAGCCAGATGTACTTACAGGCTTAAAAAATACATTTTGATTTATTTCAATATTTGTATTCTGTTGTGATAAGATTGATTTTAGGATTTTTGAAATATGGTAATACATATAAGTCCTTATTTTACCTAAAGTTACGTTTGGGTTTTCTGTTTCTGACTTTTTATTTTCATGTAAATTAAAATGTGACATGAAACAAAAATAATACTCTAACAATACAATATACATGTATACCTTTTTACACTGGAATGGGCAACACTTGACAATTCCAAAATAAGAATTTATGGAAATGACACATTTGTGAAAATTAACTTGCACAAAAATTTCCAATTTATAATATTCTAAAGCAAAAGGCAATGCCTTTTCAGGTGTGCCTTTGGTAACACTTAATTTTCATCATTCAGTTAAAATTTTTATACTTATATACATGTACTTGGGAAAGGGGCTTGTATATTATGCAGATGTTGAGAAAACAGCACTCTTAAATTTCTTCAAGAAATTCATTCAGTTTTGATTTAATATTCTAAAGCAAATAGCAATGCTTTTTTAGGTGTGCCTCTGGTAACACTTAATTCTGTCAATCAGTTAAAATTTTTTGTATTATTTTAATTTTCAAACTTTTTTGAGTATTGATTATTACAACTGGTACATATGATAAATAACTCACCATTTATAAAAACTAACTGAAACAAATGCAAGATCATAAGTAGTGGAAAAAATGCATTTAAATGTACATCAAAAGCATATGCCCATTCCACATCCTGACCTCTAGGTGGCGCTGATATCATATATTTGTTAGTAATTAACCTGAAATAAAAAAAATTGACTGATAAAAATATGTTTTTATGAGAAATAAATGTAATTAATGAAATTTTGTAAGTTAATCAGACCATGCAAAAGTTAAAAGAATTACTTGGGAGACTTGACCTCGAAGATCTTGACCTCATATTACAGGAAAGAAAACTTTGCTGGTATGGACATATACAAATATCCAGCAGTGCAATCAAGTGTGCAAGTTGCTGGAAAGCCAGGTTTGGCTGTCCAAAGATGTCTTGAAAAGAGCTAACAGAGAGGGATTGTTGAGAGTGGAAGCTCTCAAATTCCAACCCCCATGATAGTAAGAAATGGAGACACGGGGTGAAATCTGCCATGCGTGCAGCTAGCCAGTCATCTGAAAGGGAGCCTACTAGTGTAGACAATGCTTCTGAACCTGCACTCTAATCAAAAGAAACTGATGATGATGATGATGATGATGGTGAATCACAATAAATTATTTTTATTAATCTAGTCTACTATAGCCTTTTTAGTATATAGCAACTACATTATCTGAATTCATTAACCATAATATTACAGTCATTACATGGTTATTCACATTGACATGAAGAATGTATTATTGGTAAGTGACCTATTGTGTCTTATAAGGGTTCTCTGTGGCTGAAAGGTTCAAGCACCAGTTTAAAATTCACAATGTCTGTAACTGCCTTGAAACCTATCTTGTAATCTAGTATGAGAAAGTTTTATCAATTTGCTTGCCAAATTTTTGGATTTCTTTTGAGTCATTTTCTTGATGTGAAAAAAACCTTTTTTAGAGTTATTTTCTTGGTTTGAAAAAAAACTTGTATTTACAATTGTATCCATTTGACAATGTTGGGGGAAAAAAATTCCATTCAAATTAACAGTAACCTAAAATACATGATGCATACCAGAACAATGTTGCTATAAGTAGTCCTACACCAATACAGTCCACAAAAACCACCCAAATGATAAACTTCAAAAATCCAATAAAATGAATTTGTAAAACCACAGAAAAACCAATGGAGGAAACTGAAAAAGAGACAAAAAAAATATCAGTGTCATTTTCAATATTCAATTAAATAATTATATTTTGAAAATTAAGACAATTATGGGTTTTTTTTTGTAAAAAAAGACAATAAAATGCAGCAAACTCTTCTACAATAATAGAGTCATTGCAAATCAAATAAAAAAATAATTTACATGTATATAATGACATGGTACTCTTAAATCTTTTTTTTTTAATTTTATGCCAATAAATAGAGAAAGTTGCTGTTTGTCATTTTAATTAAGAATTTTTCATCACAAATATTGAGGCATCTTTAATATCTTATTAAAAGAAAGAGGCCTGTATTTGACTCCTTAAAGATATCTAAAAAAAATCTGTTCACTTACCCACTAGCCAAAAACTCAACAGTACTAAGAATGCTGGATCATCTCGTGCCCACTGATCTTTTGTATCTAAAAGATGTATCAAATAAAAACCAAAGTATTAAAAGTACTCATAAGACCCATACTAAATTTCAATCAAAGAATATATTGATAAGTGTAGGTGTTTATGCAATATTTACTTTATTTATCTAGAAACAATAATTTTTTGGAGAGGTTTATGATCATTTGTTTCATAAATCAAAGAATAGTTTTTTGAACATGCTCTTTTAATATGTTTAATCTGATCTTATTATAATTTGATATAATAGCGACCGTAGTAACGGTGGATTGTGGTGCTTGTGTCAGTCAGGTCACACTAGACTACTGTACCTTGTTGTTACCATGAATGGCAGCAAGCTATTCATGTTCAATTGACTTTTGCCAATGCACAGAGACAGTAGTTGAAGAGGATGCTGCTTTCATTCTTCAGGTGCCTTTTAAGTGGCCCAATGGTCTAGTGCTCAGCACCTCACACCACCTAGGTTTAAATTCCAAGAGAGAAGTTTCCTGTGTGAGAAAGTTTGTCCATTTACTAGCAGAAACTTAAGTGGATTTCTCAAGGCACTATGATTTCCATCACCACCCCTGAACTGATCACCTCCATATCAGTGAAAGAATCTTGAATTGGGTGTAAAACACCATCAACCCAATTCATCCAATCTTAACACCTCATTACCTGTCAGAATCATAATAAAACATTTGCTCAGTTGTGAAACAGTTGTGATGATTGCCAAAACAAACTTAAAGTCCTCCTTCTAGACTACAAGCAATTATGCTTGTGTGGTGAGTATGGTCAAATGGTAGTCATAAGAATTCAATAGTTTAGGGTTTGAACCTTATTCAGATCTTTGATAATTTTCTGAGAAGATTTTTTATCTCATGTCCACAATGAAGCTGTAAAAAGCTCAAAAAAAAAAAAAAAAAAAAAAAAAAAAATGTCTTTTGAATGGGACTCGAACCCAAGGTCAAGTTTCTGAGTCCATGCAGAGACATGTTTTCAGTAAAAAAATTGACTCCCTGTGACCACTGCAAAGAATATATACAACTACAAGGGACTGAAACAGATTGAGCATGATTACAAATTTTACACAAGATTTTATATATCATACACATAACTTACGTTTTCTATACTGGAAATTTCTGTACCTGAAACACAAAGGAAACAATTGTAATTACTAGATACATTATCTATAAAACAACAATGCAATCTTATTGTCTTATGAAACAACTATTTCTAATGACATTTGATAGATAATAGGTCATTTCAATAAACAAATTCATGAGAGAGAGAGAGTGGGAGAAAGATTTTACTTACACTTTCTGTGGTGCAATAAACAAGTATATCATTTGCCAGAATGCATACTCAAAATCCATTTGTTTGAACTTTAAAAGTCTTCTTAAATATTTCTTCCTCTTTGATGTTGCAGTCAATCTTGAGTCTTGTTTTGAGTCTTGCCGTGACAGGTGTTTCAAGTGTTCATCTCGAGTAAATGGAGATGATGTAGTTGAAGATGTGGGGGACACAGGTGGTGATGTTTTTGTGTAGCTGTACATCTTTAACTTATTGCTTGGATTTTCTTTGCATTAAATCTATAAATCACTTCTTTTGGTTTACTATTAACAATTCCTAAGAAAAAGGAAAAATGTATGATAAAATACAATAATCATTTCAATATTTTGCAAAGCTAAGAGATAGTAAGATGAATAAAAATGAGGCAAAGTTACAACATTCTGGCAATTTTTTTTAAAACACGGCAGCTTTTGTCTGAAAGTTGACAGCTCAAGACTTGTTAGAACTTCAGTTAGTAGATTAGGTTTACCACATCAGAAATGATACTTAAACAATAAAAAGAAGATTGAAGAATATGCATCCAATTTTTCTTGATAAATAATTACACTTACAATTAAAATGATAGACATAAAAATAAAAACAAATGCCAGTGAAGTAAAACATTGTTTGACAAAATGTATGGGTATCAGGTCAATTCGCCCCACAGTAAATTCGCCCCCACTTCTTGAAAATTCGCCCCAAACTTTTATTGAGATTTTACCTTTTTAAAACTTTTTTTATTATTATTAATTTTATTTTACCTCAAATATGCCAAATTAACACTGTTAACATATTATTTGTGCATTGCATGTGTTGCAATTTATGTCGAGTATTCATAATGCATTGACTGAATTCACACATAAGACAGCGATTACTGTAATAATTTATATTGAAATGGTGATTATCAAAAGTCCTTTGTATGATTATTGCTATTTACCTCTAACCACCAACTGTCCACATTTTCAACTTGGACAAATATATGGAACTATTAGACGGTACTAGACGATAGCTGTTGTATGGATAATATCTTTAATTAATCAATAAAAACTTTTCTTAAGTGAAATACTCACTACCGTCCACTACTGTCTAGTACAGCCCTCAAAGTGGGTTTCAAAACTAAGTGGCCAGCTGGCCACCAATTTAAATTTTCTGGTGGCCAGTGGAAATTCCAAGTGGGCAGGCAATCTTTTCTTCCAAATGATGAAAAATTAAGGCAACTTTTAGTTATGGAAAACAAAAATGCACATTTTTAAAATTGACTTACAATCACTTACATTAGTGCTATTAATAATAATAATGATTATGTAAAGTGTCCATTGTACTGAACAGTATCATTATATTGCAACAGTACCATGAAAATTCTGTAACACAGAAATAATATCTGTTTTCTAGTCACAAAAGTTCAAATTTAAAGTGGACAAGCTGGCAACCATTTACAAATTTTAGGTCGCCAGACACAATTCCAGGTCGATTTGGCCACCATTTCAGTAGACAAAATTGAGGGCTGTAGTAGCCTCCAGTATTTAGAGTTGAGTAATGGTGTCAAAAATATTTCACTTATAATGAGCTATCATAATGCTGAGTGCTTCGCGGTCTTGGACCATACCTTGTCTGGATTCGAACTCAATACCTCCCACTTACGGTGCGATTACTCTGCCAACTGAGCTACCGCATTTAGAACTACTACTTTTGTCACTGAAAGCACAGGTTCCAGGGGGAATTTACTTTAGCACGTTGTCATAAATCAACTCATAAGTCATTGCTACAAAATGAAGTTCAGAAAAAATGGGGCAAATTTGTCGAGGGCAATTTTGTACGTGGGGGCGAATTTGTTGAAAGTGGGGGCGAATTTGCCCGAAGTGGGGGTGATTTTGACATGGGGGCGAATTTGTTAAAAGAGGGGCGAATTTACCGTGAGGTGAATTGACTTGCATTCAATGTATGTATGTTATATACTTAGTTGTCCATTAATTTATCAGAAGTTTTAGACAAACATTTCTTACTACAGAAGTTTGTAATAATTGTCAACAAATTGCTGATTGTCAAAACCCTATACTATCCAAAATGATAATGTTAATTTTTATGTTGGATGGTATTAGGGTTTTCACAATTAGCTTCCATCTGCACAATGTTTACAAGACAAACTATCTTGATGAATACATGTAGTTTTTGTTTTTATCAATGCAATTCAGCATTTTTTATAACAATTAAAATCTATTGTGAAAGTTCATCCAAGAGAACATATCCAAGATTGTAGAACAATGTGAATTGGAGAATGCAACAGAAGCCCAGTGCAGGATTCTTCTATATTGGTTGTCAAGGCAAATTTTCGCAAATCGAGATATCCAAGCCCAGTGATAATAGTTGGGTAAAATTTTATCAATAAAGAATTATCTATTGCAGTTGAAACTTTTAAATATTTACACTACTTTCTAAAACATAATTACAAGCTCGACAACTGACTGTGACAATATGCAGGCATCTGAATAAAATCATCAAAATAAAATAGTTTAGCCTTACGAGAAAATTTCAACATTCACTCCATCGTAGTCTTAATTAAACGTTGATTGTTTAGTTTGGATACTAAACTCTTATCAAGAGTCTGTCATTGCTAAAAAAAGTAAACTCTATCAATGTTGACAACTGAAAACTTTCACGTATACCGGAAGTTACACATGAAATAATTCATCATGGTTAAAGAAACGCTTACTTGTTATTGCTTGGGGATCCTGCCGTTTTTTTGACACCACCAAAAGAAATTTGATTGAGGAACCTGACTTTTCTTCAGATTAAAACAATTATAATTTCAATTTCTTATGTATTTAATATATTTTTCCTTAGTAAGTAAGTAAGTGAGTGGGTGAGGTGAGAGAGTGAGTGAGTGAGTAGGTGGGTGGATGAGTGGATGAGTGAGCGAGGTGAGTGAATGAATAAGTGAGAGAGTGAGTGAGTGAGTGAGTGGATGAATGAGTGAGTGGGTGAGGTGAGTGAATGAATGAGTGAGTGAGTGAGTGGATGAGTGAGTGAGGTGAGTGAGTGGGTGAGGTGAGTAAGTGAGTGAGTGGTTGAGGTGAGTGAGTGGGTGAGGTGAGTGAATGAGTAAGTGAGTGAGTGAGCTTGAGCTGATTAAAATAACATTTTAACAATATTTTTTTTAATCTTTCTTTTGTCTAGTATTCACATAATTTGATCCTACAATTTATAATATCAATGATTTAAGAAAAAATGACAACCAAAGTGATGACTGGCTTTTTAACTATTTTTCCTTGGTTTTATAATAATCAATGTTTTTTAAGCTTCCTGCAATGTAACTTATACAATTTGGCAAGCTTGTTGCAGTGTAAAGCATTTTTCCATTCTGGAAATTACTAATGTCATAAGTTTAAGAAATCTTCTGGTATGTTTTATTTTAACACAATAGACTTTTTAAATTCTGTGTTGTTTTTCTTTTATTGGTTATCTGAAACAAGTGATCTTTTCCCCCTAAACAATGAAAATTGAAAATGGCTAAATTCTATTATTCCTGTAGGAATTCCATCCTTTAATTAAAAAAAAAAAAAAATTACTTAAGGTTAATAACTTCTATATTGTTATCTCAAGCATACCAATCAGAAAATTTAGAAAATTATTTGGTAATTTGTCCAAAAAATTTTGTTTCGTTTTACCTTTATTAGTTATCTTTAACAGGTGGTCTTATTTTTCCCCAAAAAACTGTAAAGTTGAAAATGGTAACATGTTCTCTGCTTCCTTAAGTAAAAAATTTATCTTTATCAAAAAAATCTATATGTAGGACATATAATACAATGTAATAAAATAAACCTCACATAGATGAAGGAACTTGAACAACCTTCAATCTTAGTAGCTTGTCCATTTTCCACAATGGTTAACTGTCCTGAAATTCTTGAGTCCTAATTACTGTACCTTCTGTAGTTTGATTAACATTTATTAAAATTGTGGGTTTGACCCAAATTGTCTATAAGTGAGAAAAATGTCTTTCTTGTTGTTGGCATGCTTCTATTGGTTGGTTTTGTACCAGTGTAATGGACTTAGTGGCCAGGAATGTTTAGCTGCAAGATTGATGACAAGTTTGCCAGAATTCTAAGCATAAATGCAAAATAGTACAAACAGAATAGGTAATTTTCTGTAAAATGAACATGTGTACAGATTAATCCACAAGAAGCCTGTGGCACTTTAAGGGTTTTTTTTTTTTGTTTTGGGTTGATATATCTGCCCATGGCACAGAGGTGGTTAATAAAAATTGACTTGTCTTCAATTCTTAAATTGCCAATATAATGTAAAACAGCATTCAACAAACTTACCAACCAAATTAATCCATAGTTGCATACCAAATATGTGCTGCATATGACCCAACACATATTTTGTTTTGAATTAAAAGAACTGAATTGAGTTTAAAGCAATGGGGTTATAGGAATTTGAAAAAATTGGATTTATTTTTTCATTACCTCCTGCATCTGTTAATAGACAGAAGCTTTATCAATTATGTGTTTAGTGTTTACCTTCTGTTTTTGTCATGCACAACCATTCTTCATTGCTTTGGCTATTGGGCTATTGCCAAGTACAGGCATTTTTTAAAACCAAGGAAATCATGTTTTAATATCCCCTTCAAACAAAGATTAATGAGTTATACAGGTTGGTTGGTTGGTTGGTGTAATGCTGTTTAACTTCGCATTTACAGCTTTATCGATGAGAGGAGGTGTAAATATCTCTAAGACACATCATTGGATAATTGCTCCCAATTATCTTTCTACAGGTTGGTTTGTTGGTGTAATGCTGTTTAACTTTGCATTTACAGCTTTTCTCAATGAGAGCAGGTATAAATTCTCTAAGAATTAATCTAAAAACTAGTTTATCTATTCGTCAGGTGTTTTATGGTCTGCAATTAATGGAACTAGCGTACACATAGGACTTTAACATGCTAGCTCACTGAGTTAGAATCATCAATGTCTATTAATAGGCTCTGTCCTCATTTCGTACTTTTCGGACCATAACCCATTGTTGCTTCGAGGGAAATTCATGAAACTTAACCTTCTTGGTACTTAAACAAATGCTCCCAATTATCCAATGATGTGTCTATGGACTAAAGTTATATCTCACCATTCAAGATCTTGAAGGGTGCATGTTTGAAATCTTTTCTAAGCTGTAACTCATTGATGGTTAGTAGAATTTCATAACGTTTCCAACAAATTATCTCCTTAGTCCAAAAGGTGTGTCGGGGCCTTAAATCAAGGTTGTAACCAAAAGGT
This sequence comes from Tegillarca granosa, assembly GCA_029721355.1. Classification (NCBI taxonomy): domain Eukaryota; kingdom Metazoa; phylum Mollusca; class Bivalvia; order Arcoida; family Arcidae; genus Tegillarca; species Tegillarca granosa. Next base: position 9,654,226 of record CM056604.1, read on the forward strand.
CAAGGTCACAGAAAATTTTTGTTTTAAAATTGTGTTTGGGTCATTATTCATTGTGGATTGGATGCATCCTTTAGACCTCTCTAGCCCCGAAGCCTCCTTTACTCATTGCTGGCAGAGAGAATTCATGAAATTTCACACAAAAGTTTATACAGAGTAGGGTGGTGTAAAGATGTGGGATGGTTGAGGAAACCCACAGAAGAACAACATCCTTCAGGAAGCCAACTGACAAACTAAGATCTGCCTTAAGCCTTATTGAACAGGCTTAGTGAGTTATTGTTTTAAGCCATATTAGCATTATTGCAGCTATTGGTGATGAGTTTAATAAATAGGTAACACCTGCAGTGCTGTTTTACATGTGGAACCATGATATATTAAAGTTGATGGAATAAAGAAGCTAAACAATATTGTTTGCTACCAGTAAATTAACTTTTAAATTGAAAAAAAACTTTATTTATTATGACTTTGTATTAATATTGGCGCTTTTGGTGTTAAAAAATCTCCGCCAATATTTAAACACTTCAACATTATTTTAGCTAAACTTTCTAAGGGGAAACAATGACTGCCAATATAAATACACACCAAATGTTTGAGACCCTTGGCAACATGAAATATAATACATGCTAACATAAATGCTTATACAGTATTCCATTTAAACAAGTTTCACTGTATACCAGTGTTCAGAATTCATTTTATCAGGGGACCTAATACATTTATATTTTTGACTATTGTACAAATAAATAAAAAAAACTATCATGTGGTTCAATTTTGTTTATTTAGAAAATTTAGACATAGTGTAAAACTTTAAAATAAAACGCATCAGCATAATTATGAAAACCAATTTATAACATTAGTGATGTGTCAAGCAAAAACCATATTTATGGGTCAGACTCATTTTATCAACTTTTTGATCTACGTACCTTTATAACCTATTTTTCTATGAAATAAGAAAATGAAACGAGGAAAACTAAATCTAAGGGCAGAATACTGAGACTGAAATGCACTGTGCACAAGATTGTTTGGATATCAAAGTCAAGCACACAATTTGTACTATTTCATATCATCTTCTGAGAAAAAAAAAATTGATGATGATATTTCAGAGTCATCCTCTGAGGAAAAGAATTAACGATATTTAATTTAGTTATACTTAATTTTTTCTACTAAACATATCTAAAATTGTGGATTATCAATAAGAAAAATTGTAGTGGTATATCCAAAATACATGTACGTAATAATTATAATTATAACAGGTGTTTTAACCTTCGAGTAAGAATGTAGTAACGGTGTTTTATGTCCCAGTCAAAATTACTGAACTAATACCCAGGTATAATTAACATAATAATTATAATGATAACAGGTGTTTTAACCTTCGAGTAAGAATGTAGTAACGGTGTTTTATGTCCCAGTCAAAATTACTGAACTAATACCCAGGTATTATTAACATAATAATTATAATGATAACAGGTGTTTTAACCTTCGAGTAAGAATGTAGTAAAGGTGTTTTATGTCCAAGTCAAAATTACTGAACTAATACCCAGGTATAATTAAAATAATAATTATAATGGTAACAGGTGTTTTAACCTTCGAGTAAGAATGTAGTAACGGTGTTTTATGTCCAAGTCAAAATTACTGAACTAATACCAAGGTATTATTAACATAATAATTATAATGATAACAGGTGTTTTAACCTTCGAGTAAGAATGTAGTAATGGTGTTTTATGTCCCAGTCAAAATTACTGAACTAATACCCAGGTATTATTAACATAATAATTATAATGATAACAGGTGTTTTAACCTTCGAGTTAGAATGTAGTAACGGTGTTTTATGTCACAGTTGAAATTACTGAACTAATACCCAGGTATTATTAAAATAATAATGATTACAAGTGTTTTAACCTTCGAGTAAGAATGTAGTAATGGTGTTTTATGTCCCAGTCAAAATTACTGAACTAATACCCAGGTATTATTAACATAATAATTATAATGATAACAGGTGTTTTAACCTTCGAGTAAGAATATAGTAACAGTGTTTTATGTCCCTGTTGAAAATACTGAACTAATACCCAGGTATTATTAACATAATTATTATAATGATAACAGGTGTTTCAACCTTCGAGTAAGAATGTAGTAATGGTGTTTTATGTCCCAGTCAAAATTACTGAACTAATACCCAAGTAAAATTAACATAATAATTATAATGATAACAGGTGTTTTAACCTTTGAGTAAGAATGTAGTAACGGTGTTTTATGTCCCAGTTGAAATTACTGAACTAATACCCAGGTATTATTAAAATAATAATTATAATGATAACAGGTGTTTTAACCTTCGAGTAAGAATGTAGTAACGGTGTTTTATGTCCCAGTTGAAAATACTGAACTAATACCCAGGTATTATTTAACATAATAATTATAATGATAACAGGTGTTTTAACCTTCGAGTAAGAATGTAGTAACGGCGTTTTATGTCCCAGTAGAAATTACTGAACTAATACCCAGGTATTATTAACATAATAATTATAATGATAACAGGTGTTTCAACCTTCGAGTAAGAATGTAGTAACGGTGTTTTATGTCCCAGTAGAAATTACTGAACTAATACCCAGGTATTATTAACATAATAATTATAATGATAACAGGTGTTTCAACCTTCGAGTAAGAATGTAGTAACGGTGTTTTATGACCCAGTCAAAATTACTGAACTAATACCCAGGTATTATTAACATAATAATTATAATGATAACAGGTGTTTTAACCTTCGAGTAAGAATGTAGTAACGGTGTTTTATGTCCCAGTCAAAATTACTGAACTAATACCCAGGTATTATTAACATAATAATTATAATGATAACAGGTGTTTTAACCTTCGAGTAAGAATGTAGTAACGGTGTTTTATGTCCCAGTCAAAATTACTGAACTAATACCCAGGTATTATTAACATAATAATGATAATGATAACAGGTGTTTAAACCTTCGAGTAAGAATGTAGTAATGGTGTTTTATGTTCCAGTCAAAATTACTGAACTAATACTCAGGTATTATTAAAATAATAATTATAATGATAACAGGTGTTTTAACCTTCGAGTAGGAATGTAGTAACGTTTTTTTTGTCCGAGTCAAAATTACTGAACTAATACCCAGGTATTATTAACATAATAATTATAATGATAACAGGTGTTTTAACCTTCGAGTTAGAATGTAGTAACGGTGTTTTATGTCCCAGTCAAAATAACTGAACTATTACCAAGGTATTATTAATATAATAATTATAATGATAACAGGTGTTTTAACCTTCGAGTAAGAATGTAGTAATGGTGTTTTATGTCCCAGTTGAAATTACTGAACTAATACCCAGGTATTATTAACATAATAATTATAATGATAACAGGTGTTTCAACCTTCGAGTAAGAATGTAGTAATGGTGTTTTATGACCCAGTCAAAATTACTGAACTAATACCCAGGTATTATTAACATAATAATTATAATGATAACAGGTGTTTTAACCTTCGAGTAAGAATGTAGTAACGGTGTTTTATGTCCCAGTCAAAATTACTGAACTAATACCCAGGTATTATTAACATAATAATTATAATGATAACAGGTGTTTTAACCTTCGAGTAAGAATGTAGTAATGGTGTTTTATGTCCCAGTCAAAATTACTGAACTAATACCCAGGTATTATTAACATAATAATGATAATGATAACAGGTGTTTAAACCTTCGAGTAAGAATGTAGTAATGGTGTTTTATGTCCCAGTCAAAATTACTGAACTAATACTCAGGTATTATTAAAATAATAATTATAATGATAACAGGTGTTTTAACCTTCGAGTAGGAATGTAGTAACGTTTTTTTTGTCCGAGTCAAAATTACTGAACTAATACCCAGGTATTATTAACATAATAATTATAATGATAACAGGTGTTTTAACCTTCGAGTTAGAATGTAGTAACGGTGTTTTATGTCCCAGTCAAAATAACTGAACTAATACCAAGGTATTATTAATATAATAATTATAATGATAACAGGTGTTTTAACCTTCGAGTAAGAATGTAGTAATGGTGTTTTATGTCCCAGTTGAAATTACTGAACTAATACCCAGGTATTATTAACATAATAATTATAATGATAACAGGTGTTTCAACCTTCGAGTAAGAATGTAGTAATGGTGTTTTATGACCCAGTCAAAATTACTGAACTAATACCCAGGTATTATTAACATAATAATTATAATGATAACAGGTGTTTCAACCTTCGAGTAAGAATGTAGTAACGGTGTTTTATGACCCAGTCAAAATTACTGAACTAATACCCAGGTATTATTAACATAATAATTATAATGATAACAGGTGTTTTAACCTTCGAGTAAGAATGTAGTAATGGTGTTTTATGTCCCAGTTGAAATTACTGAACTAATACCCAGGTATTATTAACATAATAATTATAATGATAACAGGTGTTTTAACCTTCGAGTAAGAATGTAGTAATGGTGTTTTATGTCCCAGTTGAAATTACTGAACTAATACCCAGGTATTATTAACATAATAATTATAATGATAACAGGTGTTTCAACCTTCGAGTAAGAATGTAGTAATGGTGTTTTATGACCCAGTCAAAATTACTGAACTAATACCCAGGTATTATTAACATAATAATTATAATGATAACAGGTGTTTTAACCTTCGAGTAAGAATGTAGTAACGGTGTTTTATGTCCCAGTCAAAATTACTGAACTAATACCCAGGTATTATTAACATAATAATTATAATGATAACAGGTGTTTTAACCTTCGAGTAAGAATGTAGTAATGGTGTTTTATGTCCCAGTCAAAATTACTGAACTAATACCCAGGTATTATTAACATAATAATGATAATGACAACAGGTTTTTAAACCTTCGAATAAGAATGTAGTAATGGTGTTTTATGTCCCAGTCAAAATTACTGAACTAATACTCAGGTATTATTAACATAATAATTATAATGATAACAGGTGTTTTAACCTTCGAGTAGGAATGTAGTAACGTTTTTTTTGTCCGAGTCAAAATTACTGAACTAATACCCAGGTATTATTAACATAATAATTATAATGATAACAGGTGTTTTAACCTTCGAGTTAGAATGTAGTAACGGTGTTTTATGTCCCAGTCAAAATAACTGAACTAATACCAAGGTATTATTAATATAATAATTATAATGATAACAGGTGTTTTAACCTTCGAGTAAGAATGTAGTAATGGTGTTTTATGTCCCAGTTGAAATTACTGAACTAATACCCAGGTATTATTAACATAATAATTATAATGATAACAGGTGTTTCAACCTTCGAGTAAGAATGTAGTAATGGTGTTTTATGTCCCAGTCAAAATTACTGAACTAATACCCAGGTATTATTAACATAATAATTATAATGATAACAGGTGTTTCAACCATCGAGTAAGAATGTAGTAATGGTGTTTTATGTCCCAGTCAAAATTACTGAACTAATACCCAGGTATTATTAACATAATAATTATAATGATAACAGGTGTTTCAACCTTCGAGTAAGAATGTAGAAAAGGTGTTTTATGCCCCAGTCAAAATTACTGAACTAATACCCAGGTATTATTAACATAATAATTATAATGATAACAGGTGTTTTAACCTTCGAGTAAGAATGTAGAAAAGGTGTTTTATGTCCCAGTCAAAATTACTGAACTAATACCCAGGTATTATTAACATAATAATTATAATGATAACAGGTGTTTTAACCTTCGAGTAAGAATGTAGTAAAGGTGTTTTATGCCCCAGTCAAAATTACTGAACTAATACCCAGGTATTATTAACATAATAATTATAATGATAACAGGTGTTTTAACCTTCGAGTAAGAATGTAGTAAAGGTGTTTTATGTCCCAGTCAAAATTACTGAACTAATACCCAGGTATTATTAACATAATAATTATAATGATAACAGGTGTTTCAACCTTCGAGTAAGAATGTAGAAATGGTATTTTATGTCCCAGTTGAAATTACTGAACTTATACCCAGGTATAATTAACATAATAATTATAATGATAACAGGTGTTTTAACCTTCGAGTAAGAATGTAGTAACGGTGTTTTATGTCCCAGTCAAAATTACTGAACTAATACCCAGGTCGTCAGTTCTTGGATAATTTAGAAAACTGAAAAGGCCTGAAAAAAAACCCTTACCTTAAGAATGTGAAAGGACGAAATTTCTTGACTTCGATCTGTCCAAGAGAAAATCAAACCTTAGCGCTAGACAACTCTAGACCCCAAAAGAAATATGTTAAAGGAAAACACTTTCTCAAAATAGGATCCGCCCAAGAGGGAAACAAACCTAGGTGCCAAGAGGCTGTGTGTTCTGTAAGACTAGCATCCACTTTATTTAGACAACTCAGCAACCAATGCTCCCCTTTTAACCATGGAGAAAATGTCTAAAAAAAATTTTGTTGTCATTTTCTCACAACATTTTTTGGAGAAGAAAAAAAAAAAAAAAAAAAAAAAAAAAAAAAAAGCCCAACCAAACAAACAAACAAATAAATATGGTTTTTACTTGAGGTGTCACATTTAACAATAAGTAACCAGCGTGAACACATTAACAGCTAAGTTTTCCAATCCTAAACTTCGCAACAAAAAACCTGTTTAATGATTATTAATTCAATTAATCACAGTTTTTTAATGATTTTTTTGTACAATATATCAACTTAAAACAACTACTTTCCTGATACAATATCCTATATTTATTTGTTCATTGATTAGCATGCCAAACAAAGAAGGTGTTCCAAACAAAGAAGGATTCAACAACAACAGCAGCAACAAATATCTTTTATGCCAATAAAAATAATAACGATAATTATTTGACCATGAAAGATATAAAAATTTGAAATGCATTTTTTATACACTCCACCATGGGTTTTGCCCAATTGACAATTGCTTTAACTCTAAAACTGTTGCACCAAATTTTTAAAAATTCAGATCATCATTTAAATTTAATGAAAACAACAATTATTACAGCACAAAAACTAAAATATTTTATAGTTTAACAGACGAGTGAATGAGTAGGAGTTGCAGTCAAGATTCTTTGATCAAGGTGGTCAGTTTTTAGATGGGGCAGAAAACAGGATGCCTAGAGAAAATGTGGATGAGTAGGAGTTGCAGTCAAGATTCTTTGATCAAGGTGGTCAGTTTTTAGATGGGGCAGAAAACAGGATGCCTAGAGAAAATGTGGATGAATAGGAGTTGCAGTCAAGCTCTTTGATCAAGGTGGTCAGTTTTTAGATGGGGCAGAAAACATGATGTCTAGAGAAAATGTGGATGAGTAGGAGTAGCAGTCAAGATTCTTTGATCAAGGTGGTCAGTTTTTAGATGGGGCAGAAAACAGGATGCCTAGAGAATTGTGGACGAGTAGGAGTTGCAGTCAAGATTCTTTGATCAAGGTGGTCAGTTTTTAGATGGGGCAGAAAACAGGATGCCTAGAGAAAATGTGGAAGAGTAGGAGTTGCAGTCAAGATTCTTTGATCAAGGTGGTCAGTTTTTAGATGGGGCAGAAAACAGGATGCCTAGAGAAAATGTGGATGAATAGGAGTTGCAGTCAAGCTCTTTGATCAAGGTGGTCAGTTTTTAGATGGGGCAGAAAACAGGATGTCTAGAGAAAATGTGGATGAATAGGAGTTGCAGTCAAGCTCTTTGATCAAAGTGGTCAGTTTTTAGATGGGGCAGAAAACAGGATGCCTAGAGAAAATGTGGATGAGTAGGAGTTGCAGTCAAGATTCTTTGATCAAGGTGGTCAGTTTTTAGATGGGGCAGAAAACAGGAGGCCTAGAGAAAATCACTGGCCTTTGGTAACAGAACTGACAAATATTTTTGCTCTAGGATCAACCCAAGTTGAAATCAATCAGAAGCAGTAACAGGCCTGTGACTTATAATTTGACATCTGAGACCATCTCGGCAACCAAATATAGCAATTGTTGTAATACTCTTAGGTTATATGTGGTTGGGTACAATTAAAATTCAGAATACGATAGAAAATATTTAATTTTTTTTTCTTTTTCATTAAAATTTTTATTACTGAAATCACTAAAATGCTTTAAAAAAATTTACAGTTCAAAAAGCATATTATAGTAACATATAGTAAAAAATTTGAAATCTAAACAAAAACAATGTTGATGACAAAGCTTTAAAGCTGCATTAAGTTTCTTAGGAAAAACATTTTAAACAGTGCTGACCTAATTAATGATGTTTCTTATGAATAATGTTGCATTTGGTTCAATGATAAAAGCTCGAATACAGAAATAGCAATAATTTCCAAGTGAGATGTAGCCTGTGGGATCTAATTTTAGAACATGGTTACGTCATAAAAAAAAAAAACAGGTCATTTAAACACAACTTACAAAATGGTGAAATACAATAAATTAACACAGAATTTAATTAAACTTGTCATTTGTGACTTTGTAAGGGATACATAACACCATTGCGAAGACATTTGGATATTAATGACGGACAATTAATACAATTTGTCAGGTTTCACTTTTGATTCATTGGAATTACCATACATCCATGAGCATGCTCAAAGCAAATAATAATCATCATTAAACATTGACCAACCAGTTAGAGGATTCCGTTTATTTATAGCTAATAGGAATGAAACTTTAGAAAATAAATCTCCCGGATCATGATTAGAAGTTATCTATTTTTAAAAAAATATATTTTTAGAAAATGAAAAAAATTACAGAAAATTGAAAAACTTAATGCAGCTTTAAAAATGTTTTTTTAACTCTCAGGAGAGACAATTCATACAAATAAAATAGATATGATTGATATGCAAGCAATTTTAGTTAGTAGCACCAATAAAGTGTTTAAAGCTGAACAAATAAAATCTGTGCAAAGTAAAAAATTCTGATTGTGCAATAAAATATGTAAGAGAATACAGACATTAATGCAAGAAAAATAACTAATAACTAAAAGGCTTTGTAATGATAAACAAAGTAAAAAAAACAACAACACAACAACAAACGATAAACTAGGATTTGCTAAAAGTAAATAAAAAAGCAGCTAGGCTCAAAATAAAATAAAAGTGTTTCAAATACAATCATCAGCAAAATAAATTAGGCTAAGCTATATATCTACTAACAAGAAAAAAATTCTAAATTATGATGGATTTTCAGCAAATTCTAGAAACAAGTTTCAGCAAATTTATAATAAATAACATACATTATCCAATTTCAATTCAAATTTAAAAATGTTAGTTGAATAAAGTCTGTACTAAATAAAATCAATGCAGACTCATCAGGTCATAACTTATTCTAGTTTCAGTAACATGAAGGGACTAGAGGGTAAGATACCCCCCTTGGATGAGAAGTCAGTTTATAGAATGGCTAACTCCCAGTATATATTTACTTGCTGGTACCTAGTCATTTCACAATTGGGACAAATGGAGCAATGTGAAATTAAATATCATACAGCTAGGCTGGGGATCAAGCCCAGGTCCCTTGTATCATAAGTCCATAACTTTAATAACTTAGCTGCTATGCGTCTCAATCTTTATACAAGGACCAAACAAGTTTTGATTGACGTTCCATTAACCATGTTAATTACAAAAATAGCAGAACTTCAGTGACTGAAACTTTAATGTCATTACTACTCCTGATTTCACAATCATTCCTTAACTAATATTTTCCATAACTTAAATCTAGCAAATTTTAGCAATCTCTTCAAGAGTTAAACATAAACATTTGTGCTAAATACAGATGTTACAAGCTTGAAGTAATCTTCAAAATGACACCTAAAATTACTTAATATCTGAACAATTAACAAAATTATTAAGGTTTCAAATTTGCCAGATTTAAGTTGAGGAAAATCTTAGTTAAGGAATGATTGTGAAACTGGGTTCTGGGTCCAAACAGTTTTATATAAGCGTTGAACTGCTGAGATATAGTAATTATGGTCCAATAACTGACATAGATATTTCAGGCATTCTGAATAAAGCCATAAGTGCATTATGATAAGTATAATTAAAATGCTTATATTTATATTTAAAATTATACTGATTCTCAATCAGACCATCGTGATATTTCAAAATAAAATTTTCTGGGCACTATGGAACATGAAAATTAAATAACATCACTAGATGTAACATTATTGAGCGGCAATTAATCTAGGGTAATTGTCCTTAAAAAAAAAAAAAAAAGATTTCCACGGATTTAAATGTCTCGCCTGGTTAGTTTTTGAGCAAGTAGAAAATACATTACTTTAGCATAAACTTTCACATTTTGACACACCACTGCCACCATCAACACTGGAAAAGTAACACCTAAGTCTCGCCTTATGGCGATGCCAGGCTCGCCAATAAAATTATAAAATCTAATTAATGATGAGGACTGTCAGAAAAGTGTAGCTCATCTGAACACTCTGCTTACTTCATAAAAATAATGACCAAATAACTTATAATATATAATACTGAGATCAACAAAGTAGGTCAGATAAAAACTGTGCAGCATCGCTAACAACTATAATTATAACTAATAAAATTCTTTAATTAAATAAATAGCTTATAAAGAAGCAAAACAAGTGAAATCATGGAATAAAATGATGTGTTTTTGAGTTGGTGTTACAAATCAGCTTACCGGTAAGAAGGTAAGAATTGGCTTAAAAATAAGAATTTATTTTAAAAAGAAAATGATGCAACCACCAATCTTTAAAGTAAGATTTAATGTGCAAGCTTAAATTTGATAAAATGTACTAACATATAGACTACGACAATGAGAATAGATGAGACAGTAAAAAAAAAAAAAAAAAAAAAAAAAAAACTTTGCTTGATTTGTCTTTTTTATAATGTGCATGTAATTATTTTGCTTCAGCTTATTATGAAAAAGTATAAATAACATATCATCATGCATCTATAGTCTGTAATACAGTTATGTCCCTTTGAAATTCATGCAGTATGGAGCAAGGTTTTATGGTTGGTGTTCAACATATTTAAACTCTATGGACTCCCCCATGCTAATAAACAATCTACCATAATACTGCAGACAGACTATAGTGTGGAACTTGTAAAAACGAACCTGAGTACATTAAGAATGTGTCAGATATGATCAGGCCTTCACAAACGCCGATTTTTGGCAAAAAACGCCGATTCAAACTTAAAAAAGCCGATTGAAATATATCCGAATCGGCTTTTTTCTCCATAATATTAAGACAAAATCTGATTTGAAATTCATTAATGCCGGCTTGTTAACAATTAAAAGTACTCAAGACAGCGTCACGATTTACTGAACTTACCTATTCACAGGTAATTACCTAATAACTTAAGAGTTAATTGATTACTAGTGGCTTCACCTATTCACATCCTTTCTACTAGAGTATACAAACACATACACGTGCCTGATCGATCCAGTTTATAGATAGTTAATAACCTCCCCTGAATTCTATATACAAGAGCTGACTAGTTTGATAACGACCGTTTTTAGGGATACCAACAACAACATGATCATGGCATTACACGTGGTTTTTTTGTATCTCTATTTTAAGTTACCAGTGATGGGATTTTTGCAAGATATTAATAAGCGATATTTATGAACATTTATCTATATATGCGACATTGTCACACATCGACTTATAATTTATAATTAAAACAACAGATATCCCGATATACCAAACAGAATTCAGTTTAACTGTTTATTGACGTTTTGTTGCATTGCCATTGACTGGAGAGTTATGGAAAGATAAAAAGCAGAAGGTTAACACCATATTTTCAGATAAATATTTTAATGTTTATTTATTTGTCTATCTGATGTGTGTTTATTTAAAAACGGAAACAGAAAATTGTTCATGGGGCGCTGGGGAGGGGGGGGGGGGGGGGTTGATGTACCCTTTGCCTACCGCCGATTGACCTTACCAGCATTTGTGGAGCCCTGGATATGATCTATATGTAAGGTATTTTAATTAAGACATACCAATTAATTGTTTATTAAATATCTATTCTGAAGAAAAATTTTGGTTCAGATGTTGTTTGGTTTTGACATGTTCCACTGTATTCAATTAAACATAATGCAAACTTCAAAAGACAACGAAAAAAAAAAAAAAAAAAGTTACAATCCTATATATATATTCTAAAAAAATGTCAAAAAATTAAAACAAATACAAAATCGATTTTAAATTAATACAACAGTACATAATACATGTATATACATTATAATGACTAATGAAAACCATTAATTAACAAATGTATATTAACAAAAACAATGGAGCTGGCAAAGGTCCCACATGATGCATATCTACAAACATTTGTGCTGAACAATACTGAATTCCATAATTCAATATTCTCCCATAAAAATGGCATTATTTCCAGGAGATTTTATGTAGCATATTCCATATCTATTGGAAATAACTGTTCCACACAGAGATTATTGGATATCACATGGTACACTAGCCAACCAAATTTACCAAAAATGAGGCATGAACTTGTTAACAGCAAACATATTTATTTATACAAAATACATATCAGATTACATAAATCATGACAAAAATAGAACCCTGTGTTTACCAGAAATATTATAAATCATATTCAATAATCACCCTCTTTTTAACAAAAAAAAAAAAAAAAAAAAAAAAAAACAATATATATACAGAAAAAGAAACAGCAATTTTTTAAAATCACAAACACTAATTTATTGTTTTATTGCAAAATATTGGACTCATTGTCTTGTTTATAATATGGTTTCAAATTTTTTTTTTTAATTTAACAAGTTAAAATTAAAAATGTAACAAGTTTTACCATATTTTAACACAAAATGAGTCTTACCCTATTTCTAATACCATAAATCAATGAAAACTGAAAACTGGATTTAAACAGGACTTACCATATTCTAAGTGATTTATCAAACAGATATTATTGAAACGTGACTCATATTGAGTCTTAACATAAATACAATTCATAGTATAAAATTGAAATTGTCAAAATTAGATTCAAACTCAAATTGAGTGTTGACATTTGTGATGGTATTAAAGTAAACAAGAGGCCCATGGGCCTTAACGCTCACCTGAGGATATGTCAAAAATTGTTTGCAAAGTGCAATAGAAAATATATTCAGTACAGAAACTTTACAAGTTTTCTCAAGTTAAGAACTCCCACAAAACTTAATCAGAACTATATCCAGTATCATTTCATTTATAAGTAGCATATATAATGTGCATGAAGTAACTGTAGTGCGAGTAATTTCCAAATCATTAACCAATTTCAGTATACTTATGCAACTATGTCCTTGACCTTTGAACATATATGACCTTGGATTGTCATGTCAATACTTACAATATTCTAATATACATTGCCTTTACAAAAAAGTTAATAGTTTTCAAGATAATTAGTAATTTAAGTCTTCTTTTGCAGCTGTGACCTTGACCTTTCAACATATGACCTTGAACCATATATCAAAATGATTGTCATATCAAAACCTACAATATTTTAATATACATGCCTATAATAAAAGTTAATAGTTTTCAAGATAATTTGCAATTTAAGTCTTCTTTTGCAGCTGTGACCTTGACCTTTCCAATATATGACCTTGAACCATATATCAAAATGATCGTAATATCAATATCTACAATATTCTAATATACATGCCTATACAAAAAGTTAATAGTTTTCAAGATAATTTGCAATTTAAGTCTTCTTCTGCAGCTGTGACCTTGACCTTTCAACATATGACCTTGAACCATATATCAAAATGATCATCATATCAATACCTACAATATTCTAATTTATATGCCTATAATAAAAGTTAATACCGGTAGTTTTCAAGATAATTTGCAATTTAAGTCTTCTTCTGCAGCTGTGACCTTGACCTTTCAACATATGACCTTGAACCATATATCAAAATGACCGTCATATCAATACCTACAATATTTTAATATACATGCCTATACAAAAAGTTAATAGTTTTCAAGATAATTAGCAATTTAAGTCTTCTTTTGCAGCTGTGACCTTGACCTTTCAACATATGACCTTGAACTATATATCAAAATGATCATCATGTCAATACCTACAATATTCCAATATACATGCCTATACAAAAAGTTGATAGTTTTCAAGATATAGTGACAAATATATAATTTTTAGCAATTTCCCCAGTCAGTGCCTTACAATTTCCCCATTTTGAGCCCCATGGCTACTATTTGTGCAAATCTGAAAATAGATGACCTAAGGATGTTATAAATGAAATAACTAAGGTATATCTCTTGTAGATTCAGAGGAGAAGATTTTTAAAGTTTTTCACTTTTTCTCCCCTTATGGGGCCCCAAGGGGACATAACTCCTTCATTTGTGCAAATCTGAAAGGGCTTCACCCAGGCATGATGGTTACCAAGTTTCATTAAATTTGGCCCAGTGGTTTTGGAGGAGAAGATTAAAATGTTAAAAGTTTACGGACGACGCACGACGGACGACGCACGACGGACGAAGATGGATAGCAATAGCTCATCTGAGCTTTCAGCTCAGGTGAGCTAAAAAGGAGTCACAATTAAACTCACATTAAGTGTTACTGTTAAAGTGAAAGTATAAAATAGAAAAGAGTCACAGTTTTACTAAAACTGAATGTTACTATAGATGTGATAGAATCATAGAATGGAGTCACAACATGACTTACAAGTGTTACCAGAGATGTGACTAATAGTATATAAAATAGAAATGAGTCACAATTTGACTCACATTTAGAGTTACTATTTGATGAAATTAGTCACATATTGACCTTGAGTGTTACCTTTTATCAATACTATTACTGATATGAGTCAAAATTTGACTTGGACTAAATGTTACTTGATATGTGAAAGTATCACAGAAATTGGTCTCAATTTGACTAAAACTGAGAGAAACAATATACTGTATATGAAAGTTTAACAGGAAGGAGTCGCTGTTTAACTCACAATGAGTGTTACTGTTCAAGTAATAGCATAAAATAGAAATGAGTCACATTTTTTAATCTTACACTTTATCAGTACATGTAGTACCATAGATTGACTCTAACTAAATGTAACTCTTTATTTGTTAGTATCATAGAAATGGGACAAAATATCAAATCTTGGAACTTTAAAACTGCTTTATTTCTCCTCATAATAAACAAAATCATGGTTTATAATTTTGGCCAGATAAGGGACCATAGACATAAATAATTATCATTATTTTAATTTTTATTTTATTTTACTATTATTAATTTTTTTTTTTTTTTTTTGAAAGGGGGGGGGGACTTTTAATACATGTATTTTGTAAATTCTCTTTGTACAAATCAAATTTTTAGATTCTAGTTACTAAACAAAAACAACTAATTCGTATGCAAATTTTTACCTGCCAAATTTTACCTCGAATATTTTTTTTAATTTGATGTCTTCATTTTATACAGATCAGCATGATGCTAAGATGGTTTACAGTAATGTCACAGTATTGTTATTTATTATAGATCTGTTGTTTGGTACCCATTTTTAACTTGATTGGTCATTTGAATACAGTAAATATACATACAAAAAACCAGATCTAGAAAAATAATATTCATAATACAGAGGTTTATGAATCTAACAAATATATAAAAAGTACACATGTTTACAAACAAATATACATGTATTTTAAATTATAGATGGATTTGCTTGAAAAGGATATGATAATACTAATATGGAATGTTTTAACAAGCAATAAATTATCATGGATATGTCTACCAACCTTCACAGTGGGATATGGTATGGATACGAAAAATAAAACTTTACGATAAGTTGATAAAAAAAAAAAAAAAAAAAAAACTTTATGATAAGTTCATGCTAAGACAAAGACGCCAGAAAAACACGACACTTACAAGGATTTTTAACTTAAGTCATGATATTTTATGTTTTTATACGAACTATACAAATATTCATTAACCATGAACAAATTTTCACCAAAATACAAGTTCACAAACATATTGGAGTGGATCTAAATCATAGTGAACAGAAACGAAAATCATGAACTCTAAATTTTAGAAATGAGCTTGATCACATACTCACAGTACGAAAATTATACCTGTTTATTTCTTAAAGGTTATTCATATTAACTTTCCACAGGCCAAACTCACTAACTGATCGACTAGAAATTTTTGGTTATATTTTTTTTATTTGAAAAAAAAAAACAAAAACATGTAATAATATAAATATGTGAATAAATATGCCTTGTAGATGAATGAATGAAGGAATGAATGAATAAACAAATACATAATATATATTTTGAAAAAAAAAAATCTATTTTGCACATAGGCCATATTGCATTATTTGAAACTGCAGAAAAATGCCAAAACTTGGACAACTTAAAAAAATTCAAATTATATAGTTGGCTTACATTAGCTGCTAGACAAGTAAAAATTTTAAATCATACTCTCAAATATATAATTTGCAAAACTGGTGATTTTGAATATGGTGAAGGCAACTTTAGTAATGATGATATTATTATCACAGACACATTTATGTAACAAGCAATCATTGCAGTCATCATATACAGATCTATATCACAGGCCAAATAGGCCTTTCAAGCTCACCTGTGTGAATAAATGTAGATTTCAAAATTACAACATGAGGGAAGCAGCAAGCCATGTATGTAGAATAATAAATATTTATTAATTCAGCTTAAAATTTTGTGGTTTTATAATTCAAAAAATATGTTGGGAGAAATTGTTATCTGGATTTGCATTTTGTAAAAGAAATTTTTAATAAGGCTTTGCTAGGTAAGAAATTTTTGATGATATTAAATTTTGTGGTAATTACTAACTACCCCAAATAATAGACTTCCACTGTCCAAATCATATAATTTTATCAATTTATACAAGTGGTCAATATCAAATACTTTACAAGAGTATCACTTTGTAAATTTCATATACGACTCTTCCTAAAATGACACCAAAACACTAGTAATTTTTCTAATTCTATGGTTATTGGCCTTAATAACAGAAAAAGGGCACAATAGCCCCTTAAGAAAAAATAATAGAAGGGTTGCTAAAGTCCTCAATGTTAGAACAATAACAATAACAATAAGTTTTATTTGAATTATAACTTGTAATAAATTACATACTTAATGGCAAGAAGTGAGCATTTAAAATATTTTGAACTTTGGAAAAGTCCATTATACGGAATATTAAAAAAAAAAAGGTGAGATTAAGTAGATACATGTAGTATAATGCTGCTTTAGCTTTGTACAATTTGCTTTATGTGCAAAATTGATATATCAAAAATACAAATCAAAATATCATCTTTGCATTTAAACCTTGTTTAAACCTTTACTGTCATCTTGAATTTCTGTATCAATCACACACATGTATTATTAGTTACACACTTAATACTGGTGACCTCATCATATATCGTATTTGGCAAGATCATATCATCCAATCTGTGGAATGGTTATATTCTACATAATCCTATTTTTATTCTTCTTCAAAATTTTTGTCAAGGGAAGTAACTCCTATATTGACAGTTTACAGATACATCTGCGATATGATTTTCAGCTTTTGTTTTTCACCTTTAAAAAATTTGAAAATCCTTTTCTATTGCTCATTATTGTCAAAACACTATGTCAAGGGAAATAACTCTCATTGAAAGTTTAAAGATAAATCTGAAATGTGTGTATTCACATGATTGATGCCATCAAATGAATGACACCATTAACATGAAAATAATTAGTAATGTTATTAACTGATATTGAAATACATGTATGTTAGCTCGGGAAAAACATCAAAAGGGATAAGCTCGTTCAAAAACACATTTAAAAATTGTAGACATTAAACGAAAAATTTTGACATAGTGACACTGTAAAGAAAAGAAAGATCTCTTTACTTCTGAAGTCTGTAATGAATATTAGTTATGGGATTAACATAATGGCTTTTTCTGAAGATTCAATCTGTACTAAAGCCATAGACTACATGTATAAACCTATAAATAGACTTTCTGGAGGTTTATTCAGTAAGTACTTATCCCAGTTTTCTAGATATAAGTGGCAATCTGTTATTTAATCCAATATATTTTGTTGTGTCATTTTATGTTTATTAGACCAATTTTCAAGATAAAATTTATTTTTTTCCTGAAAAGTGGGATTTAGTTTACCCTGCTTTTTATTAAATAGTGTTTATTAGTTCACTAATGCATTCTTGCCACTAATTCTTCCTTTTTCATATTCTTTTTACTATCCCTAAATAATGAGATTCAGTGTCCCCAAATGCGTATTACAAAGTGTTAATATAGCTGAGTATTGTATTCCTTATACTTTATGATATGTGATGGTTGTACTGAGATCCAACATATCCTGTTTAATCTATTTCAGGGTGTTTTAACAGTTCGGCTTAGTGGTATGCATCATGTATCCTGGCGGCTTCTTGTACTATAGCCCCCTCATTGCCAAATATCTTTACATTTGGAGAACATTCCTTCCAATTGACAGAATTATCCTGAAAATGAAGATTTTTGTAGAAGGTTTAATTTTCATCCTCCTTTTTCTCAGTTTTTAGGTCTTGGCATGCAATTAAGAAAAGCATAAAAACATTTGATTTCAATACATATAAAATAAACCAGCCATATAAATCAAAATTTGTACTATCTCTGGTAAAATGTAAAAAAGGATGTAAAAATATATATGATCTTTTTATTGAACAAATGAATGTAAAACCTACAAGTCAACATAAATGTGAAACAGAAATTAGTATTGAAATTTAATGATATATGGTGGAAAAACTGTAATTCTTGTATTTTTAAAACTACTAAAGACATTAAGTTACACTGGTTCCAATACTGCATCTCCCATAAAATTCTGAGTACAAATTATTTTTAGCAAAAATAGGATTGGCAAATAATGAACTATCTAGTTTTTGCAAGGAAGTTCCTGAAACTTTAGAGCATTTGTTTTGGTATTGTAATATTGTTACTCAATTTTGGAAAAAAGTTAATAGATGGGTTACTGAAGTTTTCATTTTAAAAACAACATTTAATATAACTGATACCATTTTTGGATATTTTTCAAGAAACAATTCTCTTCTTAACTCATGTATGACTATAGCTATATTTCATATTTATCATCAAAAGTGGCAAAATTGTCTCCCTTGCTTCGAAGGTGTTAAAAATGGAAATTTTACATTACAAAATGATTGAAGAATATATATTTAGGAAAAATTGTCAATATGCTAAATATATCCTCAAATGGAGATATTTTCTGGATAAGCAGTTTTTGTAAACTGTTTGAACTACAGAAAGGGTATTGATGTGGCACAACAACATTAATACATTTACAGTATATACATTCACTATAAATGTATATACTTAAATTAGCATATAAAGAATGAATATTAGCATATAAAGAATGAATGGTAGCATGTAACTTGTACTTTGTCATCTATAAATGTTTTGTTTTTATGTTATAAAATTGTTTATGTAAATGTCAAAAAAAAAAAAAAAAAAAATGTCAAAAATGTCAAAAAAGAATTATCCTGAAAATAGAAAAATATCGCCATTTGTTTTTTGTTAGACAGGATGGTTAATGGAGAAAAAGAATAATTTATTTCCATAGTATTAATAAAATTCCTACTCCAAAATTGACTTGAATAGACAAAAGAATTTTTCCCTTTAAATGTACCTTGATGGAAATTAAAGTACTCGAAACACAAAATTTAACAACGATGTTGATGCCAACATTAGAAAAATATGATATATTACCTGTGCTCATAATTTACCTAATTTTTTTCAGACTGGAATATGAGAGAGAGAGAGAGAGAGAGAGAGAGAGAGAGAGAGAGAGAGAGAGAGAGAGAGAGAGAGAGTATTATGGTCAAAGAATTAATAAATTGTAACAATAGTGTGTGTGTAAAGGGGGGGGTGAGAGAGAGAGAGAGAGAGAGAGAGAGAGAGTTTTGATTACATTATACACTACATCATAATATAAAGACATTACAAATTAACTATGATGTTATAACAATTCCAAGATATACTTTATGATGTCATAACAATTTCAAGATATACTTTTATATACATGTACATACTTCTGGGATTTTCATATCAAACAAATCCCCTGTATCGTAATGGAAATTCCACACTTCAGCCTCGACCCAGGCATTATCTGTATTTCTGGGATCATCCACATAACCTTTGTACAGAAGAGCTGCACTAAAACCCTGTGAATCTGTCTCCCCTCTAAGACTTGTTCTAGAGCTGGCACGTGAACCAGGTATAAAAGGTTGAAGAATCTGTGAATTTGAACGACTTGGACTCCCTAGAGTTGATGCTGCCCTTGTTCCGAAAATTTGACTAGAAAACTGGGCAAAGAACTGAAATATAATAATGAAAAAAAAAAAAATTAAATTCATAAAATGAATAATTTTAAAATTAATTATCATATTTTTATATTTTACAGGTTTATACCTGCAGTGCTACTTCATTGGATAAAAAAACTGACAGTCACAGGACCACAATAAACATGTCTGATTATCTTCTGTGAAGTTGCTCAGTTATAGTCTTTTTTGTTAATTTGATGGGCATCTGATTACTTGTTATGTAGTGTAGTTAAAGCTTCATTTGATATGTTAGTTGTTGGTTTTAATAATGTTTAACATTGCATAGGCAATTATTCAGCTATTTTGCATAAAAGCAAGGTGATTAAACTCTATACATTTATCTAAAAACCGATTCTTGTATATGTGTGAGTGTGTTTAATGGTGTTCCTTGTACTGGTGTGCACTCAGAGTGACTTTTAACATGCTAGCTCACAGTATGTTCCAGAGGAGCATACCACTCCCCTGGTCACATCATCCTTACACAGGGTGAACCAGTTGATTCTGTCGCCTAAACACTGAGCAGCAGACGAAGAAGCAGTATCTCAAATATTAAAGTCTTATGTATGACCTGGCTGGGGTCTGAACCCCTGTTCTCCCACTCTTGAGACAGCTGCTCTACCACTGAGCCAACGAGAGGGGAATGATACTGATTTAGTTAAAGACCAAATAGATGAACATTTTCAAACCAGTGATGATTTTTCAGACCTCTGTGTATACTTTATTTCATCAAACTTTTTCAGAACCTATCAAAATTTATCTACCTCTCATTAAGAGGAGCTATATTTTTCCAAACACTTTATAAAATAGTCATAATGCAGCATACCTGTATCATATCAGCTTGGTCAAATTCTGTTTTGGTTTCCCACTCACTATCGTCCATAACTGACCTCATAAATGACTCACATAATGTACTGTATGGTGTCGTCAATCCATGTAATGCATCCTATAATGAATAATTATCATGTTAATGAAGTTACATAACAGAGTACATGTATATTGTTCTGAAAATTGTCTGAAGTTAACAACTTCAGCATGAAAATTTGTTATATATTAACTTAGGTAGAATTTCCATTTTACTAAAATATAGTCATAAAATAGTCCACTTTTGACAAATTTTCTGAAGCACTCTTAGTACTTAGTTTAAACATACTACACAATACATTTCAATAACAATGAATATTTGTTAAAAATAAATGGTTTTCTTTGAGTAATCCAGTTTCTTTCATCATTTCTAAACTGACCACTTCCATATATGTGAAAGTTATCTGATTGAGACATAAAACACCATTTAGCCACTCGGCTCCTGCACCATTAAGCCACTCAGCTCCTACACCATTAAGCCACTCAGCTTCTACACCATTAAGCCACTCAGCTTCTACACCATTAAGCCATTCAGCTCCTACATCATTAAGCCACTCAGCTCCTATACCATTAAGCCACTCAGCTCCTACACAATTATGCCACTCAGCTTCTATTATAATACTAAAATCCTGTTATCTGATTGAGACATAAAACACCATTTAGCCACTCGGCTCCTGCACCATTAAGCCACTTAGCTCCTACACCATTAAGCCACTCAGCTTCTACACCATTAAGCCACTCAGCTTCTACACCATTAAGCCATTCAGCTCCTACATCATTAAGCCACTCAGCTTCTATACCATTAAGCCACTCTGACTCAGCTCCTACACAATTATGCCACTCAGCTTCTATCATAATACTGAAATCCTGTAATCTGGTAGTTTGTTTTGATTTCACCAAAACTCAAATTTTACATAAATCTTACCCCTGGTAGACCATAGACAGTTTCTATTTCATCCACACCATATTTCCTCACAGCTATGAACTCCAACACCCTTTTGCCCTCCACAAACAGAAATCCTGTTGGCTGGTAATCTGTGTTATATTTACGACGCCATCTTGTACAAACCGCTTTGATCACATGATTTGGTCCCCATCTCCACAACACTCCTTTCCCTCTAATACCAGTCCTACCTTTTGGATTTCTAAAAAATATTCAGTAAATCACATACACAAAAAGTATAACATTGTTTGGTTATAAATGTAACAATTTTTTTTAAATGTTACATCTGCAAAACTTGGGTATTTTTTTTCTAGTTTTCTCTTTTTCAAAAAAAAGTGTCAGTTAATTTTTGCAAGAAATTTTTTTTTAATTCATTTTTAAATTTTTATTTTCACATAACTGGGTAAGTTTTGAGTTGAAATTTTAAATTAAAAATTTTAACTAATTGCATGACAAAAATTTTAGAACATATTGCTGTCATTTCAGTTTGTAGCTATGTGTAATAAACTTACAGGGGTAATCCTATTGGATCGATTCTATATCTAAGTGGCTGATCTTCATGTGACATCCAGGATCTTCTATCAACCTCCCTTGTAATGTTATCAACTTTGTATGTTACCACAGAATTCCATACTGGTGAAAAATTTGGCAAGGGAGGTAAATCTTCTTGCCCTTCATCTTCTTCTGGTATTTTTTCTCTTTCTTCTTTTAATCTGGATATCCTGTCAGAAAATAAAAGAAACAACTGTACCTACATGTAGTGTCAGAAAATTGGTTAAAAATGGAATCAATTAATCAGTTGCAATCAGTCAGTCATGATCACTGATTAACTGATTATAATCAATTTTTTCATATGTTTCACATATTGTGGTAATAATTCTACATATGATTCATAAAATATACTAATGCCTCATGGTATATATGGATTATACATATTTAATATGTAAATGTGACTGAGTAGTTGGATCCTTAATAGCATGTTGGTTGTCATTGGCAAAATGATTAAAGAGCATAAAACTGAAGACAACATATAATGTATAATTAGCAACACCAGTAAAATAATTTATGCATTTTGTTTAATTCAGCTAGCTGCAAGTCTGCCATCTTGTATATCTTGTTGACATGGCTTCCAGGAATTTTGAACAATTTAGTTTGGTTATGACTTTTTGTAATCGATCATCAAATTTGACAGCCCTATTGAACAAACAATCGAGCCATCACTAGTTGTACCTTTGATCAATTAGAGTAAATATACATGTAAGAGACTGGTCTTAATGGGTCTTATATCCTAAATGAATGAAGGACTTAAATCATACATGTAGTTAATAATGTATAACAAATAGCTTATCATCTACAGTTTTATTGGATATGTTCATCTAGTCAGTTTCTATGTAATTTTCAGTACATATTAGTACATTCCTTAACAAATTACTAGTGGGTAGGACATGGCATTATTATGAAAGCTTAAATGAGATACAAGAAAAGTAAACCTTATGTTCCTCAGGAGAAACAGCCATTACCCCTACTGCCTGACACCAATTTTATTTTATTCCTGGCATAGTATATGGGCAAGTATATATAGATGGTCACTTTATTCTCTAGTTTTCCTCCCACAAAAAAAGACCTTCCGGTAATGTGACCTGAAACCCAGTAAACAAGCTAGCTCTAAATATACATGTATGTAGTATACGGTAAATAGGGAAATTTTCGTGTAAGATAACATAAGCATTTATTTGCATACTTTAAATTTCGTGTAATCTGGTGACAGCAAGTACAAATAATATTGACTTTTTATATAGCGATTATTTCATTTTCGGGTATAGATTTACGGGCAAATTAAAACAAAAATGAAACAATTGTGAAAATTTCCCGATTAACAGTATTTCTTATTTCTCACCCCCTAAGTAGGAATCATCACAGCATTTCTCACCCCCTGGGTAGGAATCATCACAGCATTTCTCACCCCCTAAGTAGGAATCATCACAGCATTTCTCTCCACTAGGTAGGAATTATCACAGCATTTCTCACCCCCTGGGTAGGAATCATCACAGCATTTCTCACCCCCTGGGTAGGAATCATCACAGCATTTCTCATCCCCTAGGTAGGAATCATCACAGCATTTCTCATCCCCTAGGTAGGAATCATCACAGCATTTCTCAACCCCTGGGTAGGAATCATCACAGCATTTCTCACCCCCTGAGTAGGAATCATCACAGCATTTCTCACTCCCTAAGTAAATCATCACAGCATTTCTCACCCCCTGGGTAGGAATCATCACAGCATTTCTCACCCCCTGGGTAGGAATCATCACAGCATTTCTCATCCCCTAGGTAGGAATCATCACAGCATTTCTCATCCCCTAGGTAGGAATCATCACAGCATTTCTCACCCCCTGGGTAGGAATCATCACAGCATTTCTCACCCCCTGGGTAGGAATCATCACAGCATTTCTCATCCCCTAGGTAGGAATCATCACAGCATTTCTCACCCCCCTAGGTAGGAATCATCACAGCATTTCTCACCCCCTGAGTAGGAATCATCACAGCATTTCTCACTCCCTAAGTAAATCATCACAGCATTTCTCACCCCCTGGGTAGGAATCATCACAGCATTTCTCACCCCCTGGGTAGGAATCATCACAGCATTTCTCATCCCCTAGGTAGGAATCATCACAGCATTTCTCATCCCCTAGGTAGGAATCATCACAGCATTTCTCACCCCCTGGGTAGGAATCATCACAGCATGTCTCACCCCCTGGGTAGGAATCATCACAGCATTTCTCATCCCCTAGGTAGGAATCATCACAGCATTTCTCACCCCCCTAGGTAGGAATCATCACAGCATTTCTCACCCCCTGGGTAGGAATCATCACAGCATTTCTCATCCCCTAGGTAGGAATCATCACAGCATTTCTAACCCCCCTAGGTAGGAATCATCACAGCATTTCTCACCCCCTGGGTAGGAATCATCACAGCATTTCTCCCCCCCCCCCCTAGGTAGGAATCATCACAGCATTTCTCACCTCCTGGGTAGGAATCATCACAGCATTTCTCATCCCCTGGGTAGGAATCATCACAGCATTTCTCAGCCCCTGGGTAGGAATCATCACAGCATTTCTCACCCCCTGGGTAGGAATTATCACAGCATTTCTCACCCCCTGGGTAGGAATCATCACAGCATTTCTCATCCCCTAGGTAGGAATCATCACAGCATTTCTCACCCCTAGGTAGAAATCACTTCCAGGTAGATTCTAGGGTTAGAAATTTGTTAATTTGCTTGCTAGAAGTTATTGGTTTCCTTTGCCACTTAACATAAGTAAAAGAATCTTGACTGGGCATAAATACTGTTAATTCCCTCAACTCATTCCTTGAAATGCTGGCAAAAAGTATTTACAAAAACATTACGATGAAGCTTACTCAACAATATCTTCATCAACGTAGATGGCCTCATCTTCAGGAAACTGGTCCTTAGGTCTGGTATATGTCTTCGGGTCATAAACATCATATTTTTGCTAAAAATAGAATAATAAAACAGAATAAAATTATGGAAAAAAAAGAGGATATAAAAGTGAAGAACATTACTTGATATGGATTTTCAACAAGTTGTTACACCCTCTCATAAAAAATACTCTTCTAGATTCTAGTTAATGACCCTTGTCACTATGACGTTATGTTAAAAATTCTGATTGTATGTATATAGAAACTAACATTTTATCCCACTGACAAGATCATAGGCACTCAACTGACTTTATTTTCTGTTTTTATACAGAACCTTACCTCCCATGGGACATATTTATCAAACACAGGGAACCTAGTAAATCTTGTACCAGGGTAGGGTGACTGTCTTGCTGCTACATGTATTATCTGACCTTTGACATTGGCAACACCAAGGACATCTAAAAAACAAATATAAAACATTACAAAATTCAAAGTTGAAATAAAGGGTACCGGTATCTAGTGGGACAATAAATTATTTCCTGTCACGTTGTAGAGCAAAAAACCTGTATTGTTATATCATCCAAAACGATGTATTAATAGCAGTATCGATCTGTTTTTATTTTAGTTTTCTTTCTCTTACTTCTTTTTTTTTTTTTTTTTTTTTTGGGGGGGGGGGAGGGGGGGGGGGGGGGCCCATTTGGTGTGGTTCTAAATCATGCTAAAGTAATGAGCTGAGGAACTCTGCGAGTGAAATCCCTCTAGAGAGTGGAATACTGATATTTATAATCCTAGTTGAAATTCCTTTACTATGTAGCAACTGTCCGTTCTTGGAAGGCGTAAAAAAATCTTGAGTATTAGTATTCCAAGAAAAACCACTGATCTTCAGAAATTGTCTAAAGGGTGCTGTGTATAGCTGTAAATGCTAAAGAGACAGACAAAACAGGAAAAGAAATTGGAAAAATGATTCCCATCATCTTGTGGAGGAAGGGTATAACAATGAATTTTGAGTTGTCTGTGGTATATCAGAAATGATTTTCCCCTCTGATTTATCATAAATTACTATAAGTGCATATGCACTAACTTACCTGTCTTGTCAAGTTTGTGTGAAATATTTTCCAAATATAACCGACTTGACTGCATCATTCTTTCTAAGTCTGCTATTCTGTCGTTCATTCTCTTCCAGTTCTTCTTTTGAATTCTCAGATCTTCCTGTATGCTGACAATTCTGATGTAGTAAAAAAGTATTATAAATCAAAGTACTGAAAGCAGTGGTGTATCTGCAATGTTAAAATCAAATTCTTCAGACATTTGTTAAATTTATACAATTTATACACAGTTGGCACAATCTTGCCTTACTGAACATTTGGGATTTTAGTTTTAACAGTAGTGTTTGGTTTTACTCAAACAAACAGATTTCTTTACAAAGATCACAGATATTCATAATTTACTACAGTTCTCACATTTCTAAATCATTTTAAATTATTTATTGCAAAATCAAATAAAATTTTTTATCTATCATAAATCTAAAATCTTATGAAATTGCATTAATTGTTTATATATTCAGGAATTTAAGATGTAATTTCAAAAATCACTTCAAACTTGTAACATCTGTATATAGTTTTATCAAAAATGTTTGTTTTAATTCAAAAGAGACTTTGCTAAATTTAAGTCAAGGAATATCTTAGTTAAAGAATGATTGTGAAACCGGGGCCAGCCAATGGTAAACACAACACTTTACATCACCTAATTTGAATGCCACTTGAAGGCAAATAGTAATTACAAGAAGGTCAGTTCTCTTCCTAAAGGTTCTGGTTCTCTACAGGTACTCAGGTTTCCTCTACCAATACAGAACTGACCACCTCCATCTATTGGAAAGTGAAATAATCCTAAGGTGTTAAACACCATTCCACTAACACATGTTGGGGTGTTAAACACCATTCCACTAACACATGTTGGGGTGTTAAACACCATTCCACTAACACATGTTTGCGTGTTAAACACCATTCCACTAACATATGTTAGGGTGTTAAACACCATTCCACTAACACATGTTGGGGTGTTAAACACCATTCCACAAACATATGTTAGGGTGTTAAACACCATTCCACTAACACATGTTGGGGTGTTAAACACCATTCCACTAACACATGTTGGGGTGTTAAACACCATTCCACTAACACATGTTGGGGTGTTAAACACCATTACACTACCACACATCTTAGGGTGTTGAACACCATTACACTAACACATGTTGGGGTGTTAAACACCATTCCACTTACACGTTGGGGTGTTAAACACCATTCCACTAACACATCTTAGGGTGTTAAACACCATTCCACTAACACATGTTGGGGTGTAAAACACCATTACACTAACACATGTTGGGGTGTTAAACACCATAACACTAACACATCTTAGGGTGTTAAACACCATTCCACTATCACATGTTGGGGTGTTGAACACCATTCCACTAACACATGTTGGGGTGTTAAACACCATTCCACCAACACATGTTAGGGTGTTAAATACCATTACACTAACACATGTTTGCGTGTTAAACACCATTCCACTAACACATTAGTGTTAAACACCATTCCACTAACACATGTTTGGGTGTTAAACACCATTCTTGTTATAAAGACTCACATTTCCTGTTGTTTTTGTGGTTCTGATTGCATTTTCTTCTCCAGTTCCAGTTTTGTTACATACTCTTTAGCACATTTTTTCCAGTAGTTGTAATTCTCCGAGCGTTTTAATTTCTGTACTCTATGTACCATTTTATCATTATCTGTGCTCTGTTAAGAAAACAAATTAATAAACAAGAATTCTTCGGATTTAAATGTCACGCCTGGTTAGTTTTTGACAGAGTAGAACATACATTACTTTAACATAAATTTTCACATTTTGACATGCCACCGCTGCCACCTACAACACTGGAAAAGTAACACCTAAGTCTTGCCTTATGGCAATGCCAGGCTCGACAAAAATTAAAAAGAAAATAATAAGCAAGAGAGATAAAGACTTTTATCATTGTTTGACACAATTAAAACATTCTAAACAAATACAAATAAAATACATCCGTTATAATATTCATGTAGAAGAAAAAAAATGCAACTGAAAAAAATGTTAAATGGCAACAGCCAACACAATCAGAACACAACAAAATACAAGTGAATGTTAAAATAGCTTAATATGAAGAGAAGATACATGCATTTGGACAAAGTTTTTAAAATAAATTGGCAAGCAGAAAAGTTTGGTTTTTATTCAAATGATTTAAAATTTATCCTGAAATCATATAAATGGTAACACAATATTTACTGAAGAACAAAATAAATGAACAAAGAATTTTCCAGTCTTACTTTCTTCTTTCACTTTTGTTTATCGTTTGTTTGTTTAGAGCAGGTAAACAAAGCAAGGCTCATTTTACTTTTTGACCAAACTAGACATGGAATTCCAGATAATCCCCCCCCCCCCCCCCCCCCATCATGTATAGTTGGCTTACATCTTTTCGTTTACAGCAGGTAAACAAAACAAGACTCATTTCACCTTCTGATCAAACTAGACAAGGAATCCACCCCCCCCCCACCTTCTCCCAAAATCATGCTTACATCTTTTTGTTTACAGCAAGTACATAATGATGCACATTTCTTCTTACATCCTCTGATCTTGTTTATTATAAATATAACTAATAAATAAACATAATATAACACAGTCAGTGGTGGAGGACAACTTGGTCTGTCCTCAAACTCGACGATTAATGCATAACGCTGAAACTTCCATATTACTCCTGCCTCCTGGTCCACTTTTGTTATGGTCAATCTGAAAATACATTGTAAATTTTTTTTTGTTTGAAGTATTTTATTGTAATAAAAACTGTTAAAAGAACAATGAAGCACCTGCTCATCTAGTCGATCGATAAAGACCTTTTGTAAACAGTTGACATGCTTGTTTGTATGCATATTTCATTATGATCCATTATTAATAACAATGTATTGTAGACTGTCCTTCATTTTGCATGAAAGAAGCAGTTTCACTAAAGTTTTTACAAAACAAAATGCTCCATATGACTTCCTGACCTGCACATCTCAATATGATGAACTATCATGGTAAGTTTAACTAAAATCATTTATACTTTTTAAGAGCAATGCAATGTAGACTCAAATGTGATCTTGATATATGACCCATGAACTTCATGCAGCACATCTTCTAAAACTGACAAACTTTCAGAGCAAATTTGATTAAAATTCTGCATGTTGTTAAAGAGTTCTTATGTGGACATGGAAACTCAAGTTAAAACTTGCACAAACAAAGCAGACAGAAATTTGATTATGACAAAACTACATGTAGTTTACAAATAAAAAATTACACAGGTTACTTTTCCCTGCACTCAGGCATACAATTTTTATGTCCGGTGCAAGCAATTATATTGAATCTAAGTAATCATAATCATCCAGATGCTTTAAAAACAAGAGGCCCAATAGGGCCTGTATCGCTCACCAGGCACATCCTTATTTATTATTTGCTTTTTCTTTTTAAATATATTCAATCAGTAAAATGTAAACAAACTCACTAGCAATATCCTTATTTTCTATTATTACAAGCACTATTAATCATAAAATTTCTTTCGATTGGCCATGTACTTTCAGAAGATTTAGGCTAAAATAAACCTTATTTGCATGTTACATAATTATTGCAAAAATGGAAAATTGTACAGAAAAACCCATTACATATGTTTTATCCCCAACATCTAGTTTCTATGTTATAAATTTCAACAAAATCCGTACATAAATAAACCCAAAATAGCCATTTTTTTATTTTTGCTATTTATAGTAATGGCAGCCATCTTGGATTTCCAACAGACATGTCGGATAAAATTTTGAATCTATACCACCTAAGGACCTTCCACATTCAATATCCTTTTAATTGGCCATGTACTTTCAGAGAAGAAGATTTTCAAAGATTTTGGCTAAAAATAAACTTTATTTGCATATTGCATAATTATTACACAAACAAAAATCGTATGGAAAAACCCGTTATATATGTTTTATCCCCAACATTCATTTTCTATGTTTCAAATTTCAACAAAATCGGTACATAAATAAACCCAAAATGGCCATTTTTTTATTTTTGCTGTTTAAAGTAACGGCAGCCATCTTGAATTTCGGAAAGATATGTCGGATACAATTTGAATCTATACCACACAATTTAAGTCTTCTTTTGCAGCTGTGACCTTGACCTTTCAACATATGACCTTGAACCGTATATCATAATGATTGTCATGTCAATACCTACAATATTCTAATATACATGCCCATACAAAAAGTTTATAGTTCTCAAGATAATTAGCAATTTAAGTCTTCTTTTGCAGCTGTGACCTTGACCTTTCAACATATGACCTTGAACCATATATCAAAATGATTGTCATGTCAATACCTACAATATTCTATTATACATGCCTATACAAAAAGTTAGTAGTTTTCAAGATTATAGGCAAATTAAGTATTCCGTTTGCAGCTGTGACCTTGACCTTTCAAAATATGACCTTGAACCATATATCACAATGATCGTCATGTCAATACCTACAATATTCTAATATACATGCCTATACAAAAAGGATAATTAGCAATTTAAGTCTTCTTTTGCAGCTGTGACCTTGACCTTTCAACATATGAGCTTGAACCATATATCAAAATGATTGTCATGTCAATACCTACAATATTCTATTATACATGCCTATACAAAAAGTTAGTAGTTTTCAAGATTATAGGCAAATTAAGTTTTCCGTTTGCAGCTGTGACCTTGACCTTTCAAAATATGACCTTGAACCATATATCACAATGATCGTCATGTCAATACCTACAATATTCTAATATACATGCCTATACAAAAAGGATAATTAGCAATTTAAGTCTTCTTTTGCAGCTGTGACCTTGACCTTTCAACATATGAGCTTGAACCATATATCAAAAGATCGTCATGTCAATACCTACAATATTCTGATATACATGCCTATACAAAAAGGATAATTAGCAATTTAAGTCTTCTTTTGCAGCTGTGACCTTGACCTTTCAACATATGACCTTGTATCATATATCAAAATGATCTTTGTCACAATACCAACAATATTCTAATATACATGCCTATACAAAAAGTCAATTGTTTTCAAGATAATAAGCAATTAAAGTCTTTTTTGCAGCTGTGACCTTGACCTTTCAACATATGACCTTGAACCATATATCAAAATGGTTGTCATGTCAATACCTACAATATTCTAATATACATGCCTATACAAAAAGTTAATATTTTTCAAGATAATTTGCAATTTAAATCTTTTTTTGCAGTTGTGTCCTTGACCTTTGAAACATATAACCTTGAATCATATATCAAAATGATCGTCATGTCAATACCTACAATATTCTAATATACATGCCTATACAAAAAGTTAAGAGTTTTCAAGATAATTAGCAATTTAAGTCTTTTTTTGCAGCTGTGACCTTGACCTTTCAACATATGACCTTGAACCATATATCAAAATGGTTGTATGTCAATACCTACAATATTCTAATATACATGTCTATACAAAAAGTCAATTGTTTTCAAGATAATTAGCAATTTAAGTCTTCTTTTGCAGCTGTGACCTTGACCTTACAACATATGACCTTGTACCATATAATAAAATGATCCCCATGTCAATACCTACAATATTCTAATATACATGTCTATACAAAAAGTTGATAGTTTTCAAGATAATTAGCAATTTAAGTCTAATTTTGCAGCTGTGACCTTGACCTTTCAACATATGACCTTGTATCATATATCAAAATGATCTTTGTCACAATACCAACAATATTCTAATATACATGCCTATACAAAAAGTCAATTGTTTTCAAGATAATAAGCAATTAAAGTCTTTTTTTGCAGCTGTGACCTTGACCTTTCAACATATGACCTTGAACCATATATCAAAATGGTTGTCATGTCAATACCTACAATATTCTAATATACATGCCTATACAAAAAGTTGATAGTTTTCAAGATATAGTGACAAAAATATAATTTTAAGCAATTTCCCCGCTTAGTACCTTATAATTTCCCCATTTTGAGCCCCATGGCTACCATTTGTGCAAATCTGAAACTAGATGACCTAAGGATGTTATAAATGAAATAACTAAGGTATATCTCTTGTACATTCAGAGGAGAAGATTTTTAAATTTTTTCACTATTTCCCCCCTTATGGGGCCCCAAGGGGACATAACTCTTTCATTTTTGCAAATCTGAAAGGGCTTCACCCAGGCATAATGGTTACCAAGTTTCATTAAATTTGGCCCAGTGGTTTTGGAGAAGAAGATTAAAATGTAAAGTTTACGGACGCACGCATGCACGCACGCACATACACACGCCGCATCATACCATAAGCTCACGCTAGCTAAAGCTAGGTGAGCTAAAAATCTCATTTAGATTTGGACATGGACACTTGACTGAAGAAAAAAGTCAAAATATTAATATCAAGCATCTGTACACAAGTTTCAGCCGATTCTATCATTCAAATCCCTTTTAGAAAGAAACCATACACTTGCAATGAAATACAGATTGAAATGGGATTTTAAATCTAAGGTGAACAACCTTTATGATAGTGACAGAGGTTGCTCATGCACGCTAGGGTAAACAATCATTCCTGGAAGGCTTGCTCATTAAATTTAAAGCATACAAACTCTTTCTTGAACAGGCCCCTGGTTAAACCTACCAAAATATAGCAATCATTAATGTGACCATGACTAGACCTATTAAATAAACAGCAGTGCAAATTGTGGTGTTTTTAAAAAGAAGATTTACTGACAAAATTAATCAAAATT
Source organism: Tegillarca granosa (assembly GCA_029721355.1). Classification (NCBI taxonomy): domain Eukaryota; kingdom Metazoa; phylum Mollusca; class Bivalvia; order Arcoida; family Arcidae; genus Tegillarca; species Tegillarca granosa. Next base: position 9,687,626 of record CM056604.1, read on the forward strand.
TGTATTTATATGCATGATTTAATTTACATATCAGTACATGTATATAATTTGGCCTTTGTTATCCAGTCATTGTCTGTGTCTGAACCTAAGAAAGATTACTAATAAAGCATCTCCATGATTATGATGACCTAGATGCAATGTCCATAGACACACAAACTGTTTGTACAAGCACATTGAAAAGCACCTACATTGTTGAACATACTTTGGGTTAAATTTTCACGAACATGACAAACATTAATGTGACCATGATTAGACTAATTTAGTAAGTTAACAGGTAAAACTTACGCAAACATGGCAAACAGCAATGTGACCATGACTAGTTTACATATCAGCAGGTATTGTATTACAATCAGATATCCAGCTAAACTAGAATAAGCACATTTCTCTATTGGTTGGATTTCTGGTTCTATAAATAAAACAAGATTTGTTAATAATATGTTACTTATGAGTGTAAATACACAGTGTCACATCCACAACATTTCAAGGCGATAATCAAAAAATTTTATGGATCTCTCAAAAACTGATGGCCTCAATATAAGTGAGAGAATCTTGACTGAAGCTTTAAACACTATTATTCCAATCCACTCATCAGCAACAGTTCAATGCAATCACAAACAATTTTATCAATCTCTCAAAAAGTGTCTGCAAACTTCGTCATAAATCTGATTTTGTATCTAAAGCAGATGAGAAAATATTTTCCCTGTAGTTTGACAAACAAATATTACCATTAATTTATGAACTTTTCAACAGTAAAGCTTTTAATATTAAAATACATGTAATTGAACAGATTAGACAGTTTTTAGTTAAAATGGAGTGTTTTTAATGCAAATTAAAATACATAATTGTAATAACATATATAAATTATATACAAAAATGCCTAAACATAAATTTAAAATGCATATTAAATTATTGCATAGGACTTTAATCATGTTGATAAAGGATATACAATCATTACCTGAGCTCATTCCAGATCTTTGTACTGTTGACTCTGTAAAAACAATTATAATATTTACTAAACAAGAATTCCATGGATTAAATGTCTCGCCTGGTTAGTTTTTGATTGAGTAAAAAAAATTACTTTAACATAAACTTTTACATTTTGACACACCACTGCCCATGACGATATCAGAAAAGTAACACCTAAGTCTTGCCTTATGGCAATGCCAGGCTCAACAAAAATTATAGGAAGACACATCAACATATATATTGAACTTGCTCATTATTTTCACAATTATTTTTTTAAAAAAAAGTTTCTTCATATTCATTCATTATAAGAAAATGTTCTTTCTAAAACAATGTTTCTAGCAGAGATTTATTTAAATCGGGTCAAAGGTAAAGGTCATCAGGTAATTTATAATTCAATTTTTTCTAAATTGTCATTCTAGCAAATTGCATTTTTATATCACTACACCTAGCTGAGATTTATTCAATGTGGTCAATGATCATGGTTATTGGATAAATATTACATTTATTTTGACCATTTTTTTACACAATCAATCTTTATGAACAAACTGATTTTAAAACAATGCACCTAGCAAGAATTTTTAAAATCAGGTCAAAGGTTAGAGGAAATTTTTTTTTCTCTATTTTCATTCATTATTAAAGCTGCATTAAGTTTTTCAATTTTCTAAATTTTTTTAATTTTCTAAAAATATATTTTTTTAAAATTAGATATCTTCTAACTACGATCTGTGACATTCATTTTCTAAAATTTCATTTCTTTTAGCTGTAAATAAACGGAATCCTCTGACCAGTTGGTCAGTGTTTTACGATGGAAATTGTGAGCTTGGAGCATGCGCACGGATGTATGGAAAACCCTTGAATCGAAGGTGAAACATGACAGATTGCATTAATTGTCCTTCATTAATATCCAGATGCATTTGAAATGGTGTTATGTATCCCTTACTAAGTTACAAATGACAAATTCAACGAAGTTCTGTGTTTAATTTATCGTATTTCACCGTTTTGAAAGTTGTGTTTAAATGACCCGGGTTTTGATGACGTAACTATGTTCTAATATTAGATCCCAAATGCTGCATCTCGCTGTGTAAATACTGTAATTTCTGTATTTATTCGAGCTTTTATCGTTGAACCAAATGTAACATTGTTCATTAGGAACATCATTAATTAGATTAGCACTGTTTTTATTTTTTCCTTGGAAAACTTAATGCAGCTTTAAAATTTATGTTTTTAAAAACACAACACCTACTCTGATTCATGTCTGTTGTAACACTAGTTTTTCAAGGTCTTAGAAGAGAAATAACTACCATTATCATATAAACAAGTCAGGCAACAATATAAAACTTCTTCTTTTTTACAAATTTGTTTCAGTTTTTTTTTTTAAAATATATTTTAATAGTTTCATATCCACTAACCTGCAGCACAAAATCCGGTACTGATATTAGAATACATATGACTGCACTTTGGATCACCTGAAATAATAATAAAAAAAAAATTATGTGGGTAAAACATTCAAACCTTTTTTTATATATATGAACAGATTGTGCAGTGGTTGAGGCCAGAGAGAAGGCATTAATCATTGTTGATATCAAAATTAGGGTTTTTCTTTATTTTCTAATATCACCTGAATTTAAAAACAATCTATTTAACATTTGACATATGCAACACATACATGTATGAACACAATAAGCCCATTGAGATCAAAGATAAGACTTCCATAATTGTTGATAATATTTGTACCAATTTTTTTTCTTTTCTTTTTGAATTTTTTTTTTTTTAATGGAGGGGGGAAGGTTCTTTTCTTTCTTTCCATTTGTTTTGTTTGTTTGTTTTTCTGTTTTGCTTGTTATCTTTCAGTTTTGAGTTTGTTTTTTTTTCTTTCTTTTTTCTTTTTTTTTTTAAGCAGTTAGTCAAATTGATTAATAAAGTTATTGATTTACTAGTAATGTTATTTTTGTGACAAAACAGGAAACTACACATCATTGTATAAATATGATCAAAACAATAAAAGTGGTAATATCCTAAATTCCTCACTTATTTACACTGTATATCAACTATATAAAAGTACATTACTGCAAGGATTAAACTTATTCTAATTGGTCAGACAAGATAAAACTATTGTAAGCTAGAAAGAGTAAGATAATGTTTAACACCACATCAGCATTATTACAGTCTTTTGTTGCTAACGCTCGAAAGAGTATAAAGAAATAATGGGAAATCTGCAATGAAAAGTTCATCATTACAACTGAAACCTGATTCCCCCCCCCCCCCCCCCCATGGCAAACAATGAACATGTGAGTATCAATTTCACATGACTGATGCCCAGCAGATAGACTTGCTTCCAAGATCACCTATCTATGTGAGAAACATGGCAAACAATGGACGTGTAAAAACCTGCTTTACAAGACCGATGCCCAGTGAAAAAACTTACCTCCACCTACTTGTGAGGAACATAGCAAACAATGGATATGTGAGTACCCACTTTACAAGATCAATGCTCAATGGATAAACCTACCTCCAAGATCACTTATCTGTGTAAGAAACATGGCAAACAATGGACGTGAGAACCTGCTTTACAAAATCGATGCCCAGTGGATAAACTTACCTCCAAGATCACTTATCTGTGTGAGAAACATGGCAAACAATGGACGTGTAAGAACCCGTTTTACAAGATCTATGCCCAGTGGATAGTTAGGATAAAGGACGGCTTGTATGGTTACTCCACCAGATATCATAAAGATGAGAAACATACGAATGAAGGCAATAAAGTCGTATTTTATCTGAAATAGAACAGAAACAAACAAATAAAGACAACAAAATCATACATGTATCTATCAAGAAGCAGTATATAATTTACAGAAATACTGACACTGAAATATACAGCTGACTTTAGCCTACAATGGAACCTGTATAAGTTGACCCTGAACATAGGCTCAAATCTCACACTTTCAACAAAAATCCCAAATCATTTGAATTCAAAACTGTCTGAAATCAACTATTTTATTAGCTAGGGCATACTGTTCATATTGTTATAAATACTAAGCTGGCACTGGATGACACAACATAAAGACAATAAGAGCTTAGTGAATCATGTGATAAGTACTTTATAATATTAATTTTATGGAAATTACATGTACTTACCTTCTGGAATTTTTGTCATTTGTCAACTTATGCAAGTGTAATTGCAATGAAAAAAAAAATTCTGCAAAAACATTATAATTTTATAACAAATTTTCAAATTCAGAAACATACGGACTACTAAATCTGACAAATATACGATGCCTGTTAATTCAAAAATTGAACTGCATATAATCAATATGTTGCATGTTTTGACTGATCACTCACCATTCGCTTCATTCGCACCAACATCGGTCCTAATGTTGGACTAATCGGCAGATATAATCCCAACAATCTGTAGAAGAAGTATAACAGTCCTATACTCATCACAGTCTTGGATACATGAATGTTCGAATACTTAACTCCATAAGGTACGATCCGCAAAAACATGGTTAGGATCAAGAAAACCATGATAACAATGATCTCTAACAAATTCTTAAACAGTGACAAAGCTCTATATTTCTGAAAAAAAAAAGATTTACAAGAATTCCACAGAATTAAATGTCTCATCTGGTTAATTTTTGATCAAGTACATTACTTAACATACTCTCACAATTTGACACTCCACTGTTATTGCCGCCTACGACAACACCAGAAAAGTAACACCCGAGATTGGCCTTATGGCAATGCCAGGCTCGACAAAAATTGTTTCTGTATACAAACGACATTACTATACCCAACAGATCTGTGTGACACACTTTAACACAGAAATTGAAGTTTCCAAATCAATTCTTACCAACATCATGACATTCATTTTTAGAATTTTCATATTCAAAATAGCAAAAATAAACCTGATGGCAAACTCTATGTATGGAGTGGAGAAGAGTAATGGTGTTTTATGCCCAGTCAAGATTCTTTCACTTATTTCGAGGCGGTCAGTTCTGGGATGGTGAAGGAAACCAGAGTGCCCAAAGAAAACCACAGACCTTTGACAAGCGAAATGACAAACTTTCTCATACTAGGATCTGTCCAGAGTGGGATTCGAATCCAGGCGGTGAGAGGCACTGCAATCAACAAGTGCATGCTTTAGACCACTTGACCACCAAGGCCACTCTAGGCATGGAGTATAGATAGTATTCTGAGAGTATAAATATTATTGGAATTTAATGAAGAGAGTGTGTTGGTTATACCTTGGGGCAGGTTGTGATCAAGAAAATAATAATGTGAACATATAAACTTGGTCACGGCCTTGAGAATGGTCTCATTTAAATGACAACTACATGTATAAGCAAATATCAAAACTGAAAAGAAGTTACTATGTCTTTACTAGTTGAAAAACAAAAGTATTTGAAAAAAAGGTCAGAAACTTAACTTCTTAATGTGACACAGTGGTCTAAAGTTTAGCTAATAATTCCAAGTGCCTTTATATGCCTAGGCATATGCATGCCACTAAAGCAGCTAAAGTGACAAAATGACAAAAAATTTGAAGGTTTACTTGCCATGCCAAAGGTAGGTGCTTTCCCCAGGACACACTCGTTTTCTCAAAAATTTCTGAGATGGCCATCTCATTGTAAGTGAAATACGTTTGACTGAGTTATGACACCATTATTCCACTGAATTCATTCTAAAGTCAATTTGAGAAACTAATAAAATTGAAAGCCCCATGTTAATAATTTTACATGACACTACTAAATCAAAAGAATTTTTTTTTTTCTTTTACAATTTTTACACAGAAGCACCAAAACAATCATAATACACCAGTCATTTGATCTATAAACCTACATTTAAAGATATTTTCAGTTGCATTGGCAATAACATGGGCACTTATGATTGGCTCCGAAAGCTTAGTTTCTTAAAGTTAACATTGCTGCTTGGAATGAAATATGTAATGTCTAACATTGTTAGCATTCTTACGAAGACTCTTTTTTTAAAACTATCCACTCTAATCTCCCTTAAGGGTCTTAAAGAAACATAATCCTTTCGTATCATCAATCCCAAAAGCCTGTCATCATATTTGTTTACTCATGGTAATGAATTATGATAACGTTTCATAAAATTTTGCCAAGTTTTGACAAGTGAAAAATTTATGCATAGTAAATAACAAAAAATAGCAGTAGGCTCAGATGAGCTGAAAACTGTTAAATGATTTACCTGATGTTTGAGGTAGGTATGTCGAACCAGTTCTGTCAGGATCATGGCTGTCCAGAACCATACTACAATATCCAGGTAAAGATTACCACAAGTTGGCCACAATACAGCTAAACAAAATATTCCCAGATAAATAAAGTAGAACATCTGAAAAAATAAAGAACGTGTATTTTTATGATAAGAAAATTAACATAAAAATTACCATACAAGAGGCTTGTGAGCCTAATTGGATTACACAGGAGCAATTTAAATATCTCTTTAACTACATGTTGACAATTTTCATAATTAAAAGATCTCACTGTGTCTATTTTTAGGATCAATTAGCCAATATTTTTTTTTTTTTTTTTTTCAAATTAAAAACTTCTTGTTCTTAAGCTGCAACTCCATTAATGAAGATGATTTTAAAACAATTTATATGACTGACAGTTAAGGATTTGCCCTGTAAGTGCTGAGTATAACACCCTACAGTTAAGAATCTGCCTTGTAAGTGCTGGGTGTCACATCACACAGTTGGAAATCTGACTTGTCACTGCTGGGTGTCACATCCTACAAGTTAGAATCTGTCATGTAAGTGCTAGTATAACACTCTATTGTTGGGAATCTGCTTTGTCAGTCCTGGGTGTCACCCCCTACAAGTGGGAATGTGCCATGTGAGTGCTGGGTGTCACACCCTCCAAGTGGGAATCTGCCAGCTGAGTGCTGGTGTCACACCCTACAAGTGGGAATCTGTCATGTGAGTGCTGGGTGTCAAATGCAACAGTTAGGTCTCTGTCATGTTAGTGATTGGTGTCACAATGTATAGTTGGAAATCTGCCAGATGATGGTTTGCAACGATAAAGTGGGTATGAACAAATCATTTAAAAATGGCAGAAAACTCAGTTCAGTAGAAGTGAAAATAAAGTAAATTCAATACCTGTGTTAACCAAAATTTTGTAATGGGAGCTGTCCATAGCAAGTAAGCTCTCTTCCATATAGGTAATTTATTCTCCTTCTTTTTCAAAGCACTTTTCAGTTTACTTCTCAATTTCCTTTTCTTCTTAATCTGAAATTGACATTGAAACATAACTTTTTCCTATTTTTCATTAACTTTAAAGATTTTAATAACAGTTAACCCTTGTTTTCAGTGCTAAATGTTGCCTAGTAAATACTCAAAATTTTCAACAAAAAAATTGCTTTTTGCCACTACAAAATGCCTGAAGGTCACCATCATGACAAATAAAATCTTTGAGTTTGGCCACTGTAAAAATCATGAAATCCAGAAATTTTATCCACAACCTATTCTGACAATTAGTCTCACCCTCAACAATATCAGCAAAGTGTTTGAAACAATTGAGGTATCACTTAGTTGGAAAAGTATCAAAAGCACTAGATTAATACTTTAAGTCTACTTTGAAAGGCATTAATTTGCAAATTAGGTCACAACCTTTTGGCTCAGGGAGGAAAAAAATGTGCAAGTAAACATCAAAATTAAATCTCCAAAAATATGGGTAAAATGTCAGAAAAAGCATACAAGTCAAAAGATACATGTAGATTGTGACCTTAATCTTGAACTCATTAAAAAGAATGTTTCAAGAAAACTGAAACCATGTGTTACCATTTTTTCAAAAAGTAAATCTATAGCAATTTTAATTTAATACAAAATAGCATGTTAACCTAATCATCTTAATGAAATATTCATAAGAATCTAGAGAATACAAATTTCAGATCAAAACTACCAGACTCATACATTGGTTAAAATGGTTAAAATCATTGGTGTTGGGATCATTAGTTGTTTCTGTTACATGTCGATATATTTTTAGTTACCAGTGATGGGATTTTTGCAAGATATTTATAAGTGGTATTTATGAACATTTATCTATATATGCGACATTGTCACACATTGACTAATAATTTATAATTATGTATACAGTCGAACCCACTTAATAGTACATCGGATAATCACATAAATCGGATAATCATATAGGATTGTGAAATCCAAAACCATTTCCTATGTATTCCATTGAAAAATACCCGTTTAATTGCATAGCCAAAAAGTCCAAACCCCCTTAATCGCATAGAAAATTTCTCGACCCGATCTCCAACCATCTCTAATAATTTTAAATTTTTGTAATTTTTCTTCAAAATAATTTAAAAAGAGAATTATGACAGGCAAATCATTAATCAGTTGTACAAAGGTACACTTAATAAATTGTTAAAACAACCAAATCACATAAGATATCTACATTCCGTCGAACATTAAGCATTATTAAATAAGACTAAGTAATGCTACCACATGCGTACGTGACAGTCAATGGTTAAAATATCAAAGATAAAAAATCAGGTTTTTGTTTATTAATCAGTAAATACCTGAAGTCGCTTGTCTAATGTTTTTGTTTCATGATCCAAAACCTTGTTATGCTTGGTTAAAAGTTGTTTATTAAGCAATCCCATTGAATAAGTGAAAGAAGCCATCACCAGCTGATTGTTAAATGACACAGTTGTCGCGTGTCTATCAAGGAGGATACCATGTGGGTTTTTGTATGTGGGACCTCTTTCACCATTGTAAAGTTTCAGAAAAAAATTATTTATTAATTAATAAAGAAAGACATAAAAACGTCTCATATCTAATAAAAAGTGCCGATGCGAGGTTTAAAAATTATGGCAAAATTAAAAGGAATTACGTTTACGTGTAAAATGACCCGTTTGAAACTCTCAGAATAAGTTGTTTTATTATTGGTAACTTTGGAAAAACGGAAATACACAGTCATCAGTAAACAAAAATATTGTGATTTTCATTGGTTAAAAAATGTGTTGAACTTTTCTGGTATGCAGCGCATTTGCATATGACCCCATTCCGTCATCGTCAGCAATTTTCATTTGATGTGTATAACAAAGGCTAAAGGGAAGTAAATCTTATATTAACTGTACTGGCTGCATGTTTTCCAAGATGGCGTCCTCGATGTGTATTGCATTTGTGTCGCAATTATTGATCAACAAACACATAAAAAGTAAATTTTTTAATGAAATAAACAACACAAAAAGTAAATTCAACATATAGTTAATTTGAAAATAAACATTAAAAGGATGTTTTGTGTGTGTAGCAATGCTGATAATAACTTCAAATGTCCGGGGTTGAAAACTTTTTCAATGGGCCACATCGGCAATTCTGAATTTTCAGGATGCTATTTTTTCACGAGAAAATGCTTTTAAAATTTTTATTAAATCTCAATAGGGGTAGAAGGGGAAAATGTTTTAATCATATAGTACATCCCGTTGATATTTTAAACGGCAAGGGCATAGAAGTATTGGTTTGTATTTACCTTGCCGTTACACTAACAAACACTTTTTGGTTGCAATTAAATCATGAAATAACTTTATTATTTTTTGTACAAAATTATTGTCTAGTTGAAGGATTGAAATTAATCAGATTTTTCTTTTTTTCACACAAAAATACAAAACTACTTTTCTTAGATGCATAATCAGTTAATTGACACCATCTATGCAGGAACTTTGTCGATATGTGTAAAATAGTAAAACCCGCTTAATCACATATATCGGTTAATCGCATACAGTTTTGAATCACGGAGGCTATGTGATTAACAGGGTTTGACTGTATATATATATATATATATATATATATATATATATATATATATATATATATATATATATATATATAATTTATTTTTTACTATTGATAACTTACTCCATTAAGTTCTATTTCTAACATTGATTTAGAGGCTGGTATGTTACTTTCTTCTTCCTCATCACTGCTTTCCTCCTCTTCTTCTTCTTCTTCATTCTCATCTTCCACATCTTGAAGATTAAATAAGAAATCTCATACAAGCATACATGTAAGTAAACACAAATTACTTTGTATAATGGAGTAGACATGGAAATGTATTTTTAACACCCACAAAACTTTTTGAAAAATGTTTTACCTAGTCATTTATCAGGGACAGTAAGGCATTATTTTGGAAATCACAAACTTACCGTGCATTTATATTTTTTGTGGAACCATATGAAAAATGTTTGCATTAAATAATCTTGGAATAACATAATTTTTTTGAAAATGTCAATACAGACAATTCCATATCCAACAACCTATTGTTTCACACAAAAAGTTTTGTAAAAACAATTTCACTACTATGCACATCAAAGAACCTTCTTTGGCCAACTCTAAATAATCCACATCCCCAGTGCCAAGCACTGTTTTTAACAGAATTTTTTACTTTCTTTTTCAATTTAAAACTACGATCAATGCTTAAAACAATTTTTGCAAATATCTTGCCTCTTTGCTCGCACACAGTTACACAAAATTTATTGTTCAAGTTAGATGATCTGGACCCAGTTTGACAATCATTCACTCAATTCAGTCTACACTCAACTCAAATTATGAAAATGTGAATTTTTTAAGATATTACACGGTTAAAACTAAATATCTAATGCTATGTTTACATTGTTTAGGGTATATTTGTTGAACAAAACAAAACTCTGACTCATAAAACTCACAAATTTAAAATTATTGATGACTGAAAAATTGAAACAATTGAGTTGAGTGTCCACTCAATTGAGTGAATGATTGTGAAACTGGGACCAGACAAAGAGACTGCATATATGGTATTAATTATTGTTGGATCATTGAAAATTTACTTTACCTGACATTGTGATTCCTCTAGGTTTCTTCTTTATTGCACTTGGAGTAAATGTAATCCATATAAACATGGGGAACAGAAGTAAAGCGCTGGCTATTATCTGTAAACAAAAAATTATTCAAATTTTTAGACTGCTGTTTAATACTAAACGCTTACATATTTAACAAAAATACCCGTTTAATTTTGCTGTGCCATATGTGCACATTCCGCGAATTCATTTCTCATCGGTGACACTAGGGGTGGAAAAAATTGACAGATAAAAAAGACAATCAAATCATTTGAAAATTAAAGAATCCAAAATTCCAAAATTATATGAATCCAAATCTAGCTAAAGAATGCTTTGCATGAGAGAAAAAACCTTAGTTTTAAATAAATTTCAAAAATTAAGATGGCTGAAAATTTTGACAACTTGAAGGTACATAATATACATGCAATTCAATTAGTTTCTCTTATATAAAGCAAGTTACCATTAGTCATCATCAACTGATGGAAATATCCATGCTTAAAACGGAGTATTTCATTACAAACACAGATGTTGGAGGGGCTTAAAGTATGTTTATGTCTTGTAAGATCACACTAGCAAGAAACTATTTACTTCATAAAAACGAACAGGTGTGGGCAAAAATCGTATCTTCAAAATGGTGACAAACTTTTTATGTTGCTTCCCTTTAACTGTCAAAATCGATCGTTATATACAAAAACACATTGTCATTGGGACTGAAATGGGTGGATGCTAAACGCATTAGACAGGTGGACGGTATACAGAGGATTGTTATGTAATAAAATCAATTTGGGATACTTGAGACTGGTCGCTATAGACAGGTGGATGCTATATAGAGGTGAACGCTATTACAAGATTTACTGTATCAGAATATTAAACACAGGATCTGAATGGGATTTTTACTTTTTTTCAACAGCTAGGTGATGGAAAACAAGAGAATACCTCAAGTTTAATAAAGTGCAAGTCAAAGAATCTTTACTGGAATGTAAAACAGCATTCACCTATTCCTAACAATAAAATTTTCTCTTCGTATAGTTACCTTCATCCAGTAAGGAATCCTGAAAACTCCTCTATCTAACTCCCTCACTTGTATAGCACCAAATAATTTACTTGTTAGCCATCTTTGACAACAAGGATGAGCAATAAAATTCATGTAATTTGATTCATGAGCGATCTGTATCGGAGTTTTGTTGTTGAAATCTGGAAGTGGTTTACTCAGCATGCTATAAGCCTGAGCACTGGAATCCGTGAAACTGATATCAAGTACCCCGAGAGCCATTTGACCAAAATCACTACAAATAAATATGAATATTTAATAAACAACTATGTGTTTGTCAGGGTATCATGACCATTACTCTATAAAGATTAGAAATGGTAAAATCTGTTTTCTGTAATTGACTGAATTACACATTTACATAATTGTTTTTTTTTTTTTTTTAACTTTTCATCTAACATTAAATCATTCATATTATTTTTAATCACATTTAAACAAAAGTTTTTGTTAAGTATTGTTCTAAGGGCCAGAATACATTTTTAAGACCCTTACAATAAAATTTTCACCATTTCTAAAAAATTCTGGTACCTACATGTAAAACTTATTCTCTCTCAGTTAGCAGCCTCAGTGGCTAAGTGGTCTAAGGGGGACACTTGAAGATCAGTTCCTCTCCCTGCCTAGATTTGAATTTCAATTGGGCAGATCCTAGTGTGAAATATCATATCATTTTTTAAGATTTTATCATACTTTGTGAGAAATAAAAGATAACAGCTGTACTGGGATCATTTATTAAAAAAAAAAAAAAAATCTCAAAGGTGTATTTTATATATATTGTCAGCCCTGAGGGTGGGGGCCGTTGGTTCAAACTCAGGCGGGGTCATACAAACAACTTTCGAATTTGAGATAATGCTTTCTTGCCTGGCACAAAGCATTGGGAGAACAGAGTATGGACTGGTTCACCCAGTGACAAGACAATGTGACATGGGGTGTGGTACACTGCTCTGCAACATACCGACTCAGTGAGCTAGCAGTTTACCAAAATGTCATCCTGAGTGCCTGCAAGTACATGGCAGACCATAATACAAGCTTGCACATCTCACTCATACACAAGCTTGTTTAATAGAGATTAATAATCTTGCTCTCATTGCAAATAGCTGAAAAATTGCTGATGTGACGTTTAACAACATTAAATGAACATATAAAGCTGTTAATGTTGTTACAACACAGACTTTGCATTAGAAACAAGAATTCCATCAATTTAAATGTCTCGCCAGGTTAGTTTTTGATCAAATAGAAAATAAATTACTTTAACATAAACTTTCACATTTTGACACGCCATCGCCACCTATTATGACACCGTAAAAGTAACACCTAAGTCACGCCTTATGACAATGCCAGGCTGGACAATATTCATACTTAGCATTAGTTTCCATTTCTGTTCGGAGATATAACTCCATGGAGAACTTGGACATTTGTCGATACATATTACTACATATCAGAGCGATGGAAATCGGTTCATCACATCTGTTCCAAAGTACTTTGGCTAACTGTTGTCTGTTCATTAGTACAGCCCATATAATCAAACAGTTCAGTGCCTAAAATAAATGAAAGTCAAAACATTGTATCCTTAATTATCAAACAACTTAAATTGCAAGATATCTAGAAGTCAAAACCACTTTCAGTTAACATCAAAGTTTGATTGTACTTAACAGTTGTTACTTTTAAAAGTCTTTGTCTAGTAACCCAAAAATATAAAATAATAATTTTGTCTATGGGCCAACCCTGGCCAATCTTTTCAGTACTGTTGGCATTTTAAATAAACTTAATTCCAACATCTTTCTCAGTCATTTTTGTCTTAGACTTAAAACTATTAAAAAAAAAAAGTATGGTTGTTTAAAAACTGGTTTTTTAAAAAAAATCATCAAATTACAGTAATTCACTGACCAAATATTGAAATCAAAGCACAGACTTTGCTGAACATAGGAAAGAAGGAAAGTAGTCATGAAAGCCTGGTAACTGGGTTAATATCAATACTTAGTCAAGAGGAGTGGAGGAGAAGAATGGTGCTTTACATCCCTGTCAAGATTTTGTCACTTAAATGTCATGGTGTCATTGACAAGAAAAGAAATAATGCTTTAAATTACATAATTACTTATATCATCTTTTTTTTTTTTTTTTTAAAAATATGCTATTTTTCTTCTCATCCTCTGGAACCACTGGGGTCATGATGACCAAGTGGTCTTAAAGGTAATGTTACAGGTCACAGTGCCTTTCAGTGCCTATATTCAAATGCTGCTTGGGCAGATCCTAGTGTGAGAAAGTGACAGTCTGTCAGTTTGCTTGACAAATGTCAGTGGTTTTCTGGGGGCACTTTGGTTTCCTCCTCCATCTAAAAACTGACATCCTGGAAATGTGAAAGAGTCTTGACTGGTGCATAAAACATCATTACTCCACTACACTCGGAAACCAATTTGCCAATTTAAACGAAATTTGTTTGGATGAATCATGCTTGATGCAGATTCCAAACTGGCATCTTTAGCAACATTCAATCAATGATGATCATTACAGCAAAAAGGGAAAATGACTTTTGTAGTTTCTGAAGACTGATTTTTTTTCGTTTAAAACAAAGAATGTATCAAATGGAATGTAAAAAATATGTACCGTTATGTTTTGTAAGAAAAAAATTTGAATTGCAATTGTAGAGCATTCCTAAATTGTTAATCCAATATGTGTGAAATTTATTATGCAGGAACCTTGATTGATGCTAAATTTAAGACACCTCTGATAAGATAAAAATTAATAGAGTACATGAGAGGACCTTGACCTTTGAACCAATGGCCTTGAACCATATATCAGAATCATCGTCATATCAATACATACAATATTCATGTACATGCCTTTTCAAAAAGCAATAGCTTCAAGATAATTAACAATTTAAGCCTTCTTATACAGCTATGGCCTTGACCTTTGAACCTACATGTATGACCTTGAATCATATATCAAAATCATCGTCATATCAATACATACAATAATTTAATATACATGCCTATACAAAAAGTTAATAGTTTTCAAGATAATTTACAATTTAAGCCATTTTGGGTGGTTATGACCTTGACCTTGAATCATATATCAAAATGATTCCATGTCAATATCTACAATATTCTTAGAAACATGAATATAAAAAAGTTAATAGTTTTTAAGAAAATTAACAATATAAGCTGTCTTATGCAGCTATAACCTTGACCTTTCAACCAATGATGTTGAACAATAAATCAAAATGATTGTCATATCAATAACAACAATGTTCCAATATATGTGCCTGTACAAAAAGTTAATAGTTTTCAAGATACCGGTATATTTACAAATATATTATTTAAAACAATTTACCCACTAACTGCTTGTCATTTCCCTGTTTTGAGCCCCAATACTACCATTTGTTCAAATCTATAACTAGATGATCTGAAAATAATATATATGAAATAACTAAGGTATACCTCTTGTACATTCAGAGGAGAAGATTTTCACTATTTCCCCCTTTATGGGGCCCCAAAGGGACATAACTCCTTCATTTGTGGAAATCTGAAAGGCCTCCACCAAGGCATAATGGTAGCCAAGTTTCAATGAAATTGGCTCAGCGGTATTGGATAAGATTAAAATGTGAAAAGGTTATGCATGATGCATGACAGACGAAGATGGATCTCAATAGCTCATCAGAGCTTTCAGCTCAGGTGAGCAAAAAAAAAATAAAAAAAAAAAAAAAAAATCACAACAGTAAATATTATATTAATTGACTGAAAAAGGACGGCACCAAGAAGTGTCCAAACAATAACAGATTTTTTATAGTAAAACCAGTACTTCTTCCATCAGTGAGTCAGAAAATGAAAGTCCTAATCAGATTCAGGAAAAAAAAGGAAGCGTGTGAAAGTTGGCCCAAAACTCAGACAGAAACAGCGACAGCAACTATAAAAAGTGAAATCGAAAGTCAGCCAGATAATAAGAAGAATGAAAGATAATCAAAAGATTCTGATTTTATAGCACTTGTGCCACTTATAGCATAACAGATCAGTGCAAATTTCGGGCATCAAATTATGAAAATGCCGGTATTTCTCAAATTGAAAAAATGACATAAGACACATAAGTTGAGAGTCACATTAAATAAAATGTGATTAAATATGTGAAAATTTGTATTTTTTAAACTATTTAATCCTTTAGTCGAGACTTCCTTATATTGTTCCATCCTTGCATTTTGTTGTTCTTAAAATGCACAAACACACGCATGACAAAATATGTTGCTTTTGGGTTCAGATGTTTCGAGGTTTTCACTGTATGTAAATATATAACTGCACCGGTGTACATAGCTACCAGTTCTTTGCATGGTTGTGACTTGAGGGTGATGTGATATTGCTGTTATGGCTAATCTGATTATATACACAGGTAAGTCTAGTTACAATAAACAGATAAGTCAACTTATGACAGTGTTCCAAAAATGGAAGAATATACACACACAAGAAGAAATTTTCCCAAGAAGGAGATTTACGGCATACGGAAAGTAACAATGTCTTCTGAACAGTCCTCGACCTATTTCTGCAACGCGAACTATACTCTCTATATTTTATTCATTTTCTTCTTTTTTATTCTTTAATAAATATTTTTTGATTTTTGTTTTCATAGAGATTCTCTATATATATTCATATACAGAGTCATTGTTGTTTGTTTATTTATAAAAGAGGTAAGAATGTTGGCCGTTGTTTGGAGCTTGACAGTTGATATTCAAATTTCCAACTCGGGGAAAAAAGCAAATTCCTCCGCAACTCTGTGTGTGTAGGGGAAGTGGTTTTATTTATTTATTATTCATTTATTTTTTTTTATTCCATATTACTTTCTTTCCTTCTCTAAAATGTGGTATTCTAAATTATATTAAATGAAACCAGCAATGCATTTGTAACACCCAGATTGTGCTGTGCTATACAGGTCTACTTCTTTGGAACGCAAGTATACGGTAGTGCTCAAGAAAACTGACATTTGTTTACATAGATACGGTGTTAGTTACCAAACAACGACATAACTAGAAAAGTCTTTGACTTTCCTATGCAAAAAAAAATGGCCAGTTTTTTTCAAGGCCTGACCCATAATGACACCATCAAATACATTCCTGAATTGGATAATAGCAGCCCATTTATTAGAGTTCTGCTCAAGTTATACATTATACCTTTCTCTCGGCAACTGCTGGATCCAGTACATATAATCCTACTGAGTTCATTGATAGTTCATACGGCTGTATAAAATCTGTAGTTAGGGTTAACTTGTATATCAATCTGTTGAGATCTGTGGCTAAAAAGTCCTTTTCCAAAGCTCTCTCAGGATCCTGTCATTTAACGAAATAAAAAAATTTTGAAAAATGTCCGATGTACTAGCATATACATTTTTTTTCAAAAGGTCAAAGGTCAATCATGTCATCTTTATCCAGTCAAATATTAAGAAATATACAATGCGCAAATCAGTAAATTTTAAATTGAGCCATGAAGATCACCAACAATTCATGTGACTTCTCTTAGCATTTGTACAGAATTATTATTTATCATATGAAATTGCATCCAATGATAAAAACAACATGATTATTAGAATTTTTGACAAATATTTTTGAAACTGTGTTACTTAAATGTTAAAGGACTTTGATCATAGATACTGTATAGCTGGATATTTTAGCGGGGTGCAAATTTTGACAAACATGTATTTTGGCAGGAGAATTACAATCGCCAAAATAAAAATCATGAAAAATTTTGTATAAGAATCATCCATGAGTAAGTTGTTTTAGATCACCAAAATTAATAAATGTATGCTAAAATTTTCAATTTTACATCCCACTACTAAAGAATAATTTTGTACAAAAAAAAAAAAAATAAATAAATAAAATAAAATTATTTAAAGTTCATTAAGTTTCCTAGGAAAAAATTTAAAACGGTGCTGATCTAATTAATGATGTTCCTAATGAACAATTTTACAATTGGTTCCATGATAAAAGCTCGAATAAATACAGAAATAACAATAATTTCCAAGCAAGATGTAGCCTGTGGGATCTAATTTTAGAACACAGTTACGTCATAAAAAACAGGGTCATTTAAACACAACTTACAAAACGGTGAAATACGATAAATTAAACACAGAATTTCATTTAATTTGTCATTAAAGACTTTGTAAGAGATACGTAACACCATTGCTAATACATTTGGATATTAAGGGCAGACAATTAATGCAATATGTCAGGTTTCATTTTCGATTCATTGGAAAACCCGTGCATCCATGCGCAAGCTTCAAGCAAATAGTTATCATTGTTAAACATTGACAAACCCGTTAGAGGATTCCGTTTATTTACAGCTAATTGGAATGGAATTTTTGAGAATGAATCTCACTGATCGTGATTAGAAAGTTAACTACATGTAGTTTTTAAAAAATATATTTTCAGAAAATCCAAAAAAATTCAGAAAATTGAAAAACTTAATTCAGCTTTAATTGCAACCAAAAGAGTGTTTGTTATTTGTAACAGCATAGTAATTCAAACCTGTCTAATACTTTTATGCACTTGCCGTTTCTAACAATGAGGTGTACCATATAATAAATAATATTAACCCCTTCTCCCGCTAAAGATATTTAAAAAATGGCACCATAAAAATGCAGAATTGCTGATGTGGCCCATTGAAAAAGTTGTTCACCAGTGCAGTATTTTCCCAAGTTGAACATTTTAAGTTATTATCAACAATGCTACACACAAAAAACATTGTTTAATGTATATTTTCAAATAAACTGTATGTTAAAAATTACCTTGTGTGTTGTTTATTTCATAAAAAGTTACTTTTCATGTGTTAGTTGATCAATAATTGCGAAACAAATGCAATACACATCGAGGGTGCCATCTTGAAAAACGTCATTTTTGTGTGTTATATTAAATGAAAATTACTGACAATGACCCAATGGTCATGTGCGATCATCGGATTTATGCTATTATCTGATATGCGTTTAAGTGGGTTCGACTGTATATGTATTTAACATCACAAATGCCTTAATATAACACCCAAAATCAAAATACTTACAACAGCTTTTCCTAAAGCACCCTCTAAACATACTTTATGGAAGAATTCACGATCTTCAGCTCTCTCGAACAGCAACTTCAATTTTTTGTGGTTAAGATATTTGTGGACTTGAATACCCTGATCTAAAAACATTTCCACAAACTCTTCTCTATCTTTCTTCAATAAAGCTTTTTCAAAAACATCTTTATCAACCTAGAAAAGTTAAAGTTTCAAAATTTGACAATGTACTGTAATTGTAAGAACTTTCTGAATCAACTAATACTGGTATAATTTTGATCAAATCCCTTTTCTCTCTTTTCTCTTAAGCATCTCTTGCTTTACCTAGTAATCAAAGTTATTTTCATATCATTATTCTTAAACTTTAAGAAATAAGGTAATTTTTTCAAAAATCAAGTTTTCATGGAAATGAGCATAAAAAAAAAAAAAAACAAGAGGCCCATGGGCCTTAACGCTCACCTGAAGATTTGTCCAATATTGTCTGCAAAGTGCAGTAGACAATATATTACGTACAGAAACTTTAAAAGTTTTCTCAAGTTAAGAACTCCCACAAAACTTAATCAGAAATATATCCACTCACATTTCATTCATAAGTAGCTTATATAATATGCATGAAGTAACTGTAGTGCAATGAATAATTTCCAAATCATTAATCAATTTCAGTATACTAATGCAGCTATGTCCTTGACCTTTCAACATATATGGCCTTGAACCATATATGATTGTCATGTCAATACCTATAATATTCTAATATACATGCCTATGCATGAAATTAATAGATTTAAAGATAATTAATAATTTAAGTATTTCTATGTTGATATAACCTTGAACCATATATCAAAATGATCGTTGTCGTAATACCTACAATTTTCTAATATACATGTCTATACAAAAACTTATTAGTTTTCAAGATAATTAACAATTTGAGTCCTTTTTATGCATCTATGACCTTGACCTTTCAACATATGACCTTGACCAATATATCAAAATGATCGTCATGTCAATATCTACAATATTCTAATATACATGCCAATACAAAAACTTAATAGTTTTTCAAAATAATTAGCAATTTAAGTCATCTTCTGCAGCTGTGACCTTGGCCTTTCAACATATGACCTTGACCAATATATCAAAATGATCTTCATGTCAATACCTACAATATTCTAATATACATGCCTATACAAAAACTTAATAGTTTTCAAGATTATTAGCAATTTAATCTTTTTTTGCAGCTGTGAGCTTGACCTTACAACATATGACCTTGTACCATATATCA
Source organism: Tegillarca granosa (assembly GCA_029721355.1). NCBI lineage: Eukaryota > Metazoa > Mollusca > Bivalvia > Arcoida > Arcidae > Tegillarca > Tegillarca granosa. Next base: position 9,707,781 of record CM056604.1, read on the forward strand.
AAATGATCGTTGTCGTAATACCTACAATTTTCTAATATACATGCCAATACAAAAACTTATTAGTTTTCAAGATAATTAGCAATTAAAGTCATCTTCTGCAGCTGTGACCTTGACCTTTCAACATATGACCTTGACCCATATATCAAAATGATCGTCATATCAATACCTACAATATTCTTATAAACATGCCAATACAAAAACTTAATAGTTTTCAAGATAATTAGCAATTTAATCTTTTTTTGCAGCTGTGAGCTTGACCTTTCAACATATGACCTTGAACCATATATCAAAATGATTGTCATGTCAATATCTTCAACATTCTAATATACATGCCCATACAAAAAGTTAATAGTTTTCAAGATATAGTGACAAATATATAATTTTTAGCAATTTCCCCACTCAGTGCCTTATAATTTCCCTTTTGAGCCCCATGGCTACCATTTGTGCAAATCTGAAAATAGATGACCTAAGGATGTTATAAATGAAATAACTAAGGTATATCTCTTGTAGATTCAGAGGCGAAGATTTTCAAAGTTTACCACTCTTTCCCCCCTTGTGGGGCCCCAAGGGGACATAACTCCTTCATTTGTGCAAATCTGAAAGGGCTTCACCCAGGCATGATGGTAACCAAGTTTCATTAAATTGGCCCAGTGGTTTTGGAGGAGAAGATTAAAATGTAAAAAGTTAATGCATGACGCACGACGGACGGTGAACCATCGCAATAGCTCATCTGAGCTTTCAGCTCAGGTGAGCTAAATATTAAATAAATTGTAATGTACATGTAATTACAATTTCCTGAACAAGTGGAATTGTGTCACAATTTTTGGAATCAGTCAAGATCATTTCTCAAACACATACTTGTATATTATTAAGGTCATCACTTATTGAGATGGAAAAGAAATGCCTTGAGAAAACTTTCATCCTTTGTCAGTACAAATGACAATTTATCTTTCTTTAAATAAGGATCTTTTGAAGTGGAGTCAAACCTAGGTGATGAAAGGTGCTACTATCTCATTAACTCATAAAAATACTTTTTATACAGAGTAATGTTCAGATGTTTGAAGTGTTGTAGAGCGATTTGTTAAGCACCAGTCAAGATTCTTCATTTATTTCAAGACGGTCAGTTCTGACATGGAGTGGAGTGGAGTAATGGTGTTTTACGCCCCAGTCAAGAATCTTTCACTTATTTTGAGGTGGTCAGTTCTGGGATGGTGGAGGAAACCGGAGTGCCCAGAGAAAACCAATGACCTTTGGCAAGCGAACTGACAAACTTTCTCACACTAGGATCTGTCCCACATGGAATTCGAACCTAGGCGGTGATCTGTAAGTCCATGTTTTAGACCACTTGGCCATCGAGGCCCCAGTTCTGACAAGGAGAAGAAAACCAGACAGAGCACAGAAAACAATCTACTTTAGACAAATGAACTGACAAACTTTTTGTCCAGGATCAGTCATCTTAGAATTTGAACACAAACTGTGAGATTGATTAATTTAATGGGTTTTATGCTCAGTTAAGAATATTTCACCTATATCAAGACAACACCAGGTATAGGTTAAGTGGCATTAATTTTTACCTTTGCAGTGCACTTAAAGGGATATAAAAGGAGGGTTCTTTAATGTTCCATACCTGCCATGACATGGGGCTTCAGTTTTAAGTCACATCTGAAGGCCCCATTGATTTTCATTTCTTAAAGCAGAGTGCTTGGAGAAAGAACAGTCACTACCTATTTTCAAGTCTTGATCAGACCTAGCCAGAGGTTTGAACCCTGGACCTCCCACAAACCTTGACTTTAAGAGGAGCTGTGAAATGTAAACAAAGGTTTTATACCGCTTGATATGGAGGCCCCATACAGATATTTAGGTTCTGATTTATACAAATTTTCGATAAAATTTTTGGTGCCTTTTATTAATTTCAAAGCTTGTGATACCTGGACAAATATTCCTAAAGGTAAGTACTTTAGTTTAGATATATTTTATGTTTCTCAAAAACAAACTTAAACAAAGAGTAATAAAAGTTCATACCATCATTAATGGTAGGTCATTGTATCATGAGAAGGAAGAGAGATCTGAATAGATGAATTACCAACTGCTACACAGATAAAATTTCCACTGGTAGTTCCTTGTGTGAGAAAGTTTAGATAATGATGGTCAATGGTTTTTTATCTAATACTATAGTTTCCTACACCATATAAGATCTGATTACCTTCATATACATGCTAAGTGCATTTAACAATGTTCAGGGTGCCCACCCACTTTCTTTGTCAAAAATATAGGGATATAGGAATTTTTTTTCCAAAATATAGGAAATTTATAGGAATCTGACTGAAAATATAGGAAAAATATAGGAATTCTCAAAACACTGAATTGCTAAACTGAAAGAAATTTTGGGATTGTATACATCACTGATGACTACAATGGCCTCCACCACCCCTCACAGCCATTCCATGTTTTAGCCTCTCCTCTTTATTTTTTATAGAAATTCTTTTTTCAATGTGCATGTCAATTCAAGACAATCCAATGATTTCTCAGAAAAACTAAAAAAAAAAAAAAGGTGTATACAACCCCAGTCACTGCTTTGTTTGAGTGAACACAAAAAGTCCAAACACAAATAGAAACAAAAAACATCCCAGAAAACATAGGAATAGTGTGAAATATATAGGAATTATAGGTCTTTTTGAGAAAATATAGGAAAAATATAGGAATTGCCAATTTTATAGGAATTTATAGGATTTTATAGAAAGTGGGCACCCTGAACTATGTTATGAACAAAGCTTGCATAGAGTTGTCTCCCTTTTAACCTACAGTAAAACATAAAATGGTATGTTCCCAGGCCATTTCAAGAGTGTTTGTAAGATTTCGCTTTAGCAAGCAAGTCATTCAGGAACAATAGTCACAAAGTGACCCCTATCACTATCACAAGATTGTTCCCCTTGATAGCATTCCTCGAGTTTATAAGAAATGTTTGATAAATTCAGAAACCAACAGGCATTTCAATTTATATTTCAGTACAAGTGTATGGTATCTTTCTAGAAGAAATTTTAATGAGAGGATTTAGTTAAAACTTGTGTTCAGATGCACAATTTAATTGTTATTTTGACATTTTTTCTGCAGTCAAGTGTCCATATCCAAATCTAATGGAGATTATTTTTAAAGCATGTGGATGATTATTTTTAAAGCATCAGGATGATTATGATGACTTAAGATTCTATGTGATTGTCCATGCCTCTTCAATATACATGTGCATAAAAATTGTATGTGCGAGCACAGTGGAAAGCAACTAGTCTAATGAACAGATCTCTGATTTACACATCAGAGTTGCAGGGAGAAAAAGATCTTGCACTGCTTTTTTGGCGAGATCTATCATTCTAACATGATAAAAAATATTACGACAGCCCCTACATCCTTTCGACAATTTTGTTACAAAAATTCTAATTTTCATTCATCGCAGTGTAAGTTTTTTTAAATCTATAGAAGAAAAATATAATTACCCTTATCTTGGTCCAATCATCTTTGCCAAAAATTTCGGACTGAGCTAAATCAGGTCTGTTCCAATCCAGTGTCAGCTGTAAGTTCTTACTCATCTGTTCCCTCCATTTATTTCTGGACTGCTTCTCAGCTAAAAATAAAAATAACTTAAAGCTGCATTAAGTTTTCCTAAGAAAAAAATTAAAACGGTGCTGATCTAATTAATGATGTTCCTAATGAACAATGTTACATTTGGATCAACAATAAAAGCTCGAATAAATACAGAAATAACAATAATTTGCCAGCGAGATGTAGCCAGGGGATCTAATTTTAGAACATGGTTACGTCATAAAAAACAGGGTCATTTAAACACAACTTATCAAACAGTGAAATACGATAATTAAACACAGAATTTCATTAAAATTGTCATTTGTGACTATGTAAGGGATACCTAACACCATTGTGAATACATATGGATATTAATGGCGGACAATTAATACAATTTGTGAGGTTTCACCTATGATTCTTTGGAATTTCTGTACATCTATGCGCATGCTCCAAGCAAATAATAATCATCATAAAACATTGACCAGCCCATTAGAGGATTCCGTTTATTTACAGCTAATAGGAATGAAATTTTAGAAAATGAATCCCACAGATTGTGATAAGAAGTTACCTATTTTAAAAAAATTTATTTTTAGAAAATCAAAAAAAAAAAAAAAAAAAAAAAAAAAAATTCTGAAAATTGAAAAACTTAATGCAGCTTTAAAGCTGCATTAAGTTTACCAATTTTCTGAATTTTTTTTGATTTTCTAAAATATATTTTTTTAAAAGTAGATATCTTCTAACCACCATCCGTGACATTCATTTTCTAAAATTTCATTTCTTTGAGTTGTAAATAAACGGAATTCTCTGACCGGTTGGTCAGAGTTCTACGATGATAATTATGAGCTTGGAGCATGCGCACGGATGTAGGAAAAAGCCTAGAATCGAAAGTGAAACATGACAGATTGCATTAATTGTCCTTAATTAATATCCAGATTTATTTGAACTGGTGTTTTTATCCCTTACTAAGTCACAAATGACAAATTCAACGAAGTTCTGTGTTTAATTTATCGTATTTCAACATTTTGAAAGTTGTGTTTAAATGACCCGGGTTTTTGATGACGTAACCATGTTCTAATATTAGATCCGAAATGCTGCATCTCGCTGGGTAAATACTGTATTTTCTGTATTTATTCGAGCTTTTATCGTTGAACCAAATGTAACATTGTTCATTAGCAACATCAGTTATTAGATTAGCAACGTTTTAATTTTTTCTTTGGAAAACTTAATGCAGCTTTAAGAGTTTACCAGCATACATGTCATACAAGAACCCCATATTGCTTGGCAATAATGATAGATGTTTACACTGCATACATTCCTAATGACAAGACATCAGAATAAATATCACCTAATTTTGTGGCTATCATTCCTTATACACCACCTCAGTGGCTCAGTGGCAAAGCATCTGCCTCATCTAGGGAACATAGATAAAAAGTTTCCAAGACAATTTATTTTAAATTTATGTTATTAGATTATTTTGAAAAACAAAAATTCAGACAAGATTTTCCAATGTTTTAGATCCTCCAAAGGCGAAAGAACATTCACTACCTCTTTCCAAGTCCGACCTAGTTGAGTATGTAAAAGAAAATGATTTACATGTAACTCAAGAGTCTAATATTTCAGTCAAATCAATCAAGAAATAAATTAAGAATAACATATTGAATGCAACTGACTTTAACCAACAGGGAAAGCTTTATGCACAAAATTTATAAGTTTCAATCTTCTAAACCATTGGTTAATAAATATGATATTTTACTTCTGCAGCAAGAAATAATCATATCAAGATTATCATTGGTTTACAAGTTCTGGAGATCAAACTGTAAAAGTTAACACAGAAAACTACCAAGAGGTCACGAAAAGCCTCTGGTGTAAGTAATCTACAAAAAAAAAAAAAACAAGAGGCCCATTGGCCTTAATGCTCACCTAAGGATATGGCCAAAATCATTTGCAAAAATACCTACAATATTCTAATATACATGCCTATACAAAAAGTTGATAGTTTTCAAGATAATTAACAATTTCAGTCTTTTTTATGCACCTATGACCTTGACCTTTGAACGCATGACCTTGAGCCATATATCAAAATGATGGTCATGTCAATACCTACAATATTCTAATATATATGCCTATACAAAAAGTTAATAGTTTTCAAGATAATTAACAATTTGAGTCTTCTTGTGCAGCTATGACCTTGACCTTTGAACCTATGATCTTGCGCCATATATCAAAATGATCATCATGTCAATACCTACAATATTCTAATATTTATGTCTATGCAAAAAGTTCATAGTTTTCAAGCTAATGCACAATTTTAGTTTTTATGAGCAAAAAATAACATTTCAGGGGCAAAACTCCTACATGCATTACCATATAGTTACGAAACTTTGTATCTTTTTAAATTTTGTCATGCTGAACATTTTAACAATGTTTTGATATTATATATCTCTTAAAATTTTGAAGATGACTGCAAAATTACAAACTAGGTCATGACCTTGAACTTTGACCTTGACACCATTTTGAAGATTATATCAAGAAAAAGTCAAAACTGAAATCCCTGTGTCAATATCTGTTCAAATAGACAAGTTATAACAATTTGAAGCCATTTTACAAAATTTTTAAAATCAAACGCAAAAACGCGTAACCCATTTTTCGACCACATTTCATGAAATGAACAATCTATAGGCTTAAGACCCTAGAGAAGCCAAATATCACATCAGATTTTTTCTCCCATCATTACTTTCGGAGAAGAAGATTTTTAAAGATTTTTGCACCCCTAGGTCACCATGACCTAGTTTTGGTAGCCATGGCAACGCCATGAACAAATCTGAATTGCACTGACCCAGACATGCTTCTGATCAAGTCTCATTGAAATCTGTTCAGTACTTTCACAGAAGAAGTCGAAAATGTGTGTTAACGACGCACGCACACACACACACACACACGCACATACACACGCTGTGCTATGCCATAAGCTCACATGACCTTTGTTCAGGTGAGCTAATAATACAAATCTCACCACTAAAGATAGCTTTGAGTAAATATTTGTCCAAATCTATCAGATTTGTATCTCCCTGCATGTTTACAATCGTCAAAAAAACTTGGTCTTCCTGAAATATAAAATTAGACATTAACAACCATAACATTGTAATACCAAAAAGAGGGGTTTTTTGTGATTTTTGACAATATTTTATTTTAATGATTTAAAACAACTTAATCGTGGTTGACATGTATATAAATATTTTCCCGATTTTATTTTATTTTTATTTTTTACCCTGAAAAAAAACCCTGCTTTACAGTATTGCTTTGATACAGGAAGAAATAAGTAAATCCGATGGAGTACCTGTGTTCTACAGCATACAGCTTACACAGGAATTACCTTTTGAATTATAAATCAGCGGTCAGCGGACCCTGAAAAATAAGAATGCAGTAAAAAGTTTTTGGGTTGATCTTGAAACAAATTACCGGTAGTCACGAACTTATTTCTGATTCGATATCTGTAACTTGTGATCATGTAAAGAAACCTCAAACCCCCTCCCATTAGCAAGAAACGGCCATTTTAGTTTGCCATGCTATTCTTGCTCACACAAAGTTACAGATAGATTTCTAATACCTCATGAGATAACTGCACACATTCTAATATTTTATCTCTAAAAGTATTCCTGGCAAAATCGTTGTCTTTAAAATCAGTTGGATATATTTTCACTATCATCTTTGTGATTTGTGGTTTCAGAAGGTTTTCTCTAAAATCTGGGTCTGATCTGAAAAAAAATTAAAGTAGATACTTTTATTTTGTTTTATGCCAACAAGGTACTTGTGTGGTCGAGTTCTGTCGAAATTAGCATTCAACAAAATCTCTGTCAGGAGCGGGTGAGTAAGTGAGTAATGGTGTTTCATGTCCTTGTCAAGAATATTTCACTTATATCTAGACATCGCCAGCTATTGGCCAAAGAGCAGAAATTTTGCCTGTGCGTTGCACTGATGGCATTATAAAGCAGGGTTGTTTATCGTGCCACACCTTCCGTGACACAATACCTTATTTATTTTAAGTTCCCATCCAATAGATAAGTGACCTTCATTATGAAATGCTGAGTACTTGGCGAAACAGTCACTACCCATTTTCAAGTCTAGGGTCAGACCGGGTCAGGGTTTGAACCCAAGACCTCCAAGTTACGGAGCAAATTTTGGATAAATATTATGTTACAGAGAAAATATGCTAGAGGTGTTGACTCATGCCAAAAATTTGATGTGAAAAACTAACAGACGGCAGAAATAGGAGACTTGGATTAAGAAAATATTCCATTACTTATCAAGATTGATAAAATTAAAATCAACTTGATAAAAACTAATCTACACTTGCAACGAAAAATGATCTGTTTTTAAATATGATTCCAAATATTTTCTTATTCTTAATTTTTTTAACAATTAAAATGTTTAATATTTTATTCATAAGTTTAAATTATCATTTTTCATATTCCTCTTTTTAACTCCAGGTGTGTCATGTTGACTCATTGCAAAAGAGGTAATTTGAATTGTAAGCTGGCAATCTTGAAAAGTAGGCAATTGAGGCTGTAGTATAGTAGACAAATTTTAAACCTGTTAATTTTTATGCTACATGTATATGTCTGCATAATATTGAATATTAATAAAATCTATAGGCACCAAGGTGTGCAAGCCGAGTAGCAAAGTCATATTCTATACCTCTATGTTACATAAGTCAAGGTCCATATTTCATAAAAAATTAGTAAACCAGAATGAAGCTCAAACTGGACCTGTAATTCATTACAGTAGACTTGCATACCAAAGTTGAGTTCAATATATTCAGGCTTTTAGAAAAAAAAGTACGGAAAATTTCTTCAAAGAAAGTTTCACAATTTTGCCAAAAATCAATGGACCAGAACCAAACTCAGACCTGATCTGTACTCATGATGGAGGACTCACAAACGAAACTTGGGCTCAATATCTGCAGAGCGTTCAGAAAAAAGTCCAGAAAACTAAGGTGCTGCCTGGGGGAATGCCCACACCTATTTCCAAATTAAAAGCTGAGTCAACTTCATTGCAACAAAGACAAGAGGCCCATGGGCCTTAACGCTCACCTGAAGATATGTCCAAAATTGTTTGCAAAGCGCAACAAAAGACAATATACAATCTACTAGGTACAGAAACTTACAAATTTTCTCAAGTTAAAAACCGCCACAAAACTCAATCAGAAATATATCCACTCACATTTAATTCATAAGTAGCTTATATAATATGAATGAAGAAATTGTGATGCAATAAATAATTTCCAAATCATTCACAAATTTCAGTATACTTAAGCAGCTATGTCCTTGACCTTTGAACATATATGACCTTGAACCATATATGATCGCCATGTCAATACCTAAAATATTCTAATATACATGCCTAAACAAAAAGTTAATAGTTTTCAAGATAATTAGCAATTTATGTCTTCTTTTGCAGCTGTGACCTTGACCTTTGAACATATATGACCTTGAACCATATATCAAAATGATAATTGATGCAATACCTACATGTTCTAATATACATGCCTTTACAAAAAGTTAACAGTTTTCAAGATAATTAACAATTAAGGTCTTCTTTTGCAGCTGTGTCCATTGAATATATGACCTTGTACCATATATCAAAACGATTACCATGTCAATACCTACAATATTTTAATATACATGCCTATACAGAAAGTAAAAAGTTTTCGAGATAATTAGTAATTGATGTCTTCTTTTGCAGCTTTGACCTTGACCTTTGAACACATGACCTTGAACCATATATCAAAATGATCAATGCTGCAATACCTACAATATCCTAATATACATGCCTATACAAAAAGTTAAGTTTTCAAGATAATTAGCAATTAAAGTCTTCTTTTGCAGCTATGACCTTGACCTTTGAACATATGACCTTGTACCATATATCAAAACAATCATCATATCAATACCTACAATATTCTAATATACATGCCTATACAAAAAGTTAACAGTTTTCAAGATAATTAGCAATTTATGTCTTCTTTTGCAGCTGTGACCTTGACTTTTGAACGTATATGACCTTGAACCATATATCAAAATGATCGTTGTCACAATACCGACAATATTCTAATATACATACCTATACAAAAAGATTGTAGTTTTGAAGCTAATGCACAATTTTAGTATTCATAAGCCAAAAATAACATTTCAGGGGCAACAACTCCTACATGGATTATCATATAGTTACGAAACTTGGTACCTTTTTAAATTTTGTCATGCTGATCATTTTAACAATGTTTTGATTTCATATATCTCTTAATATTTGCAAGAAAATTGCCTAAAACTGCATAGATTACAAATTAGGTCATGACCTTGATTTGTGACCTTGACCCTAATTCAAAGGTCATTTCAAGAAAAAGTCAAAACTGAAAACCTCATGTCATTATCTGTTCAAATACTCAAGTTATAACAATTTGAAGCCATTTTACAAAATTTTTCAAATTGAACGCAAAAACGCGTAACCCATTTTTCGACCAAATTTCATGAAATGAACAAACTATGGGCTTAAGACCCTAGAGAAGCCAAATATCACATCAGATTTTTTCTCCAATCATCGGTTTCTAATAAATCTGAATTGCACTGGCCCATATATGCTTCTGATCAAGTATCATTGAAATCTGTCCAACAGTTTTGGAGGAGAAGTCTAAAATAGGTGTTAATGACGCACGCATGCATGCACATACGCACATACACATGCTGCACCATGCCATAAGCTCACATGACCTTTCGGTTAGGTGAGCTAATAAAAATAATATCCTCAAAAATCTTCAGGTGCTTGATCAACATAAGTTTTTTAACCATAATCAATAATTTCACTCTCCACAGAAATTCTAGTGTAAATTCTTCAAGTCTTTTTTTTCTGTTTTTAAGCACTGGAGGTGTTAAGTTAGATAATTAAACAAATAAGTTACCAAGGAAAAATTCAAGGTAATTCATAACAACTTTACCCGTATTTTACAAGCAGATGGTAATAACAATAAATATAATTTACCTTTCCTGCATCTCCTCAAAAGCATAGCAAATAATATCAGCAACACCACCACTACCTTTCAAAATGACCACTGGCATTTTGTTTTTCAAGTAAAACAAGACATGATCAATCCCACCTGGCGATCCCTGTACTAACAGCGCCACAACAGGAAGTGTCTTATTTATACCGACATCTATGGATGGGTTATTTTCGTAATCATCAGAACCTTAAAAAAATTATTAGAAGACAATGAATATTTGGCATTTATAAATGAAACCCAAGTTTTATTTCTTTTCTGAAAACACACACATACACACACACACACACACACAAAAGTGTGTGTGTGTGTAAACACAATTTTATCACCAATATCTAGCTTGTCCTGAAAAATATTCTGAATCTACAGAGAACCTTTGTCACTAATATGCAAATTTTTTGTCGAGCCTGGCATCGCCATAAGGCGAGACTTAGGTTTACTTTTCTGGTGTCGACGGCAGGGTGGCGAGTCAAAATGTGAAAGTTTATGTTAAAGTCACAAACTAATTAGGCGAGACATTTAATTCCGTGGAATTCTTGTTAAATATTATTGTTGGCTGGTTGGTTGGTTGTTAATTTGTTGGTTGGTTGGTTGGTTGAATGTTGTTTTGTGGCATATCAGCAATTTTTCAACTATACATGAAGGAACTTTTTTTTATTTCATGTCAAGGATTATTCTAAAAACAATTCCAGGTGGTGCATGTGTGCAAGCTTTTCTGATCTGCATTGTACTTGAGTGCATTTATGACGAGCTTTTGATTGCTAGTACAAATGCCCAAAATTTCTAAGATAAATATCACAGACAATTTAGTCCATTATACATAATTCAGCCAACCAGTTAAGGCTTGCAGGAAGGAAAAAAAATTTCTTACCTAAGAGTCCACCAGGGTTGAACCCACAGTGGTGAGACACCTTGAGTTTAAAGGTTCATGCTTTAACCTCTCGACTACTGCAAGCCTTCTTGAATACAATGGATAAATCAAAATCTTTATGTATCTAAATGACAGAGTAAAAGATAGAAAGCACAATGAGAAGGCTTGCTATGGAGGGTTTTTTCATGGACACAAACCTATACTAAACATGCGTCTTATTCTGCGAGGTCTTCCTACATGTTCTTCAAATTGTTTTTCTATTGAACATCTTGTGAAGGTAAAAAACATTCTATCTATCTCTTCCTCATCGATGATTAAAAAGTGGGTGTGGTCAGGATTCAACTCGTAGTGGTCACTTTTAGGTCTGTTGCCCTGGTTTTGAACAGTTACCCTTTCCTACAAAACAAAATCAAAACAAGCGTCATAAAAAGAACTGATCAGCTCAATTTTAATTTTATAATCTCTCTGTTACAGTGGACAATAGATATCACATCTGTGACTTTTATTCTCCTGAGCTTTGCATAAGATAAAAACAATTTTTTCATGATAACAGAACTCAACCAAAGAGCCCTTAACACCATCCGATTGCTTTCATACACGTAGATGTACAGGTATCACTTTATAAAATTAACAAGATGCTGATGCAGGCAATGGCTTTTTTTTTAACTTTGTGTGGGTGAAAAGAAATTTTTATACCTAATTACTTCCCTTTATGGAATTCTTTTGTTTTGAAAAGGCAATGATATGGTGGGTACAAAGTACAATTGTTGAGAAGCTTTTGCCATTTACCCCACATTCTGTTTTTATCAAAAATATTTAAAGTATAAAATAGAATTTAAATCTGCTATAGAAGCAACATAGAAAGACAAAGAGTATATGTTTTGTTCTTACATTATAGTCATGAGCCAAGTTGGGGCACGCAAGTCATAAAAAAAAGAGAAAAGTCTATCTGGCTTGCATAATCCACCACAAAATTTAACTAAATCAGACTGTCTTTAGGAAATCATCTACATTCAACAACCAAACTTACAAACCTTTTAACATCTGAGTGGGATTAAAACATTCAAGGTGAAAATCAGTGATCCTGAAGACAGCACTCCAGACCACTTGCATTGCCCATCTATCTACAAGTAAGAATTTTATTAAACTGACTACTTAAAAATCAACTTACCGAACCATCTAAACGATTTCCATAAGTTATGGCTGCCTTTGGAACAATACCCATCAACACCAGTTTTTTAAACCTTTCGACATGCATGGGGTTGATCTTGCTAAGCTGGATTCTAGCACTTGCTCGTGTGGCCTTCTCCTCTCTTATAGCTTCTCCCACCATCTTAGAAATCCCTCCATCAACTCCATTTGTAATAATCCACATCTCAGTTGTATTTGCAGCCTAAAATACACAATCATTCATTTATAATTATTGTCAAACCAATCTACAAAGGGCGTCTAATTGACATATAACAGTAATCTATAAATAAACAGTTTTATTTTTCTCAGAGCTCGTAAAAAAGAAAAGATCAATTTCTACAATTTCCAATTGCAATGGACAAAATACATGAACATGAAGAAAGTTATTGATAAGAATCCTGTTTCAAGTTTTTTTTGTTTTTTTCTTTAATTTTACAAACTTTCTGTTTTGAATTCTTTGTTGTAAAACACAAGTTTAAAATAAAATCACTGATCTTTAATAAGCATACTGACGAAGACTTGCCTGAGTTGGATTTAAACCTAAAAAAAGTTAGGTTCTAGGGATGGTGGAGGAAGCCGGAGTGCCCGGAGAAAACCACCGACCTTTCGGCAAGTGAACTGACAAACTTTCTCACACTAGGATCTGTCCCAAGTGGGATTCGAACCTAGGCTGTGAGAGGCACTGTTCCCTTCCCCCCCCCCTATAAAATGGGAATTAACAATGGTAAACAAACCTTTATTATTCCCTTTTGGAACTGTTCTCTATATTTGGGATTCTTCCACGTTTTGAAATGCTTCACAGGAGATATAATAGGTACAATGATTTTAGGACTTCTCATCCCCCAGTACTTCGCCATAAAGTGAGGGATCTCTTCTGTTGAGCTGTCGCTTGGAATGACCACATAATGTCTTTTGGGCTGAAAAAAAAAAATCAGTAACTTTGTTGCAATTTTTAAAGCTCACTTTATATTTATGATTTGGAAAATGAATGTTTTCATAAATAGCATACTGTATTATATATTATAACATGCTGGCAACATATGTAGCTAGGAGACTCATTGCAAAGTTGTTACATATTGTGTAAATATCCCAAATTTTGTTACAAAGAAAAATTAGATTTAATATTCTGACAAATCACTGTTGTTTTGAAAATTTAAACAGTCAAGTTGAAAGTTTTTATCAGGAGAAGTTAGGCCTGGCTTAAAAAGTTCTTTGTTTGCTGTTTTCCGACCCATGCTTTTCACATGTGAGTAGGTAAGTAGGAAAAAAAATTTATTTTATTTTTTAAAAACTTAATATAAAACACTTTTGAAAAAGTTTAAATTGGTTTCATATGTCTCTTTTAAATCACACTTTACAATTTTTTAGCTAACTAAAGTCTTCTTTGTTCCTCCTTGTGTTTTTTTGTAAAATTTGTAAAATTTCCTTACTACCATATAAACCTGATCACAGGTCATCTCACTTGACAGGGTTATTGTCCTTTAATACAAATTTGTCTAGATGTGGCTGGGGATGATATGATAGGGTGTGGTGTGTTGTTTACCTGTTGAAGACCCAGCTACAGGTTGTAATTACCAAAATAGAACTCGTCTCTTCTAATCAACTCAATACCTTAGTTAGTCAGGGTTAGACCCAAGACCCACCAGTGGCAATAATACACTACCCAAAGTACTCAGCATGTAGAAGCAAAAGTCAGATTTTAATGACTGATGCTTAAAAATACATGTAACCATCATAATCAAGACACTGTTCAATGTCACGCCCTGAGCATAAGGTATAAATAAAACAAGAGGCCCATGGGCCTTAATGCTCACCTGAAGATATGTCCAATATTGTTTGCAAAGTGCAATAGACAATATATTAAGTACAGAAACTTAAAAAGTTTTCTCAAGTTAAGAACTCCTACAAAACTTAATCAGAAATATATCCACTCAAATTTCATTTATAAGTAGCTTATTTCCAAATCATTAATCAATTTCAGTATACCCTTGACCTCTGAACATATATGACTTCGAACCATATATATGATCGCCATGTCAATACCTACAATATTATAATATACATGCCTATGCGTGAAATTAAAAGCTTTCAAGATAATAAATAATTTTAGTGTTCCAATTTAATATGACCTTGACCTTTGAACATATAACCTTGAACCATATATCAAAATGATCGTTGTTGCAATACCTACAATACAAAAAGTAAAATAGTTTTAAAAGATAATTAGCAATTTAAGTCTTCTTTTGCAGCTGTGACCTTGACCTTTCAACATATAATTTTGAACCATATATCAAAATGATTGTTGTCGCAATACCTACAATACATGCCTATACCAAAAGTTAACAGTTTTCAAGATAATTAGCAATTTAAGTCTTATTTTGCAGCTGTGACCTTGACCTTTGAACTTGACCTTGATCCATATATCAAAATAATCGTCATGTCAATACCTACAATATTCTAATATAAATACCTATACAAAAAGTTAATAGTTTTCAAGATAATTAGCAATTTAAGTCTTCTTCTGCAGCTGTGACCTTGATTTTTCAACATATGACCTTGATCCATATATCAAAATGATCGTCATGTCAATACCTGCAATATTCTAATATACATGCCTATACAAAAAGTTAATATTATTCAAGATATAGTGACAAATATATCATTTTTAGCAATTTCCCCACTAAGTGCCTCAGAATTTCCTCATTTTGAGCCCCATGGTTACTATTTGTGCAAATCTGAAACTAGATGACCTAAGGATGTTATAAATGAAATAACTAAGGTATATCTCTTGTAGATTCATAGTAGAAGATTTTTAAAGTTTTTCATTTTTTACCCGCTTATTGGGCCCCAAGGGGACATAACTCCTTCATTTGTGCAAATCTGAAAGGGCTTCACCCAGGCATGATTGTTACCAAGTTTCATTAAATTTGGCCCAGTGGTTTTGGAGAAGATTAAAATGTAAATAGTTTACGCATGATGCACGACAAAAGACGAACGACGCAGGGACGAAGATGGATAGCAATAGTTTTAATTTAATTTCTCCAATTTCACCTTATATGCTCATGTACTAATGTTAGTGAAATAATCTTGACTGAAATTTAAAAACTGCATTATGTTTCTTACTTTAACTGGCCTTTAGGTAAGACTGAAACTGCAAATGTAAATCTTTTAAAACAAACACACCTCTATTGCAGCTTCTTTGGCATCATCTAGGAACTGGATGTTCCCACAATCAAATGGAGCACCTTCATATCTAGCACTGTCTTGTGTATCAATGGAAATCCCTCCAAACGATGTGACTGTATGCTGAACAGAATCCACTGGGTATAACACTTCATCTTCTGGTATGTTACAAACTGTGAATCTAGATCCTGACATATCGATCTGGAAATCATCTTCATTGAAATCGTTCATATTAGCCACATCAACTTCATCCTGGTTACGCTCAAAGCAACTCCCGGAGGCAACGCTGACTGTTTTACTTCTAACAATGTCAGATACCTCCGTAAGTACATTTTTTTGGCCCTCGGTTTTACTGACATTTGACCTCGGAATGCTTATTGGTGAAGTAGACAACCTTTATAATTATTTGGTTCATCCATTGAATTGATGTATTCTCTGTTAAGAATACAGCATCATACTGGAAATAAATAAATAAATAAATAAATAATAAATAAATAAATAAATAAATAAATAAGTGCTGATTGGTTTGAATTAAAATACAGAGATGGCATTATATATGAAGAATTTTGACATTACTTGTGTATCCTCTGTTTGAAAGAAGAAGATCCTGATTATCCCATGTTACAACAGTGACTAAGAGGGATTAATACTCATAACACCAAAAAAAAACTGTAACCCCTAAACCCTCTTCGATTTTTTTTCTTTTATTTGTTAAGTACAATCAATGTTCATGACAACATATATCACTACTATGCAGACCATGACCCTAAGAATATGACCTTGGTCTTAATTTATCCCATACAATCTTCTGATGATGGATATCATTTGTGTGAAGTTTCATGAGATTCCCCTGTATAGGCAATGATTTATGACTGACATTAGTATCAAAAGATCCTGTGACCTTGACCTTTAAGTTATGACCTTGCATTGTTAGCAACTCCCAGAAGATAGAGCAGTCTTAGAACCTGAACAGCAATTTGGGGTTATTTTGCCTTGCAGTAGTAAAAGTTACATGTGTCATAAAAGTAGGAAGTCATGATGGTTAATTTCATTTGAATACCATTTTTTAAGTTTTAACAAATTTTCAAAGTTTATAAACTACACTATTGGATTTATGCTTGCAAACAAAGCTAAATTTTCTTTATTTACTGTATATCATTACTCTTGATAGAATGTGTTCAGTTCTGTTATTTCTGTGTATTTTCTTTTTAACAAAAGGGACTAACTATATATACAAGAACTGTTAAGAATTGTTCATTACTGTAACAAGGACAGAAAATGTAGGGTCAAACCAGGGATTGAACTTTGAGACCCTCCACACTAAAGACAATGCTCTAAGAATTTGTTTAGTACTGTTGTTTCTGTGTAGTTTTTTTAACAAAAGGGACTAACTTTAAATACAAGAACTGTTAAGAAATGTTCATTACTGTTACAAGGACAGAAAATGTAGCGTCAAACCAGCGATTAAACCCCGAGACCATACACACTATAGAAATGCTCTACCTGTACCAACTTAGCTATCAACATCACAATAATCCTGTTTTTCCTGAGTGAGAAATCTCACGCCAAAATTTTGACCCATTGAATAGTCTCTATTAGGCAAGCAATTAACAGTTCACCACTTCAGAGATCCCAAGTCAATTCGCAGAACAGAGTTATTCTGCCCTAGTTCTAACATTTAGTATCTCTTTTTTATTTTAACAATCTCTCTTTATATTTGCACATGGAAACATTTTGAAGAAAATAAAATTCATGTAATTGTTTTTTAATTATAAATTTCATAAATTTTGTCATAGAACATTGGGTCATTTATTTTTTGTATTTTTAATGATTGTCTTTGAATATGCAGGGGTTCAAAATTCCCTGGGTCCAAGGTCTGGAACCTTTTTATCTTACTATGGGACCCTTGGAATTTTTACTGTAAAAGTCTGATGGATCCTGTCCTTTTTTTGTTGAAACTATTTTTAGAATACACTTCCTTTGTGTGTTAAAACATTTTCAGAATACTCTTCCTTTGTGTATTAAAAACAGTCTCAAAATCTCTTAATTTTTTGCAATTTGTCAAATTTGTTGTTGTCGTTTCCAGAAATGAAAATATAATGCACAGCCACTTCGACAACAGTATCACTTGAGTGTTTGTAAGTTGTATATGATATATTTGTTAAATCAAGAATATAAACAAAGTTGATCAACATGTGTTTTTTTTGGCACACATAGACCTTTTGGTGCTGATATGGGCCCTACCTATCTGAATTTGGGAATCCTGGACCTATCATAGTGAATTGTACATAATTTTGAACCCCTGAAACCAGGGAAACTTATTAGCTAGGAAATACTGTACCTGTAAACTGTGTATTGATTATTACCATCACACCTGACACTGTTAACTGATTAAGATACTAAATACCATACAGTTTTAGACCAACAGACCAATTAAAAAGATCAATTGGCTACATGCCCATCAATCTATTTCTCATTCCTTTTGTCTTTTAAAACAAAATAATTAGATGAAAACAATTTGCCTACCTTGTCTTCAATGGATAAGAGGGCTACACATGCTACTCCATCAAATTTGTAATTGCCTAAATATGTTGGGATAAAATAAGATGAAAATCCCACACCTTAACTTGTCTTTAGATTAGTGAAAAAAATCAAACTGACGTCCAATTGGTAATTAGAGAGAAATTTCCTTGGGTGTGAACTCTGTCTCTAAAATAACCATAACAATGTGTAATTACCCAATCATCACTTGTTCTGAGTCATAGTGATAATAATTGTGATGCATCTGTAACAGGAGGGAGAAAAAATGCAGGGTCAGACCGGAGATCGAACCTGGGACCTCCCACACTATGGCGAGTGCTCTACCACTGAGCTACCCAGACCGCTACATTCCTCCCCTGTTTTTTTGAGTTTCCCACGGTCCCGCATGTGGGAAATCTCACATAAGTCCACCCTCAGATCGACTTTTTCATTGTCGATCACTTCCGAGGGCCGCACTGGCCACCAAACTGTAACAGGAGGGAGAAAAAATGCAGGGTGGACCGGGGATCGAACCCGGGACCTCCCGCACTATAGGCCAGTGCTCTACCACTGAGCTACCCAGACTGCTACACATCGTTGTGTATAAAACACAAAAATTACGTTCAAAATGTATATTATTATTTTAATTATTTCTAAGGAATGATTTTGTAATTATGGTACTGTGCATGTAGTCAATGATGTGTACTCCACTTTGATCCTCCCAAGAGTCATAATTATGAAATTTTGATAAAAGAATCAAATGAAAAAAATTTAGTTTTTTTCTAAATTTGGAAGGCTGATTAACAAATTTTAATACTTATGTAAGTAAAATAACAAATGTATCTATTAACCCAGCTTCAGAAGTCATCAATATAGGGTAGGTTTTAACTATACAGTACAGCTATAAGCTACAACCACAACCGGAATGTTGTTATTGTTACCAAATACCGGCACACCAACCAATCAAAAAACAAAAATAATAAATGATAAAATTTATTTTCAAAACATATTTTTGTGGATTTTTGCATATAATGACCTCATAATTATAACAAATATTACCAATTTAATTTGAAACACGAACCGATGCGGTAATTTTAGTAAATTTATGCCGATTCGGTTAATTCTTGGGACCGGTGCAAACTGGTTTATGACCAGCATTTTTTGAGTTACGATGAATCAATACGCGATTCACTGATAATAATTTACTCACCATTATTATTGGAATAACCTTATCACGGTACCTTCTTTTAAGGAAGCATTCCTAGATATTCCGTGTAATCTTTTCTGAATGATTGTCTTGTTTCGAAGATCATGTTTATAACATGGATCTCATTATGTGGGCTGACCTGACCTTTCTGTACTCATTTACCTTGCATTATTACATCACCTGATCTGCTGATGGAATGCAAACACAATGTACGCGCATTTGCTATTTAAAATATTTATAATTACCAATATAATTCCTCACTTGAACCACAATAAAGGCTGAAATTCCGTTTTCGCGGTTGTTCCATTTCCAAATATTATTGGGTTCCCTGATCATCGATATTCAATCGGAGATGTAAACTGCAAGTTTGAAATTTTCTCGAAATTCATGAAAACATACATTTAACGGATCTACTTTCTGTTTCAAATTAACCTATTAAAAAAAACCGGATATATATTCATATAACTTTTTTTAACCATGAGTAAACATATAGATCTACTATTCAGTCTCAGACTCTAGCCAATCAGCATCAGGAAACCAACCCAGTGGTTACTTGTGTAGTTTCTTCCTAAACTTATCGTTAGCGCATTTATCTGGTAATCATGTTTTATGTCCCTTGCATTGTATGTGGCAATATTGATAATGTTTGATAGATTAATTAAACAGGATTTTGTAAACTATCAGTGAATAATAATTCACCTGTATCAGGACTTTACCATGAAGTAGTGGAAATTTCTGACATAAAATTTACGTTGCTCTCAAGGTAGTCCGAGAGATCTGACGTCGATTTTATTTTACTTTTCGACTTCTGTAAAATCTATTTTACAAAAGTCGAAAAGTAAAATAAAATCGACAGACATGATCAGACATGACCAGGGTTCGAACCACTGACCACCACATTCAGCACATGCATTCTATTAACTGTGAGGACAGTCGAAAAAAAAACCACATCCAGCTTTCATTGAATCTCAGTGGTTTTTGCATATTTTTTCTTTCTCTTTCTTTCTTTTTTATTTTATTTATTTTATATATATGTATATTGGTATTTAAAAGGATTTAATATTTAAATATTGAAGCCAGTGAAATATACATTTAAATACCAATGTTTGTCAAGGTTTTAGGAGAACTTAACTCGAGGACTTTATAAGTTCAGGAAATGGCATAGAACTGTCATATACCACTTTTCATAGAACTGTCATATACCACTTTTCATAGAACTGTCATATACCACTTTTCATAGAACTGTCATATACCACTTTTCATAGAACTGTCATAAACCACTTTTCATAGAACTGTCATATACCACTTTTCATAGAACTGTCATAAACCACTTTTCAAAGAACTGTCATAAACCACTTTTCATAGAACTGTCATAAACCACTTTTCATAGAA
This sequence comes from Tegillarca granosa, assembly GCA_029721355.1. Classification (NCBI taxonomy): domain Eukaryota; kingdom Metazoa; phylum Mollusca; class Bivalvia; order Arcoida; family Arcidae; genus Tegillarca; species Tegillarca granosa. The sequence goes on from CM056604.1 coordinate 9,728,766, forward strand.
CTGTCATATACCACTTTTTGAATTTAATCATAAATATACATTCAAAAAGTGGTATATGACAGTTCTATGAAAAGTGGTATATGACAGAACAAATATCCCGACTTCGAACACGCACTGGTTACAATGGTCACATTTCAGCAATGGTAAAATATTATAAGAAACTCTCTCTCTCTCTCTCTCTCTCTCTCTCTCTCTCACTCTCTCTCTCTCTCTCTCTATATATATATATATATATATATATATATATATATTTATATTTATATTTATTTATTTATTTATTTACGTGTGTGTGTGTGTGTGTGTGTGTGTGTGTGTGTGTGTGTGTGTGTGAGAAAAACAACATTTTTTCGGTTTATTCAAAATATCATTTTAATTATATAACTGTACATGCATATCATATTTTAACTGCACATTGAAGCATGTATGGCCTCTAGGCATTTTACAATGAGTTATGTCACGGACAAGCAAATCAAGGCCGTTACACATGTCTGTCGTGTAATTCTGGATAGGCAATGATTTTTGCTATATTGGGGTCAAAGGTCTCAGACTGAAATAGACATGCAACGTGAAACACATCCACTTACACCAAGACAAGTGCGGAAATCCGATGGGTTATTGTAAATGTAGGTTTTAATATCCAGCAAAATAAAAGATTTAAGACAAGATATTTCAGGAAGTCGTAGTTGTTACAGCTATTATTTAATGACATAATTTGTACCGAGAATAATAATAATAATAAAAATGCCATGTGCAAAATTTTGAATATTTTATTTTAGAATAACAATTCGTAAAAAGTGTGATGTTTGCATCCTATCTCAATGATGTCAAAAATGAAATGATATTAACAAACAAAAACTTCCTCTATAAAACGCGGGGGGTTAACGGAAATAGCAAACCAGTCGTTATAGCCCTAAATTAAGTGTACGAACTTGAACTTTAAAAGCGAAACACTAACTGAATTTTAAGTACGATCAACGATTTGTTTCTTTGTAAGATGAATCATTTTATTTTTCTGACATTTCTTTCAAATTGCATAATGATTATGTCAACCATTTCAGTTTTCTGGTTTGATTAAAAGAGTTTAAGTACACTTCTTTTCAAACGCTGTAAGCAATGCGATCAATAAGATTTGTTGTATCAAAGTTTTCTTTCTTTTAAATCTTATTTCATAGATTTAATTTTTTATATGTTGTAAAAAAAGGTAAATTCTTGCACAAAAAGTAATTCTGATGTGTTAAGTATCTTTCAAAAATATTTTATTTCATTTATTTCCATGATAATTAAACAATGATAGAAAAATTAACAACAACAATCTTTATTTCCTCCTCACGGGAGAGTAGGTAGAAATGAAAGTGAGAATAATATATTTACATAAAAAAGAAAGAATAATACTATATACATAATTGATAGTGATTATATAAATGATTTGTGTTGTGATGCAATTGTAAAGATAGAGATGAACAGGAAGAAGAGTTTATTGGAAAAGAACAGAAATGATTACCTAGTGAGAGTGTGTGTAATAATTGTGTGTGTGTGTGTGTGTGTGTGTGTGTGTGTGTGTGTGTGTGGATGGCTATGTTTGCATGTACAACAGATGTTTACTTTCACTGAGTATTACGCAGCAGCAACAGTTAGCTATTTACCTGTCTATTCAGTTGTTGCATATAAGTCTATATTTCTAAATAATTTATACAAAAACTTGCAATTGGTGGTTTCAAAAGTTAACACATCAAAGTCTGGAAAATGTTCTGTTAAATGTTCTGTTTATAATAATAATAATAATAATAATAATAATAATAATAATTCAATTTTTTGTTTTATGTTAAAGATGAATATTATTAGAATATTTGTAGCTTAATTTTTTAATTTGCAACTTCGATTTCCACCTGGACTTATTTTTTGAATTTTAAACTTTTAGTTATTACTTCTGTTAAATAAGAAACACATTTACAATTAATCATCTTTTTATAAATCATATCGCGCAACAGTGTATTCCAATTGGACTGAAACAACTTTAAATGAAATTTATTTTCATTTTAATAAGCGACATAAATTCATTTTAAATATTATTATTATTATTATTATTATTATTATTATTATTATTATTATTATTATTATCATATACCACTTTTACATTCAAAAAGTGGTATATGACATATTGTCATATACTACTTTTTGAATGTATTTTTATGATTAAATTCAAAAAGTGGTATATGACATTATTATCCTCATCATCACTATCACCATTGCAATATAATAATAATAATACATGTAATGATAATAATGATAATAATAATAATACATGTACATGTAATAATAATACACTTAATAATAATAATAATAATAATAATAATAATAATAATACACGTAATAATAATAATAATAATTATTATTATTATTATTATTATCATCATTTTCATCATTATCATCATCATCATCATCATTATTATTATTATTATTATTGTTGTTGTTGTTGTTGTTGTGTTATTATTATTATTATTATTATTATCATCATCATCTTAAACGAAATAAAATTTCTATGATATTTACTCTACTTACCTGTTTGGTGTGCAGCTGTTGAATTGAGCCCGATTGATTTTTCCGTATTTATTTTTTGTCACATGACCAATGTTTATTATATATTTTTGGTCATGTGACAATTGTTTGGTCATGTGACAATTGTTTAGTGTGTTCTCAGTCATGTGACAACTTTAACTTGGTGTTTAATTTTTTTCATTTTTAAATGTATTTGTTTTAACTCACAGACCGTGACGGGGATGTGGTTTAGAAAAACCAGTGAAAAATGTCTTCCATCATTAAATACTTTTTAATAGACACATATTTTTTACGATGTAACTTTTTTGTTTGTGAATTGCATGAAATATGACGCTAGTAAATTTTGTTTATCAGCTTAAAATTGCTCATATGCAAATATATGAGTATGTATAATTATACAAAAAATTTGTTATTCACTTTGGAATTTTTTATCCCATACCTGGTGAAATTTATAATTTTTAGGCGATTAGCGCACAAATTAACCAAAAGACAAATTTATACTTTATACTCTATTGATTACATGTTACCTATTTATAACAAACTTTCAACCTTATTTTTGATACAGGTATTGTACCTGATGCGTGGTCTGTTGGTGATATCATCCCAGTTTTTAAAAACAAGGGAAGTAGAAATAATGTTAATAATTACAGACCTATTACTTTACTAAGTTGTATAAGTAAATTATTTACTTCTATTTTATGTAAAAGGTTAAATGAATATGCTGACGAATGTTCATTATTGAGTGAAAACCAGACTGGTTTTAGACATAAGTATTCTACCCTTGATAACATTTTTGTACTCTATAACTTAATAGAAACTCTTTTTATGAAAGGTAAAAAAACTCTATTGTACATTTATTGATTTCCAAGCAGCATTTGATAAAGTATGGAGAGGAGGCCTGTGGCAAAAACTATTTAAATATAATATCAACGGTAAATGTTTTAGATACTTGGTTAATATGTATAATAATACAAAATCTAGAATTAAGGTAGATGGTTTGTACTCTGATTTTTTTATATGTAATACTGGTGTTAGACAAGGGGAAAATTTATCCCCATTTTTGTTTGCTATTTATCTAAATGACCTAGAAGAGTTTTTTGTTGATAACAATGTAAATGGATTGACAACTGTCACTAATGAATTGGAAGATAATCTTGGTATTTATATAAGACTGTTTTTATTATTATATGCGGATGATACTGTATTAATGGCCGAAACTAAAGAAGACTTACAATATCAATTAGACTGTTTTTCGGATTATTGTAAATTATGGAAGTTGTATGTAAATGTGTCTAAAACAAAGGTTGTAATTTTCTCAAAGGGTAGAATCCCAAAAAATATGTCATTTTATATTGATGGTTCAGAACTAGAAATTGTCAAAAATTTTAAATACTTGGGTATATTTTTTAGCAGATCTGGTTCATTTAATTATACAAAAAAATATTTAGCAGAAAAAGCTACTCAAGCAATGTATTCTGTAATTAAAAAATCTCGTTTTTATAATTTATCAATCGATTGTCAATTGGACTTGTTTGACAAAACAGTGTTGCCAATATTATTGTATGGCTGTGAAATATGGGGATTTGGAAATTGTGATATTCTCGAAAGGGTTCATCTCAAATTCTGTAAAATAATTCTCCATCTTAAAAAATCAACTCCAAACTATATTGTTTATGGTGAAATTGCAAGGTATCCAATTATTGTTAATATTAAAAGTAGAATTATAAGTTTTTGGGCTAATATTATTACTGGTAAAGACACAAAATATTTATCGCTTATGTATAATCTTTTATATTCAAATTATCTAAATGGTGTTAATTATAAATGGCTGTGTTATACAAAATCAATTTTTGATGGATGTGGTTTAAGTAATATTTGGTTATCCCAAACATTTAGTAGTAAAACATGGTTAGTAAAATGTATTAAACAAAAATTATGTGATCAATTTATACAACAGTGGAGTAGTGATATAGAAATTTCATCTAAAGGTATCTCTTATAGGTTATTTGTTGACAATTTTGAAATGCAACATTACTTATTGTCTAATATTTCTACAAAAAATAAAATTTTATTATGTAAATTTAGAACAAGCAATCATAAGTTACCTATAGAAACAGGTCGTTGGTCAAACATTCCAAAGTCTGATAGAATATGCACTTTGTGTTTTGAAGATATTGGAGATGAATTTCATTATATAATGGTTTGTAAATGTTTTGATGAAGTTAGAAAACAATATATTCCAAATTTTTATAGAAATAATCCAAACGTTTTGAAATATTATTCTTTATTTTCAACAAAAAAATTGTCATTATTAAATAATATTTGTAAATTTATTAGTGTTATTTTTGAGAGAGTCCTCCAGGTTAAATTTACAACAAAATTTAAATGTTAAGTTCATACTGTAACTCACGCATGCTGTATTGTTATATATGTATATATGTATTTACATGTTCTCTGTATTGTTAATATTACAATGATGAGAAATAAAGAAATTTGAAAATTTGAATTTGAAAACTTGAAACAAACTGGTCCCATGGAGAACCATTTTGTGCATGTGGCCATGAGAAAAATACAGAACATGTTGTAACGTTACAATGTCTTCCTTGCGTTTCAATTGTTAAGAAACTGCTATTTTAAGATTCAACATTTTTTGTAAGCTTATTTTTGACTCAAGACTTGTTATAATTTTCGCTTGACGGTCATGTATCTTGTACACACCTACACACCCACTAACTTCAATTTATTAATTTAATTCATCTCATGAAATTTTATTAGACATATATTGTCTGTAGATTACATGATGCAATTATATAATAAATTTCTTTGTTATGTGATATCAGCGACATTTATAACTTTTTAAATTTCGCTGGTAATATATTATTTACGTACATTTTACTTTTGATGTTTTTCCTCGTGGGTGTTTGTGTGTTGGCATTGCGCATATCATGCTTTTATCAAGACTATACGTTCATATTTCACACACACACACACACACACACACACACACATATATACATATATATATATATATATATATATATATATATATATATATATATATGAGAGAGAGAGAGAGAGAGAGAGAGAGAGAGAGAGAGAGAGAGAGAGAGAGAGAGACTAGTGCGAAGGACTGTGATTTTCTATGATTTTCTAAGGACGTGGTAAATTAATGCGCCAGTTTGTAATTGAAACATTATATAAATGTGGTACTGCAAGGCGAATTGTTGCAAGCGTCATAAAGGACGGGGCCAGTTAATGATTTACTTACTATTGCTTGATAAGTCGAATGTTATTTTACGCCACATCAACAATTTTCACACAAGACCATTTCAAAAATCCAAGGATTAATATTAATGGAAGTTTGTGTAGTGTTTGAGTATTTGTGATCTACATACAGATACTGAGCCAACCAGAAAAAGATTTGAGAAGAAAAAGCTTTCTCATTTGCAGTAGACAGGAGTCACTGCCTTGGTGAGTCATGGACGTTCGCTTAGAGAACGGGAGATCATGTTTTATACATAAGACTTTCAATTGTAGATATTGGTTCCTTGTCTGGCGCCCGGCATTAGGAGGATAGAGTATCGAGTATCGACGTGTCAGGATACTGGACTAAGTAATATGCTGATCTGTGGCATACTGATTCGGTGAGCTAGCATCTTACTAAAAACTGCCTTGAGTGCACGCTAATACAAGACAGACCATAATACACAATGACATACACGAACTTGTTCTTAGATTAATCCATACAGATTGAAAACCTTGCTTTTTTCTCGAATAGCTGGGAAATTGCTGATGCGATATTAAACAACATTAAAACTAACTAACCAACCAATCCACCTTGGTCGATCCCACAGCGTTGAGACACCTTGGGTTTAAAAAAATAACGACTTCTAGCCGTTCGGTCACCGCTTTCTTCCTTACTGTTCTTGCTACAAGTACCCTTATAGAAGTAACTTTCTACACGTAACTGGTTGTTTCGATTTCAGTTTCATTGCGGAATAAATAAATAAATAGATAAATTAATAGATAAAAAATAAATAAAAATAAAGATATAAATAAAAACAAATTAATTAATTAATAAAAACAAACAAATAAAATAAATAAATAAACAAACAAATAAATAGATAAAAACAAATAAATAAATAAATACAAACAAACAAATAAATAAATAAATAAATAAATAAATAAATAAATACAAACACTAATCAACAACGTATTATTGTTCCTTATTTAATATTTTTTTAATTTCTGCTTCATCAATGTTGTCAAATTTCCATTTTTGTGAAGAAATGTTTTTATCACAAGGTTTCATAAAAAGTTCCAAACTTTCAGAATCATAATCTAAACAATGATTAGTTGATGGATGAAATATCGTCTTGGTACTCTGAAAATGTAGGAAAAATGTTAACCAATTAGACAAGATTTCATAAAATCGTTGCAGAAATAACGATGCAAGGGGGACAACTCTTTAAAATAATAATTTAATGTGGTGTTGCTATGCGAGAGGTCGGGGTTCGAACCCTGGCCGGGTCTGACCAAGACTTGACCATTGGCAATGACTGTTCTTTCGCCAAACACTCGGCATTTAAAATGAAAGTCACGGGTCCTTCGGATTAGACCATTAAAACCGATCCCCCGAGTCACGCCAGCGTGGCATGTTAAAGAACCGTCTCTGCACATTGCCCTAAGCGCACTGCAAAGGTCAAAATCTCTTTCACTTCACATATATATCTAGTGACGTTTCGATATCAGTGAAATATTCTTGACTCTGACGTAAAACTCCATTTAATCAATAATCAATCAAGGTATGTTGCACCTAAAACAACTAGGCTCGGATAGCGCCTACGTTCAAATCTCAATTACCGCCTCGATTACTCTGTGATAGAGCGTCGCGTCGGTCTCGAGTCTGGGCGATCGAGATTAAAACCCCGATCGGATCATACATGAGACTTCAAAATTTGAGATACAGCTTCCTCACCTGGCTCTTGGCATTATTTGGAAAGAGTATAGGTATGCTTGTATACATGTAGCATTCTGACTCGGTGAGCTAGCAACAAAAAATCACCCCGAGTGCGCTCCGGTACAAGGCAGACTATAATAGAGACTCGCACATTTCAATTAAAACTTGTTCTAAAATTAATCCTTTGAAATTAATATTCTTGCTCTCGCCCCCCCCCCCCCCAAAAAAAAGGCTGATGCTGAACAAAATTACAACAAAAACGACATACAAATATTAATTAGAGAGACCAGTGCGAAGATCCGTCATTTTCTCTGAGCACTCCGGTTTCCTCCACCATTCCAGAACTTACCTTAGCTTTTTTTTTAAAAAAACGTTTTAAAAAAATTTGACTGGAACATCAACGTTCTCCTTCTCAAAACAAGTCTTGCGACGAAAATGTCGCATTTACCATATTACGTTAGCAATATCGCTTTGTGTTCTATTCCTGCGGCGGGAAATTGCCAAGATTGTGCGCATGTGTGTGTGTGTGTGGGGGGGGGGGGTTCAAAAATTTTAGCAATCAGATATGACGTTACTAATACAGAGTACCGTATTACTTACAAGGCTATAGATAAATTCCTGGTATCCGCCCTGGCCATGACAACCAAACAGTGTGAGTGCTTCGTCTTGAGAGTGGGATACATCAAAACAATTGACATGCTTTGTGGCTAGCCGTATATCCTTCCGGAAAGTATATTCAAACTTCTGAAATTTTAAAATCCGATTCAGTAGTGAAAAGGATAATTAAAAAATTGTCAAATACTAAGGAAACAGGGACCACGGTCAGGTCCTCTTAAACGTCACCTTATATGCCTCTAGACTACCAAGTCATCCCGTTAAATATCAAAAACCGACGAAAGAAAGTTTGTAATAGGACTTGCAGAAGGTCGGTGGTGTTGTTATACTCCTTGATGTTTTCCAACAAGTTGTGTTTAATTTCCTTTGAAAACTACTGAATGTTTCACTCTGTGTGTGTGTGTGTGTGTGTGAGAGAGAGAGAGAGAGAGAGAGAGAGAGAGAGAGAGAGAGAGAGAGAGAGAGAGAGAGAGAGAGAGAGAGAGAGAGATACATGTACCAAGGTTTCGGTTAACTTGCCAGGAATTGGCGTTTTACCTTCAAATCAAGATAGATTTTCTTACATCGAGACGTTACCAGCTGAAGGTGAAATTTAGTTCCATTCCATGCGCTTATGATTTAACATTTAAGAATTTTTTTCGGTCATATAAGATTTTTAAAGGTCTCTTCTAAAAGATTTTAAAGTGCAACGGCAGAAGAAAATCGCTTAAGTTTGTATTAATAGGCGACGGATTTGAATCTTACCTGTAAAGAGATTTTGTCATTACAAGGTTGTAATGTAAATCTGCCAGCTTTTTCTCTATGTGTAAAATCTATACATAAGCTATTTACCTTCGTTTATTATCTAATAAATAAAAATAATAATATAGTGTTCAAGTTAAAAGTCAAAATAATAATTTTGTTTACAAAAATACAGTCTTAGAGCCCCTATAGCTTATTATCTTCAGTTTTATTTTCTCGTTTTATTTCTGTTCTTCATGCTGATCTTTTCAAATAAAATGTATCAAGTTATTTAAAAAATATTGAACCAACTCTTAAAAAAATCGTTTTTGTTTTTTCCCCAATGCTTGGACAGGATGACCACACCAACTACTTTTCTGAAATTATAAGAATCCAAATTCGTAATTGGTTAATTTCAAGCAATTTAGGGAAAATCCACATAAAATAAAGAGAAGCTTAAACCCCTTTTTGCAGGATTTTCGTATTATTTTTCAATGTCATATTCTCCTCACCTTCCCCGAAGCTAACGGAGTCGGTTCGACTGCTGGATAATAATTCTGAAGATCGAATGCCACTTCTTTCATAAACCAGCTAAACGGTTTACAATTTAATTTTTCTCGGATTTTTTTCTGTTCACTCACGTCTCCTGGGTCGACTGTTCTACATTTTGGACGTCTTTTGTATAAATATTCAGCATACTCGTCCATCCATACTACAGCAACTCGCTTGTAATTCTTAAAATAATAATTTAATTTTGGTTATGACATAATCATATATATCATGCTGCAAAAAAGTCCTATTAACCTTTGAATTTGTTTAGCACTATTTGTCAAGATATTTCAAATTTTATGAACAAATAAAATTTCAAAAAATACATATACTTAATCCGATTAATAAAGATTAATCCCTTACTGGAACCTTTATTGAACAGTTTTTGAAACTAAAAATGAGTCCGAAATTCCTAGTGCGTGGCAGTCTTGGTCAGACCCGGCCAAGGTTCGAACTCCGACCTCCCACATACGAAGCGAGCACTCTACAAACCGAGCTACCGTAGTGATCGTACGGGGGCGTGGAATGGCCAAAACAAAATTGTTTAAACGATTAAGCTCTCACGAGCAGAACTGAATTTTTGAAGAATTTTAAATTTTTCGTTAAATCTGCACATGGCATAGCTCCATTATATCAAAACAAGATGTATCCAATCAGTACTTACCTTATCAACAAAGTTTCCCTTTCCATCATGATCAAATGGCGAATGTCGTCCATAAATATGTCCTATCCTAGAACATGGAGCGTCTACCATCATCCCGCCACACTGCCATATCTATTTTAATAATAAAAAAAAAACCCAAAACATTTAGAGTTAAATTAAAAAAAAAAATAAAATAAAAAATATAATGAAAATAATTATTTAAGTTTTCATTGAAAAATTTCATATCAAAATACTTTTGATCTCATTTTGATCATAGTAATAACATCAATTATCATTAATGCACAACAACAACAAAAGAGAACAACAGCAACAACAAGAATAGTTACAATAGCAGCAACAATAACAAACAGTATCAACAACGATACTTACAGCAACAGTAACAATAACAACATCAACAACAATGATAACAAGAGCAGCAGCAACAATTATAACATCAACAACAACGATAACAACATCAACAACAACAATAACAACATCAACAACAACAATAACAACAACATCAACAACAACCTCCATTATTGAAAAACGTACCTTGAATGATAGTTCGTATTGTTCTCCTCCCCAAATCTCCAACCCTTCATCATATCCACCTAGCTCCCAAAACCATTTTGTACTTATTGCAAATAGTCCACCTGCCATCACGGGACTCCTGAAGATCAAATATTTTTATTATATAAATTTTATGAATAAAATTTATGATACTTTTTCATTATTATTATTATTACAATTATTACATGTATTATTATTATTATCATTATAATTATTAAAATTTCCAAATACATTTTTAAGTTTTGATTTCAACGTGTAACATTTATTATTTTATTATTATTATTTTTTTATTATCATCAATATTATTATAAAAATTTCCAAATACACGTTTTATATTTTGATTTCAACGTGTAACATTTAAATTTAAATTTAAGGTTTTCTAAGAATTATCACAATGTTAAATGAAAATCATCATCATCATCATCATCATCATCATCATCATCATCATCATCAATGATTAAAAATAAGAATTAAATGTAATACTTAAAAAAGCTTTTTTTTTTCTTTAGTTGTCTATGGAAATAGACCTCTGTTGAGAGTCTACCATTTGTCTAAATGACTATAACAAAAATAAAAGTATTCATTTAATTAAATACGACAAAAGAAATAATGTGAATTTTTTCAATACATACTTGAATGGTTCAGATGGGTGTTTTCTGTCCTCTTCTGTGATTGGTAATCTTTTATAATCGAAGTGCCAATCAAAAGCGCCTCTCATACCTTCATCCTGGGCTCTATAATTGTACGTTTCCCGGTCTATTACATCTATAAAAGGACATACCACTGTCTTGTAATCTTCTGCAATTGGCTCTGTAAAAAAATAAAAAATAAATAATTAAATAAATAAATATCGAATAAATAAATAAATAAATAAATAAATAAATAAATAAATAAATAAATAATAAAAGGAATACAGACACTTTTGAATTTGTCACTTCGTTGTCGGGACAATATAACAAATATTTAGTTTTTCCCATTTTTAAATATTCTTTTTAACGTTTTATAAATGTCAGTACTTGTGACGAAGCTCGATACATTTTAAGAAAGTTGAATGGGGAAACAGACAATAATTTCTGTATATCAAATAAAACTCTGCTTTACGAGTTGCTGAAATATTACTATTATGATCCATATTCACAATTCCTTAACCCAGACTTTACTGAAATCTGACAAGTTTAAGATTCTTATAATTTTGTTACTTTTTCTTAAAATTAATTTAATTTTTAAGATTATTGAAAACTTATGTAAAAAGCAGCTGCAAAAGCAGCAGCGGTAGCCGTAGTAGTAACATTCGATTTAGTTTGACAAAATAATAAATAGTTCCAACGTTATTCTTAGTAACACGAGAAATTGTCAAAATTTCCTAAAACTATTGTTAAACAGACGGCATTACATAAAACACTTTTCAATCACTATTTGTATCATTTCTCGATATTATTGGTAGTTACCTAATAAAGGTGGAAGCCAATTCACATTAGCCTCGCAATGGCAGTCAAGAAATAAAAGTACTTCTCCTGTAGCGTTCCTAGCTCCCAATATCCGGGCTCTGATCAATCCTAATCTCTCTGTTCCTCTTAAAATCCTTACATTTGTAAAATGTTTTTTCACATATGAGTCAAGTGGCTCTTTACAATATTCTATTAAGAAAAAAGAATTTATTAATAAAGTGTGTGTGTGTGTGTGTGTGTGTGTGTGTGTGTGTGTGTGCAAATGTAATCGCAAAGAAGGATTTCGCGTTGTAAAACTGAAAAAACCTCTTTAAAACAAGGTTGTTGATACTTGCCTCTACTGCTGAAGTCATCCACTAATTATCACTTCATGGACTCGACCAGGTGGCGATCGGTGTGTGTGTGTGTGTGTGTGTGTGTGTGTGTGTGTGTGTGTGTGTGTGTGTGTGCAAATCTAATCGCTAAGAAGAGTTTCACGTTGAAAATTGTAAAAAAAAAAAAAAAAAAAAAAAAAAAAAAAAAAAAAAAAAAAAAAAAAAAAACTCTTTAAAACAAGGTTGTTGATACTTGCCTCTACTGCTGAAGTCATCCACTAATATCACTTCATGGACCAGACCAGGAGGTGATCGATCTAAAATTGACCAAACTGTACGCATCAGTATGCTCAAATATTCGTTATGGAAAGGAATGATCACACTTACATTTGGTAGTTTACTTAAATATTTCTTTTTTCTGCAACTAAAATGAAAAAAAAAATCGTTCATCGAGAAATTATTTAAAAAGCCTTAACTGACCTTACATAAACTGCTAAAAAAGAGAATTTCAGAAAGACAAATAGATAGATAGATAGATAGATAGATAGCTAGATAGATAGATAGATTTTTTTTCTAAATCCACAAGATACTTACTCAGGATGTCGATTATCCGGAAGGGATCTATGTAGCGAAATCATGTCAGATACATATGGTGAAAAAGGTTCGGATTGAAGTTGTCTCCGTTTTTCAGCCACATCTTCTGGAGATAATCTGATGGATTTACCATGTTCACCCGGACCTAAGGAAACAACGTTAGCTTTAATTTCATATAATTGTATTTAATTAATCAGTATGTAAGGTTTGATTAAGTAAACGAATTTGATGACAATTAAAACTCTCTGCTGTGGTAGTTTAAGACGAGTGAGTGAGTGAGATAGTGAATCAGTGAGGCTACTCACGCCTGCTGTTGCGTGATCGTCTGATCCAAAGGAAATTATATGGATGACAAATGAGAACAATGTTATTAAAATTTGACCTGCAAAAATATTATATTGCTTCGATATAAGTAAAAGACTATTGACTGGGGAGTAAAACACCATTACTACCTCAACTCAACTCACAAAAGATCGGTGGTTGTTTCCTGGTGCACCGGTTTCCCCTATCATTTAAAGAGCTGGCCGCCACGGAAGAAGATAATGCTCTCGCTGATTATTCATCCTGTAGCATCACTATGGAATAAAGTCACCACAATAAAAGCCAAAAAAGTGAATGTAACATAAGATTGTAAGAGTGGTCGCTTCGTATGTGGGGTGTCGAGGTTCAAATACTGGCCGGGTCTGACCAAGACTTGAAAATAGATAGTGACTGTTTTTTCACCAAGTACTCGATATTTAGAAATGAAAGTCACTGGTTCTTCAGATGAGACCTTAAAAACCGATGCCCTATATCACGGCAGGTGTGACATGTTAAGAACCCTCCCTGCACATTACCCGTTGCGCTCTGCAAAGGTAAAAAATTTTACACCTTCACCTATAGTTGGTGACGTCTCGTTATCAGTGAAATTCTTTACAGTGACGTAAAAACCCCATTAAATCAATCAATCAATGTATCAGAGAAATGATAGTTTCGACTGAGTTTTTGAACTCCATACTTCCGAATCGATAAATAAATTTTTCTCAAACACTAGTTTTTTTTTTGTAACTACGATGGAATGTTTGCTTTGTCTCATAATTTGGTACAAAATTTTATATTCTTTAAGAATATGACTTTGTCGTGTGCAAATTTCTGAATTTTTTAAAATTTAAACAGGTCAACTGTATATATTTATTACCTGTTTTTTGTTGTTCCATTTCAATCTGTTTATAATTATGCCAATCTATTTTTACTGGAATTTCGGTTTTCTGCTTTAATAATATGAAATATAAATTAAACTTACAATTAATCTTTATAATCCTGATAAACTTGAATGGCTATTGACATCTAGTCAATTTCTATTGAATGCATAAATATATATTGAAAATTTAATTATGTCGGACTTGATGAACATCTCCAATCAAACGTTCTTACTATTTATTGAAAATTATTCATTTTGGCATCAAAAACTTTTAAGAAGGCTTTTCTAGGCATTAACAACCTTTTCAGGACATTCTGCAGGACATCAAAGTCTTTATCAGAACCTTCCTTTGGGCATCAAAACCTTTTCAGAACCTTCTTGAGAGCATAATCAAAACCTTTTAAGAACCTTCGTATAGGCATAAAAATCTTTTCAGAACCTTCTCTTTTGCATCAAAATCCTCTTCTAGGCGTCCAAGCCTTTTACAAAATTTTCAGCCGTTTTAATTTTTGAAACTTATTTAAAACTAAGGATTGGTTCCCATGCAAAGCATTCCTAAGCTGGATTTGGATTTATATAATTTTGTAACCTTGAATTTATAATTGTTTAAATGTTTATCTTTTTATCTATCAAACTTTTCGGCCCTAGTGTTACTGATGAGATATGAATTTCCTAAATGTGCACATCTGACACATAAAAAATAAACAGGTACTTTTGTCAAATATTCAGAACCTTCTTCAGAGCATCAAAACCTTTTCAGAACCTTTTTTTGGGCATCGGATACTTTTAGGACTTTTCGTGTCCATCAAAACTTTTCACAACCGGCTTCTCGACGTCTTCTGTTTTTCCGAATCGTCATTAGGTTATCAAAACCTTTTCAAAACTTTCTTCAGGGAATCATCAAAGACTTTGATAATTATTTATGATAAAATTTCCCAATATTTTGATTTTAATCGTCTGGGTCTATTTCCCTGCCGACCAAAAAGGAAATTTCTTCATGACTGTTAATATAGACCAAACACTCTCAAATTTAATCAGCTTTTTCCGTTACAAAATCGTCTGTATTGAATAAATTATGTAAATTTATTAAAATCATTATTAAGAGGTTCAGTCCTCCGGGTTAGTTATTTAAGCAATTATTGTCTTGTAATTTCTTGCACATGCATTGTATTGTATTTATGTTTATGTATTGTTTATATATTCTCTGTATCGATAATCTTTAGTATGAGAAATAAAGAAACTTGAAACTTGAAAACTCAAGTTAAATTGTCTGACTTACCGTGGTTACTTCTGGCGATTTGTAATCTAAATCGTTAATCTGTAATCTGTCGGAATTCTCTTTATAAGAATATTGAATTGTTAAATGTCCAATAAACGAAAAGAAGCCGATAAAAATCAAATACTTGAGTATAGTTATCGAATTCCGCCTCATGGCTGCGTATGGTGGATGTTCTCAAAATTCCAATACGAATTACACAAAATAATTTCTAATCGTTGTAAGTTTATCAATTGTTTCAAATCACAAAACATGTAAATACATAAAGTCTTCAAGCAATCCGTT
Source organism: Tegillarca granosa (assembly GCA_029721355.1). NCBI lineage: Eukaryota > Metazoa > Mollusca > Bivalvia > Arcoida > Arcidae > Tegillarca > Tegillarca granosa. The sequence continues at coordinate 9,744,476 of CM056604.1, forward strand.
TTTTGTTCTTTTTAAAAAAATTAAAAAATATAAATATACTAATATCAGTAACTCTGTAAGTTTACGTGTCGGTAGGTACGGTGTCGTTATTTGATTACGTGATACACGTTATTGAGCGCAACTTTTAAGAAGCAAAATGATTTTGGGTAACATGTTGTGGGATAGTAAACTACAAACAATAAATATTCTCGTGTAAATGTGTCACACAATACACACATTGTGTCGAGATCGATTTTTACGGTTTATCTTAATCAAATCAATCTGTTCAGTAAGATATTGTGAGGTGATAAAAAATCAGATTGATCCAATCAACTAGCTTGCCGGATGCATCTTAAATTATATCTGGTAACAAGGGAGTTTATAGTTTATAGTTATATAGTTAATACCTATCACAGGTCCTTGTTTTTTGTTTTTGTTTTTGTTTTTTGTTTTTTTTTTTTTGTTTTTTTTTTGTTTCTTTTTTTGGTTTTTTTTTGTTTTTGTTTTTGTTTTTTCTTTGTTTTTCCTTTTTTTTTTTTTTTGGTACTTCGCTTACCTTTGTAAATTATAAGACAGACCGAATAGACATCTATGAAATAAGTTTGAGACACTATTCGAGCCATATAATAAACAAAAATGAACAGACTTCATCGATCATTCATTGTATCAGCACCGTTTGTCTGGCGAACTTAATGGCTTTGTCTAATATATTAGCCATTTTGGCTGATGACGTCGAGCTATCAGCGCGAACGATGACGTCTTTATTTTGCAATCTATCGGCTTTGTACCTATCACGTTAAATAAAATCGATCATAAACTCTTATTATAAAAAGCAGAAACAGTATGCTGTGAGAAGCATATCACATGTCCAAGTATAAGAGCAAAATTCATTTAAATATTGATGAAGAAACATGAATGTCCAAAATAATCCAGATTATTTCTCTCTTTTTATGGTTAACGAATTTAAAGCAATTTAATCTTTTATCTATGTCAATATTTGAAAATAAGAAGAAAAGAACAGGCAACTAAATACTATGCACCTGGCAACTGCACCAAAAAAGAAGTAAAATGAAGCAGCGAAACTAGATAAATTAAACAAATTTTGTGACATTTGATAATAAAACCTCTATCTTTAAACGGAAAAAGCAGTGATTTCACTTTGATAAATGATTTCGTAGCAAAGAAACAAATATTTCTGATGGGTTTCGAACCCTATACTATCGTCCGGGTCCCGTTTGTAAGCTACAGGCAAAATAAGTAAATGTCCTCATTAAAGAAGGATAAGGCTAATGTAAAAAATTGTATTAAAAAGAAATTGTTTTAAAAATTGATTTTAATTAGAAAACGTTGATTTGATTATATACATGTACTGCAAAGATGTTCTACGCTTCAACGAAGCTAAGTATTAAGGGATAATTGTTTACCCATCAATACACAAAGATTTGTTAATAGGACAGTAACGATCTACGTAAAACTTTAAAAAAAAAACTCTTTAAAAGAACTTTAGTTTGGGCTCTGTTTCATTGAATCTCCTATGTGTTATATCAATGCACAAAGGAAAAAATAAGATAAAAACGTCGTATAGGTTAAACCAATATTTATTTATCTATTTATTTATTTATTTATTTATTTATTTGTTTATTTATATAGTTGATCTTGGCTAATGTCAAATGATATCTAGGTGCATTTTTGTGGATTTTCCCTGCTTATCTACAAAATATCAAACGTGCATCTTGACTATTGCAAATGATTGACAACACAATTTTGCCTGATTAATACTGAAACATTGAAAATCAGGAAAAAATTATTATGTGTCGAACTTGTTAAGTAGGATTTCATAAAATTAATTATAAAAATAATAGCTTATTAATTAATAACAAATTCTGCAAATAAACCTAGAGAACACTGAATACAAAATGTAGAGCCGTGATGTGACTTACACTGTACTCAATTACAGACACTTCTTCAATATTCTTATTGCTAATTAAATATTTACCTTTACTTCATCTATACTCAGGCCGGTATCTTTTCTACAAGCATTGCTCTTAACACATGTGCTACCTCTATTTTATGTCCAAGCCTATAATCTTTTTAAATCGTTTTCGTAACCACCGAATACGAATTTAAAAAAAAAATCGTACTAACCAATTATATGAAAATATATAATAAATAGCGGACGGTAAACTTTATTCGTATACTTTTCATCTGCTTGTGGGTCCGGACAACAAATTATGTTAGAAAGTTATATTATTCTAATCACCATGCTATTTGCTAAGTTTGTAGAATTGACGCATAACCCAGGAATACCACAAACTGAAGATTGAAAGATTTTACGAAAATGTAAACATGGAAGTTAAAAATTAAATATTTTACTTAAATGAACCGGTATTTTGTAAATAATTTATACCTAATTATTTTAGATTTGTCACCAATAATAACTTAAAAAGCACATTGAACAGCAAGTTTAAAGTAGTTATAAAATCTTTTTGTAACTATCGATCTGTCTGCCTGATATTTATATTGTCCATAAGTCCGAGCGGGTACCCCTGCTGGTGGAGTAAACCCGAGGGTATCCATAACTCAGTAGACAGTACTTTGTGCTGTCAGAAAATATACCATTTAGCAGAATTTTCAGCCGTCTTAATTTTTGAAATTTATTTAAAACTAAGGGTTGTTCTCTCATGCAAAGCATTCCTTAGCTGGATTTGAATTCATATAATTTTTGAACTTTAGCTTCATTAATTTTCAACTGTTTGGCTTAAGTTTTTTATCCATCAAACTTTTCGGCCCTTAGTGTCACTGATGAGGAATGACTTTCGAAATGTGCACATCCAGCACATCAAAATTTATTTATATGTATTTATATGTATGTATTTATGTTATATATATATATACTTGTTAATTCTTCACTTCACGACCATGCTTATTAAAAACCCGGAGATGGCCATGTGGCAATATAAAAATACATTCTTTGCAAGATGGCAGTGTCTTTCAAAATCTTTCAAATGTACCGGATAATAATACCAGTCATGATCTATATTTATAAACTCGTACTTCATCACCAGTCTCATTACAAACCCAAAGTTTACCTTCATCATCAATACTCAGTCCCCATGGATACTCTATACCATGCTCCGAAGCGAGTACAAACTGTAAAAAATTCCCATCACAATCTATCTGATGTATTCTGTTATTCTTGTGGTCACTTAGAAGAATATTCCCCAACTTATCGCAGGCTATCCCATAACAGCAAAGAGGCTTTATACTTGTAGATGAATCAAAATCCGGGTACTTAAATTTGAACTGGCCATCTTTATTCACCACAACAACATAATTACAATTATCAACAACACAGACATCTCCATTATAGTTCTCTGTAACTTCAGTTGGATCAATAAAAAGCGATTGGTTTTGTTTGTTGTATTTTATGGTTTGTTTGATTTGTCCATTTAATGACATCCTTACTACTTTGTTATCATTCTCACCTTTATACAAACATACAAGTACGTCTTGTTCTGTTGTCAGACACAAACCTTTTGTCTTGTACGGCAATGTGTTTGCTATAATGGCAACTTTACCATTTGACGAATATTTCTTTATATGATGACCTTGTGACTCTGTAAACAGAATTTCTCCTGTATTCGACACTGCAATACCATCTATGTAATTGGCAAACTTTAGAGTTATCTCTACTTTTCCATCTGTATTTATCAAAAACAAATCACATCCATTTCCACACCAGGATTCGTTATTATTCAAAGAAGAAATAGCAATACTTTCACCGCCAGGTTTTATCTTTGCTATGACTTCGGTGCTGATGGCTGGTAAATATTTCCTTCTATTTTCTCCATCTGGTATATATTCGCTCTTATCTTTATATGACATATTCAATTTCAATTTTCCAAACATCTTTGGTAGATCATGTTTACCGCTGCTCACAAATACCGGTGGATAAGTACATTCAATAATGACTGGCGATGCCAGCTTCTTCCGTCTTTGTCTGATATCTTTGATAATACATAATATTGTATTAATTCCGGTTTCAGGGTTATCTTTAAATGACCTAAGTAAATCTTTGTTTTCAGACAAAATCTTCTGTATCTCCTTAGTTTTGGAGTCCATAATTTTCATTTCTTGAATTTTACGTTTTTCTTGTTCATATATCAGGTCGTCTGCAATTTTGTCCACCTGTGATTTTATTTCATTCCTTTGCTTGATGATGTCACTTTTCGTTTTGTCTGATAGCTTGATATAATCTTTAACGTGGTTTGTATTAACTGCAGTGATGTTTCTAGGTTTGATATTTCCTGTTTGGTTTTTGTTGCAACTTGTAAAATTTCGCTCCTATATTTTTCTGTAGCGTTTACAAGATGATCCAAATCATGATTTTTGTGAGTTTTATCTGCAATGCATATGATACAGACTGGCATTTCACACGTAGTGCAGAGCATTTGTATTCGTTCTCGAGAATGTATGGAACAAGGAATTTCACTGTGTCCTTTATCCTCAACATCAGTTTCTCCGTCTTTAGCAATACTCACGACCGTGTGGTTTTTACTTACGTTCATTCGTAAACGCATAGTCTTACAGTCTTTACACATTTCTTGTGTACATTCTTGACAATAAAACCTGGCATCAACACCTCGCGTACAAACATCACATTTGCTTATTGGAGCCTGTGCGGCTGCCATCGTATAAGCGATTAAACTAATTTTTGCTTTGTCAGCTTCATCACCTGAAAAAATATCAATACATATGGTCATTATTTAAAAGTTTTTATTTGATTCTTGATTGACTTTATTTAAGACTGTTTGACCCCCAGAAAACAAACATAATTTGCAGATAAAAGTTTTTAGAAATAAGCAAAATAAACAGGAAAGATGAAGAGGTCTAAAAATATTTTAAAATATTACCTGTAAATAAGCCTCTAATGTCACTGATGAGGAATGATTTTCCGAAATACGCATATTTGGCACATCTAAGGTTTGTTCCCTCATGCAAAACAATCCTTAGCTGGATTTGGAATTATATACTTTTGGAGCTTTAGGTTCATTAATGTTCGAATGTTTGGCGTATGTTTTTCATCTATCACACTTTTTGGCCTCTAGTGTCACTGATGAGGAATGATTTCCCTAAATGTGCACATCTGGCACATCAAAATTAACTGGTATTTGTGTTATATATTTAATACATGTTCGTGAGAAATTTAACCTGTCATTGTTCCTTATTTTAAGAAACAATTTTGTATGATAACATACCTGTCTGCTTAGCGGAAGAAGTTTGAGTCTTTTTGAATTGTATTCGTACATATCAAGATGTCTGCCAAAATGGTTGATCATTTAACAAAACATGTTTCAATGATCTGGGTCACTTATCCGGTATGTTAGTTATTGATCTATTTAAATATACATAATTCTAAAAATATCAATTGTTACACTTCAGTAATCATGTTGGGTAAATGTGTTTTGTTATTGAAATAAACTTGATTTCTTTTTAACAAATATGGGACTAAAAGAAAACTGGGTAGAGCTTTAAGTCAACAGTCTGTTTTAAAATTTAAATTGGGAAACATATGAATTTTGTCCTTCTTTAACGTGTACATGTTTTTATCATGCTTAAAATTTCAATTTATTTGGAATTACAAGTATCCAAAATATCATTGCTTGTCCATATCGAAACACTTGATTTTCATTATTTAACAATTTTTTTTTTGAAAATATATAAATTAAACTCTTATCGATTTTATCAATTTTGTGTCATACTTTTGGTGTTTTGTCGATTTTATTTCCGGGTACATATATATATATATATATATATATATATATATATATATATATATATTCTCCAAAAACTAATTTTTGTCATTTTCTTTTTTTAATGTCATATTTCGTTGTATGTTTTTTTGTACAATATTTTGTTGTATTTACTCTAATTCTGAAATCTGAAATGTTGTTGTTAAATATAGGCATATTATATGTATAATCTATGCATAAGTAAAATATCTATGTATGAGTTAAATATTTTGAATACTTAATTTGTAATAATATGCACACCCCAAATAATGTGATATCCCCTCATAAAACCATACGCTAAAATCACAATATCAAAATAAACTGTTACGGCTCTGATCTCTTTGGTAACTGACGTGAACTTACACCTGAGAATTTGACCGAGTGGTGGTTCGAAAGGCTAAGCACTTGCTGTTTAGTTAGCTACACACGCCACACGTAAAATTAAAGATAAGAAAGAAAGGAATACGGAACTATGGAATCTCAAATATATCCAGGATAATTTTGCATACGGCGAAATCATAATTATCAACAATATTGGGATTACGCCCATTAAACGTTTTGATGGTCTTGATAAACCTAGGTCAGTAATATCTCTAACTCAACAATTTATTTTAGGCAGATTCCACCATCGTATAAAGTTTCCTAGTGATTTTTAGGCCTAACATGTTAATAAATTTTAAAAATGCAAGACGTAATCATGATAGTAATCATTGCACATGACAAAAGTAATGTAGATGTACAGAAGCACAAAATTTAAATAAAGATGCATTTTGTGGCCACTGATAAAACAGCCCCTTTTGACATGGAATGGACATAATGACACAACCATGTTGGAACCTAATCTGTAGAAACCTGTTGTCCCACATAAACCATTTTTTTATTTAAGGTACCAAGGTGATGCGATATGGTAATCATTGTCATATAACAGCCTGAGATGTTCTAGGCTTAAAATGCTAATATTAATGATTATACTTACCAAATGGTCGCCGTTCTTTAAAATTTTAAAAATCAGCTCAAATAGCTGAACTGCATTATCTCACGACACGATAACATTTTATTACAAAGCTAATGGAATACATATAAATCTGAAAAAGAACAAAACAATAAGAGAAGCAAGTTACAAAAAATTTGCCATGATATAATAAAAATTTACCTGTAAAATGATTTATTCCATCGTTAACAATTTAACCTTATTTTATGTAACGATGTCGTGTGTTAACAAACCTGTCTTTTTAGCAGAATTTCTACTAATATAATTGGCAATTTAGCAAAACGCATTTAAATGAAAAAAATTACAATCCCCGGTTCAATTGGTTATGTTCATCCAGTTAACCTTGAACTCTTTAATATGGCACAAAGATTATATAAAGAATACATTTGGACAACTGATCATAAAAGTTCTGAATTTAAACGGTCTTAATCTACGCAAAACGGAACCAGTAGTTCTGTTTAAATTCTGATTGACATATCTCACCCCATTGAATCATTTTACAAGCAGTAGTCAAAACAAGCAATCTTCAAACCTTTACTTCATTCGTAAGATATACAAAGACATACAAGTATGCCGTTTTAAATATTTGTGATCATACACAGTAAAACATACTTTGTCAAATAGAAATATGTAAATAAATGTTTTAGAAAGAAAGGCATTATCATACCAATACAGTTTAGCATAAATAATGATTTAAATAACTTGTAATTTGATAACAACTTTATCACAGTATTCGAAAACTTCTGTAACTTATGCATTTTTACCCTATTTAACTAAGCAAGCAAATATTGCATACATTATCTGAATATAATGCAAAATAATATCAGGGATAGTTTCATATCATAACTCTTGCAATAGTGAAGCAACTAATGCTAATCCATAACTCAGTAGGCAGTTCTTTGTGCTGTCAGAATATGTACAAAATTGTGTTAAACTTTTGAACCGTCTTAATTTTTGAGATTTATTCAAAACAGGTTTGTCCCTTATGCAAAACCTTCCTTAGCAAAATTCCAGCGCCTCTCACCGCCTGGGTTCGAATCCTACTCAGAACAGAACCTAGTGTGAGAAAGTTTGTCAGTTTATGTCGAAGGTCGGTGGTTTTGTCCGGGCACTCTGGTTTTCCCCACCATCCCAGAACTGACCGCCTCAAAGTAAGTGAAAGAACCTTGACTGGGGCGTAAAACATCATTGCTCCACTCCACTCCTTAGCTAAATTCGGATTCTGGAACTTTGAATTCATCTGTTTTTACTTTTTCGGCTCCTAGTGTCAATGGTGTCAAAAATTAAACGGGTATTATTGTTCAATATTAAGGTATCATTACAATTGTCAAAGTGACACTATGATTGCTTAAGTGGCATTACTATTACAATACTTTGTTCAAGTGTTACTATTTTTGTTAATGTGTCCCTACTATCGCAAAAGTGTCATTACTTTGGCAAAACTGTCACTACTGCTGCTTTGTTTACACTACTAAAACATTACAGTCACTTGTAAAACAGTGTCAGCACTATTGTAATAGTATCACTACGATTTATTGTCACTATTTTTTCTATTGTGTCACTGCTAATTTGTAGTATCATTACAACTGCTACAGTGTCGCAACTATTGTTGTAGCATGACTTCTTTTGCTTCATCAATAATATTGCTATTGTGTTACTTCTATAGTATCTTATATTATAGTGCCAAAATAAACATGAAAAATATTTTTTCGGTTGGATTTTATTACTGTTAGTGAACCACAACAAAAGTAAAAGAAACGAAGTACTAATAAAAAGTAAAAAGTATATTGTTTGAAAAAGCCCGACAAAGATGTAATTTTTCACAAATATACTAAAACAAAAAGTGGAATACTGTGGAATAACTATGGTGTATTTAAGATTTTATAGTGACCGATTAGATAGACATCTCCAATCAAACGTGACAAGGTTAATTTGTTTTGCATTAAAGTATTTTATAACCTCCTCACTCATGCGTCTATCAACTTATTGTCAATGATAAAAATGACTTTCTGAAATGTGCACATATGGCATATCAAAATAAAGCAGATGTTTTTCAAGATATAAAGCTTATCCATGTTCTCAAAAAAATCATTTATGTACAAAGCCTACCACATTTTATTAGTCTGCTATTGCAAAATATGTTTTTATTTCAAGCAACTTACATTCCTCACCTGGAAATAAAGTTGTATTACGCTATCTAACTACGTTTGTTTTAAAGCTTTTTCCATGAAAAGAAGATTAACAAAGTGCATTTCATTCAGCAATGGTCTGGTTTTATAAGACAAAGTAAAATTGTATTACATTGAATTTAGATAATAACTTTTAACTAAATAATATAACTGTCAGCAATAACAACTAAAATTTTAGTGATAACCAATGTTCCTGCCTCTCACTTTACAGAGTTTAAAAAGGCGGCAGTTTTAAAATTGAAAATAATTTGAAATCAACCAATATGGAATAACATGGAAACCATGATCTGTAAATCTGTAAAAGAATAATCAATGTGTAGCTATATACTTTAAGAAACCATGGCCAAATACATGAACTTAAAGTTAATTAACACTGTGGATAAAAAATCAAGGTTGTATTTGTATTGTAAGTGTCACAATGTATCTGTTGAACCTGATAGATAAAGCAGTCAAGATCTGTATTTGTAACTCTCACTTCATTACCACTATCATTGCAAAACCAAAGTTGACCTTAATCATCTATACTTAATCCACACGGTCGAAATATTCCGTCTGATCTGGTAAGTACAAACTGTAAAAAATTCCCGTTTTTGTTCAACTGATGTATACGGTTGTTATCAATGTCACTGATAAACCCGTTACCTAATTTATCAAAAGCGATACCATAACAATATCCATGATTATGTGTAGACTTCTCAGAGACAGGATATTGCATCTCAGTCGTCCATATTTATCTACAATAACGATAGAGCAATAATCGTCCACCACGCAAACGTCTCCATTCATGTTCTCGGCTACAATGGTTTGTTTTGTTTGTTGGACTTAAAGATTTTTTTAATTTGTCCCTCAAATGATATCTTAGCTACTTTGCTAGCATCTTTATTATTATACAAATATATGAATATATGGTCGTCTGCTGTCATACATAAGCCACGTTACTCGATGTTAGCACATCTATGGTTGTAATAGTATCATCTGATGAGTACTGCTTAATGGAATGACCCCATCTCGCTGTAATGAGCAAATCTCCTGTTGATCATATCGGTATATCATACATGTTTTTGTCAAGTTTTACATTTTCTTTTACAGAACCATCTATTTGTATAGATAAATTGTCTTTGTTCTGTTTTCCAATGACAAAAAATTAAAACGGTGCTAATCTAATAATGATGTTTCTAATGAACTCCCCGAGAGTATCCATAACTCAGTAGGCAGTACTTTGTGCTGTCAGAAAATGTACCATTTAGCAAAATCTTCAGCCGTCTAAATCAGGAATTTATTTAAAACTAAGGTTTGTTCCCTCATGCAAAGCATTCCTTAGCTGGATTTGGATTTATATAATTTTGGAACTTTAGATTCATTATTTTCAACTGTTTGGCTTATGTTTTTTATTTTCAACTTTTCGGTCTTAGTGTCACTGATGAGGAATGAATTTCCGAAATGTGCACATCTGGCACATCAAAATTTAACTGGTATTTGTGATATATTTACATTTGGCTCAACGATAAAAGCTCGAATAAATACAGAAATTACAGTAATTACCAAGCGAGATGCAGCATTTGGGATCTAATATAAGAGCATTATTACGTCATCAAAATCCGGGTCATTTAAACACAACTTTCAAAACGGTGAAATACGATAAATTAAACACAGAACTTCGTTGAATTTGTCATTTGTGACTTAGTAAGGGATACATAACACCATTTTAAATAAATCTGGTTATTAATTAAGGACAATTTATGCAATTTGTCATGTTTTACCTTCGATTCATGGTTTTTCCGTACATCCGTGCGCGTGCTCCAAGCTCATAATAATCATCGTAAAACATTGACCAACCGGTCAGAGAATTCCGTTATATAGCTAGAGAAATGAAATTTTAGAAAATGAATCTCATGGATCGTGGTTAGAGGATATCTTTTTAAAACATATATATATATTAGAAAATCAAAAATAAATTCAGAAAATTGAAAAACTTAACGCAGCTTTAAGGGGAAGGCGTAGTTTTATCTTTGCTAGAACTTTTGGAATGGACTTCGATTGGTTCTATCCTCATAGTTATCCCTCTGTGCTTCATCACCAGATATATTTTTATTTGGCCTACTCCCTTTATATTCTTTCAACATTCCAAATATTTTTCTCAGATCACAAGTGTCGCCACTTTCAAATACTGGTAGATAGTAGGCTTCAATTGGAGGAAGTTTTGTTCGTGTCATACGCTTTTTTCTTATGTCTTTGGTAACATCAATGACTGTTTCAATTCCAGACTTCACATTATCTTCACATGATCGTAGTAAATCTATCTTTTTAGACAAAATATTTTGTATCACTTTAAGTTTTGAATTCATGGATTCTATTCCTTTAATTTTACGTTTTTCTTGTTCATCAATCAGGATGTCTGCAATTTTGTCCACCTGTGATTTTATTTCATTCCTTTGCTTGTTGATGTCACTTTTTCGTTTTGTCTGATAGTCTGATATAATCTTTAACGTGGTTTTGCATTGACTGCAGTGATGTTTCAATGTTTGATATTTCCTGTTTGATTTTTGTTACAAAATTTAAAAGTTCGTTCCTATATTTTTCTTTAGCGTTTATAATTGTGTCCAAATCGTGATTTTTATGAGTTCCTTCTGCTATACAAATAATACACACTGGTATTTCACACGTAGTGCAGAACATTTGTATTCGTTCTCGAGAATGTATGGAACAGGGAATTGCACTGTGTTCTTTTTCATGAACATCAGTTTCTCTGTCTTTAGCAATACTCACGACCGTGTGGTTTTTACTTACGTTCATTCGTAAATGCATAGTCTTGCAGTCTTTACACATTTCTTGTGTACATTCTTGACAATAAAACGTGACATCAACACCTCGCGTACAAACATCACATTTGCTTATTGGAGCCTGTGCGGCTGCCATCGTATTAGTGATTAAATTAATTGTAGTTTTGAAGCTTCATCACCTGAAAAAAACATCAATACATATGGTCAAAACATAATTTGCAGATAAAAAGTATTGAGAATAGGCAAAATAAACAGGAAAAACATTGACGAAGAGGTTTTAAAATATTTTAAAATATTACCTAAAACTTAAAACTAAGGGTTGTTCCCCCATGCAAACCATTCCTTAGCTGGATTTGGATTTATTTAGTTTCGGAGCTTTAGGTTCATTAATGTTCAAATGGTTTGCTTATGTTTTTTATCTATCAAACTTTTTGGCCTCTAGTGTCATTGACGAGGAATGATTTTCCTACATGTGCACATCTGGCATATCAAAAATAACTGGTATTTGTGTTATATATTTAATACATGTTCGTGAGAAATTAAACCTGTCATTGTTCCTTATTTTAAGAAACAATTTTGTATGGTAACATACCTGTCTGCTTAGCGGAAGAAGTTTGAGTCTTTTTGAATTGTATTTGTACATATCAAGATGTCTGCCAAAATGGTTGGTAATTTAACAAAACATGTTTCAATGATCTGGGTCACTTATCCGGAATGTAAATTATTGATCTATTCAAATATAAGGAATTCTAAAAATATCAATCGTTACACTTCAGTAATCATGTTGGGTGAATGTGTTTTGGTATTTAAATATTAAACTGGGTTTTTTTTTAACAAAATAGGTGAATAAAAAACTGGGTGGAGCTCTAAATCAACAGTTAACAAATTCAAATTTGTGTACTAAAGAATTTCTTTACATGTATTTGTTTATGTGTTTAAAATTTTAAAAAACATGGCTCATACATTTTTGGGGAATTTAGAAGAATCCAAAATGAGACTGCTTTTTTCAGACGAAAGGAAATTACCATATGTTATATGTTATGCACTGTATTTTGTAACTTTTCGGGTACAGAATTGTTTATTCTTTAAATAAATTAGCTATTATTTTTGTGATGTTACTGTCATGTTCGTTTTTTATTTTTATTTATTTATTTATTTATTTATTTATTTTTTTTTTTTGAATGATTATTTTAGCTAATTTCTATATACATGTATACACGAATAAACTTTAATATAAAAGTGATATGTATTATATATACATCCAAAAATATTGCTATATTTACTGGTATGAAACCATTCACATGCACTAAACATCGTAATATAATACATGTAGTTCTATATTTCTTTGATCAGCTTGGTGACTGACACAATTCTAATGATTTAACAAGTAAATAATATCATCTTTTGTGTGCAATGACCTGTGATGTCGCCTATATTTTGACAGCAGCAATAAAAAAACAAACTCATATATTTTGGATTATTTGATAAAACTATAAATAATGCATACATGCTCATGTCGGAAATTAAGGCGTAAGACTCGTTGTTCAGAAATGTAGTTGGCTTATAAAATTACATGTATGAGTTGAGGTGACGTGAAAAAACCAAGACGGTTTATAATGAAAGAGAAAAAGAGGTATCTCAAATATGAGTAACTAAAATATAGACCAAAATTTATTTTCTCCGGTTTGATTGGAGATGTTCATTCAGTTGAACTCTTTAATATGGCACACAAAGATCATATAAAGCACATATTTGGTAACTGATTATAAAACTTTATAATTTAGAAGGGATCAAAATGGAAACTGTAGTCTTGTTTAAATTCTGACTGACACATTTCACCCCACTGAATCAGTATTCAAAACAAGCAATCTGTAAACCTTGTCGTCAGTCGTAAGAAAAACTGAAACAGGTATTATTGTTTAATATTTACTACCACTGAGGGGTACCGCTGCTGGTGGAGAATTACTCCCCGAGGGTAGCCATAACTCAGTAGCAGTACTTTCAGAAAATGTATCTTGTATTTAAATTTTTTGTCGTCTTAATTTTTGAAATTTCTTTAAAACTAATGCTTACAATCCATACAAACATTTCTTAGCTGGATGTTGATTCATATAATTCATTAATTTTCAAATGTTTGGCTTATCTGTTTATCTATCAATTTTTTTAGATCCCTTGTGTCATTCATGAAGAATGAATTTCTGAAGTGTGCATATAGGGCACAACATTAAACAGGTATTTTTGTTAAATATATGCAAATATGCCATTTAAAATATTTGTGATCATACACAGTAGGCATACTTTGTTAAATAGAAATATGTAATGAATGTTTTAGAAGGAAGACATTATAATACCAATACAGTTTGGCATGTACATAAATAATTATTTAAATAACTTGTAATGTGAAAAGATCTCTACCACATTATTCGAAAACCTCAGTAACTTTTCCATTTCTTACCCTATTTAACAAAGTAAGCAAATATTGAATACATTATCTGAATATAATGGAAAATAATATCAAAAATAGTGTCATTACTCTTGCAATAGTGAAGCAACTAATGATTTAGTATTATTGCTATTGTTTGCTATGATTGCTTTAGTGTAGCTACTTTTACAATACTTTGTTCAAAGTGTCACTATATTTGTTAATGTGTCCCTACTATTTGCAAAAGTGCCATTACTTTGGCAAAATTGTCACTACTGTTGCTTTGTTTACACTACTAAAACATTATAGTCACTTGTAAACCTAGTCTGTAGTTCTATTGTAATAGTATCACTACGATAGCTGTATTGTCACTATTTCTTTTTTTGTGTCAGTGCTTTTTTGTAGCATCATTACAACTGCTTCAGTGTCACAACTATTGTCATGGCATAATTTCTTTTGCTGTATTAATAATATTGCTATTGTAACTTATATTATAGGGCCAAAATAAAATATTTAAAAAAAAAACGGTGTGATTTTAGTACTGTTGGTGAACCAATGGCAAGGACTAATATGTTTGTTTTATTTGAAAAAGCCCGATAAAGATGTAATTTTTCAAAAAATAGTGGAATACTGTGGAATAAACTAAAGTGTATTGAAGATTTTATAGTAACCGATTAGATGGACATCTCCAATCAAGCCTGACAAGGTTAATTTGTTTTGCATTAAAAACCTGTAACTCTGGTTTTTCAGTATTTTTTAAACCTTCTCACTCATGCATCTATCAACATTTTCGGCCCCTAAAGTCAATGATAAAGAATGACTTTCCGAAATGTGCACATATGGCACATCAAAATTAAACAGGTATTTTTTTTAAGATATCATGCCTATGCATTTTCTCAAAAAAAATTCATTTAGGTTTAAAGCCTACCAGATTTTATTAGTCTGTTATTGCTAAATATTTTTCTCAAGCAACTTATATTCCTCACCTGCAAAAACAAGTTGCATTACTTTATCTAACTGCCCATGTCTGAAAGCTTTTTCCATATAAGAAAATAAAGACACGTTTTATTGGTTTATAAGACAAAGTAAAATTGAATTACAATGAATTAATATAATAACTTTTTACTAAATACTATTATTGGTCAGCAATAACAATAATCAACTAAAATTTGTGTGATATCCATTGTTCCTGCCTCTCACTTTACAGAGTTTAAAAAGGCTGCAGGTTAAACTTGAAAATTGTTGAAATTAACTAATATAGAATAACATCTATAAATCTGTAAAAGCATTACCAATGTGTAGCTATATACTTTTTGATACCGTTGCCAAATGCATGTATCTGAAGTTGATTACCAATGTGGATATAACATCAATATCGTATTTGTTTTGTAAGTATCACAATGTATCTGATTAACCTGATAGATAAAGCAGTCAAGATCTGTATTTGTAAACTCTTACTTCATTACCGCTGTCGTTACAAACCCAAAGTTGACCTTTTTTATCTATACTTAATCCATAAGGTCGAAATATTCCGTCTAATTTGGTAAGAACAAACTGTACAAAATTCCCGTCTTTGTCCAACTGATGTATACGATTATTATCCATGTCACTTATAAGCACGTTACCTAGTTTATCACAAGCGATACCATAACAATATCCATGATTATTAGTAGACTTGTCCGAGACAGGATACTTGCATCTCAATTGTCCATCTTTATCTATAATGACAACAGAGCAATAATCGTCCACCACGCAAACGTCTCCATTCATGTTCTCGGCTACCAGCTGTGGGTTACAAAACAACGGTTTGTTTAGTTTGTTAAACTTAAAAATTTTTTAATCTGTCCCTCAAATGACATCTTAGCTACTTTGCTTACATCTTTATCATTATACAAACATATCAATATATGATCGTCTGCTGTCGTACATAAGCCACGAACCTCGAAAAGTGTTGGCACATCTATGGTTGTAATAGTACCATCTAACGAGTACTGCTTAATGGAATGACCCCATCTCTCTGTGACAAGTAAATCTCCCGTTGATCGTGTGGTAATATCATACATGTTTTTGTCAAATTTTACATTTTTCTTCACAGAACCATCTATTTGTATCAATGAAAGGTCTTTGTCCTGACCACACCAAGCTTCCCTACCATTCAAGGAAAAAACTGTGTTAAGGGGAGGGCGTAGTTTTATCTTTGCTAGAACTTTGGGAATGGAATTTGATTGGAGTCTATCCTCAGATTTTTCCCTCTGTTCTTCATCACCGGATATATTTTTATTTGACATACTCCCTTCATAATCTTTCAATTCTCCAAATATCTTTCGCAGATCAGAAGTGTTTCCACTGTCAAATCCTGGTAGAGAGTAAGCTTCAATTGAAGACAGAGTTGTTAGTTTTATACGTTTTTTTCTAAAGTCTTTGGTAATATCAATGACTGTTTCAATCCCAGACTCAACATTATCTTCACATGACCTAAGTAAATCTATCTTTTCAGACAAAATCTTCTGTATCTCCTTAGTTTTGGAGTCCATAATTTTCATTTCTTGAATTGTACGTTTTTCTTGTTCATCTATCAGGTCGTCTGCAATTTTGTCCACCTGTGATTTCATTTCATTCCTTTGCCTGTTGATGTCACTTTTTGTCTTGCCTGATAGTTTGATGTAGTCTTTAACGTGGTTTTGCATTGACTGCAGTGATGTTTCAAGGTTTAATATTTCCTGTTTGGTTTTTGTTACAAATTTTGAAAGTTCGTTCTTGTATTTTTCCTTTGCGTTTACAAGTTGGTCAAATTCATGATTTTTATGAGTTCTATCTGCAATACAAATAATACACACTGGCATTTCACACGTAGTGCAGAACATCTGTATGTGTTCACAAGGATGGATGGAACAGGGAATATTGCTTTGACCTTTCTCGCCAACATTTTTTTTGTCCCTTGTTATACAAACGACTGTATGGTCTTTACTTATGTTCATTCGTAAATGCATAGTCTTGCAGTCTTTACACATTTCTTGTTTACATTCATGGCAGTAAAACCAGGCAACAACACCGCGATCACAAACTTCACATTTGCTTATGGGAGCCTGGGCATCGTTGATAGTAGTTTTAGAAGCCATTAGAGCAGGGATCTAGGCAGCATTCACACTAGATAACAAAAAACAAACATTGGATTGATCATTTCGAAAACTATACCTTGATATTATTATGCAAATGAGTGAAAGAAAGTAATACAGAACATGACAAAAACATTACAATAAAGAGCAATAAACATGCAAGCCAAACTTGAGAGAATTAAATAAAGAAAAAATTATTTTTGTGTACAAGTTTTCAGTACATCATTTGTGTTAATACGAAATTTATTTGGGAGGTAAAACCACAAGAGAATAAATTACATATACATATTTATATAATTTTTGAAATATGGTAATATTTTTAATTATTTTGCAAGATTAGTCCATTTATAAGACAAGTACAAATGAAAGACGCAAAAAAGCAACCAATGATTTACTAATACGCTCAATAATGACAAAAAAGTGTATGGTTCCTGAATTGGTATAAAGGGGATTAGATTCCTACCTAGGTTTAAATCCAAATGTTGCATATTCTACTGCAAAGATGTGTGTCGGTTAGTATGCGGATGGTTTCTCCCGTTGCCTTCACCATACGGACTGACCGCCTCGATATAAATGATATGCTCTTGACTATGACTTAAAACACCTATACAAGAATTCCAGATTTAAATGTCTCGCCTGGTTAGTTTTTGATCGAGTAGAAAATGCATTACTCTAACATAAACTTCTATATTTTTACACGCCACCGCCGCCTACGACGACAACGGAAACGTAACATCTAAGTCTCGCCTTATGGCAATGCCAGGCTCGACAAAAAATTACGTATTTCAGTGGTAACGTATATATCTAGACAAGCTTACCTGTAGAATGTCCAACACAATTAAAATTTATATCTAAAAAATTTCTAGGTCTTTAAAAGTAATGATTTTGAATCAAACGTATTTTTGAATTTGATGAAAGCATGTCAAGATGTCTACTAAACTGTGTTTACACGTTTCAATGATCTGGGTGACTTAGCAGGAGCTAATGCCATGTATTGAATTTACTGACCTACTTGAAATATAAACAACTTTTTTAGCATTTACACTTCAGTAATCACTACTGTTATATAGAGTAATATACATGAACCAAGTTTTACTGATCTCAGTTTTAAAGCTGCATTAAAACACAATATTAACATATACAAACTATTAAGCCTTAATATAGGTATGGATGCCACATTTTTTACTAAGTAAGCTAATGTATCCCAGTCAAGATTCTTTTACTTATTTGGAGGAGGTGAGGTCATGGAGTGTAGGGAAACCTTAAAGAAAAACAACCGTCCTTCGTCAGGCAAAATGACAAATTTCAAAATGGGATTTGCCCAGGGAGGATGGGTGTTCGAACATATTCTGAGAGTCTACGTATATTGTCTCATTACTTTATTCTTCGTTCTTTCGTGTTTATCGTTTTAGTCAATGCCAAGTAGATATTTTTCACATATTTTCAGATATAAATACTTTAATATTTTATATAAAATATATTATTATTATTATTAGTAGTAGTAGTAGTAGTAGTAGTAGTAGTAGTAGTAGTAAAAGTAGAAGTAGTAGTAGTAGTAGAACATGTAGTAGTAGTAGTGGTAGTAGTAGTAGTAGTAGTAATAGTAAAAGTAGTAGTAGTAGTAGTAGTAGTAGTAGTAGCAGTTGTAGTAGTAGAAGTAGTGGTAGTAGTAGTAGAAGTAGTAGTAGCAGTAGTAGTAGTAGAAGTAGTAGTAGTAGTAGTAGTAGTAGTAGTAGTACTAGTAGAAGTAGTAGTTAAAGTAGTAGTAGTAGTAGTAGTAGTAGTAGTAGTAGCAGCAGTAGCAGCAGCAGTAGTAGTATTAGTAGTAGTAAAAGTAGTAGTAGCGGTAGTAGTAGTAGTAGTAAAAGTAGTAGTAGCGGTAGTAGTAGTAGTAGTAGAAGTAGTAGTAAAAGTAGTAGTAGTAGTAGTAGCAGCAGTAGCAGCAGCAGTAGTAGTATTAGTAGTAGTAAAAGTAGTAGTAGCGGTAGTAGTAGTAGTAGTAGTAAAAGTAGTAGTAGCGGTAGTAGTAGTAGTAGTAGAAGTAGTAGTAAAAGTAGTAGTAGTAGTATTTTTCTATTTTGTCTCTTTTTATTTGCAATATGTGTTTTTGTTTTAAAAAAATGTTGCATTATAACTGTGCGTACCAAAAATATGCACATAACTCAAGAATAAGTGCTGATACTGAACTAATCTAATACCATTACGTTTTTAAAACTAAATGACGGAAGTATTTAAAAGAAATAACACGTGTAAGATATGAAAGCATATCTAGAATTAGTGCAATGCTATTAATACATGTATATTTTTAAAAAATATATAATAAATTTCGACAGGTAATTAAATATGTATTTATGTGTTTTACCGGTGCAATGTCAGTTATTATTGTAACTTTTACAAATTGAAAATATTAATATTAATAAACCCTTCAAGAATTGATCTAGACAGAAAAAGTTTGACTGTTTGAGTTATTATATTACCGTAGAATGGAGTGAAGTAAAGTGTTTAACGCCCAAGTCGAGATTCTTTCACTTATATCAAGGCTGTAAGTCAATTTTAGGATGAACCAGTGTTCCCAGACCTTCGACAAGCGAAGAAACTTTCTAACACTAGGAACTGCTCAAGCGCGATTGGAACCTGAAAAGTACCGTGATCCGTGACGCGCGGTAAAAAAACTCGACCACCGAAGTCCCAATTTCCTTAGAGTGATAGCAGGTAATACAAAATGGAACATAAAATGGAGACAAAAGTTTAAAGCCGAAAACGTGAACTTATTGATAGCCACGTGACTTTGTTAATAACCAATGTATCCAAGAATCAATGAATAAAAGAAACATAAAAAAGTAGAAAAAGAAAAATGCTTTTGGCAACAATTTTACACAAAAATAGTCACTTGTGGCACGATATTTGATGATGCTTATTTTTCAAAATGACAATAGATTAATATGGAATAAAGACATTTGTAACTGAAAACATATGTTCCACGAAAATAAAACAACATACGAAATAACAAAAACAAAACGCATCGAGTCTCAGGATCGGAAAAAATATATGAGCATTTAGGTTTTAAATATTGAAATCACATACTAAAAAAAATTAATGGACCGAGAATCGAAAACAGAAAGAAAATGGCCGATCTATCAAGGGAATGGGTGAGCGAGCGTGCAAGCGATCGAGCAAGTGAGTGAGCAAGCAAATAAGAAAATAAAAAACAAACGAGTAATAAGGTTAATTAAGTAGGCGAAGAAGCAAAAACGTAAGCAAGCAAGTAAATAAATAAGGAAGAAAGTAAAATAAATAAGTAAGTAAATAAGTAACTTAGTATGTCAGTAAGTAATTTAGAAAAAATAAGTAAGTAAGTAATATTTTGGTATAGCAGGCTTTACACAATTGTGTGTTCAGTAAACATCAGATGAAGTACTATTCTCATTTACTTAAAATAGACATTTTTCTTAAATTTATCTGGTCATAAATCGGATTTGTCAAAATGTCATCTACAAATATCTTTTTATTGAAATCAAACAATAACGAAACGCCACAAATACCGTTAAAAATTCAATACCTTTTAAGATCTGAAGTTAGATATTTAATAATCGCATTATAGCGTTATTAAAACAATAACAAATAGGGTCGAATTTACGGTGACAAATTCCTGCTCATTGTTGCAGACATTGCTTTTTAAATATGTTATTTTTTAATTTTGTCACTACTACCCAGAGGCGGGCGTTCTGGGTGTCTGATCTTGTAAAGAAATTTTAGTTTTTGAACTAATTCACAACCAAACACCTATTCATATGTAATCTTTATTAGGACATATCATGTTCTCTTGGGCCAAAAGGGCTTAATTAGTTTGGGAATTCGCACAGCGACTTCGACGGAATTTACAGTTACTCTGCATATCAATTTAGAAGTTTACTACATTTCATACTTATTTCGTTACTACGGACATTGTGAAAGTGACAAAAAAAAATTTATATGTTATTTTACTACCTCGTAGGGTAAGCAACACTATTTCAATCTTACTTGATGAGAAATCAGTAAGAGGATCCTTGGAAAAAATTTTCTTCGCAGCGTTGGACTATTGTTCGATTTGGATTTTAATAGCTCTTGGAATATAACTTTTTATCCAGAAATTTCATTTGCAATGAAAAAGTATTTTTACTTAAAAATTATTAAAAGTGATATTTTGGAATTCTTCGTGATTTTAACTACTTGTTAATAGAGCCAGACTTACACGGCTGTTATGTGAAAAGGGAAACATCAGTATATGTGAAGTTTATTATTTTTTTTATTTCATTCTGCTCGTCTGCCAGGGAAATGCATATAATTGCATAACAATAATTTAGTAGTTAAGTATCTGGATTTAATTTTAACAAATGACTATTTCGTTGAACTAAGAGGGAACATTATATATAAACTTTAAACATCTTTGTAGAAGTAATTTGGACAAAACAATTGGATAAACAATGGCGTCAGTTGATGACATTGAAGTGGAAGAATTCATTAAATGTGGTATTTGTTTTGAGACGTTCAAATCTCCGAGGTACCTGCCATGTTTTCATACTTTCTGTGAGACTTGTTTATCAACACACATAAAATCGTCTGCTTCAACAGAAAATTGTACCGATACTTTGTCCAAAACTTTTCCGTGTCCAATGTGCAAGACAGATGTTTGGGCGCCAAATCCGTCGATATGTCCTGAAGAATGGGCGGGATCATTCCCCGTTAATCAACTTATGGTCACTATCATGGACAAACAGAAACTGAAAAATAACGCAAAATCTTGTGATCCCTGCTTAATTAGAAATTTAGACAAAAAAGCATCCGCATGGTGTTCTGCGTGCTGTGAAGCTCTTTGTGAAAGTTGTGACGAATTTCACAGGAGTATGAAAATTTCTCGAGATCACAAAATTGTCAAAATTGACGAAATATCGTCCGAACAACCTCTTTTCACAACCCATGAATACTGTGAAGAACATCGCGATAAGAAAATCGAAACTTTCTGCTACGATCACAACAAACCGTGTTGTTTCACGTGTATGACATTGTACCACCGGAAGTGTGATCACGTCACAACGTTGGATGAGGCCGCTAATGATGTTAGAAAAAAGACGGAATTGCTAGATTGCAAAGAACAAATGGATTCAGTTCAAACAAAATTGGACGAGTTATATTTGGCAACAGAAAGTAATATTAAAGATTTAAACAATCAAAAAGAAGGCATCGAGAAAGAATTAAAAGCTTTGCGAGTAGAGATCAACAGACACTTGGATAATTTAGAAAGCTTATTACACGAAGAGTTCACAAACTCGCATAACGAACAAACAGACCAGTTAAAACAAAGAGCAGCAGAGTTTGACAACAAGCGTAAAATGGTAGAAAACTCGAAAAAGATGTTAGATATGTGTACAAAACACGCGACAGATCAACAGCTATTTCTAGAAATGAAGAAACAGCAACGGCGCCAAAACGAGCTAAAGGACTTCCTGTTATCCCGAATTTCGGAAGTCAAACGAATCGACTTTGAGCTCAATGTGGAGGAAGATTTGCTTTGGATTACGTCATCGCTTCAATCGATTGGTAACGTAACGGTAAAAACGTCAAATTATTCCACTAATACACACACCCTCTTAAAAAATCCAGCGACCAAAACAGCAATGCCTGCATTTCTAAGAAGTTATAAGCTTGAAGAGATTACATCATTTACTGTCAAAAATCCGGACCATTTTTCACACTGGCATGGCATTGTTGTCTTGAAAAACGGAAGACTACTTATTTCTGATTGGACAACTAAGACTTTAGTTTTGTATTCGGAAGAGGGAGAATTGCAGGGAGAGATCCTTCTTTCTGGACAGCCATATGACGTCACAATGATAAATGAAAACGAGCTCGCAGTATCTCGTAGGAGTGAACGAACCATCGACATTGTCGATATCGAAAGAAAGGTCGTTTCTCGTCAAATAAAATTACAGCACATGTGTTTTGGTGTAACTACACTTGACAATAAACTGGTTGTGGCTTGCGATACTAATATTGTCGTTTGACGCTTGACGGAAAGACCGTTCGGGAGATACCCGTCAACAGCGGCGTATATTGTGTCACGAGTTCAGGAAACGACGGATCGATTTGTTATACAAACTTCGCTAGAGGAACTGTCAACTGCATGTCAATAGATGGAGTTTCTATTTTTAGCTACAGCGATGATGACCTCAAAGGAACACTTGGCGTCACCACTGACAACAACGGTAACGTCTACGTCGCGGCTAGAGAAAAGTCGTGTGTGTTCCAACTATCTCCGGATGGAGTGATGATGAAAGCAATTTTGTCAAAAGAGACTGGAGTGGAAAATCCATGGGCAGTTCAAATCGCTAAAGAAAGCAATAGGTTATTGGTGACCCACTCAGGGTCAAAGGTCACCATTTACAAATTATTGGCGATGTATGATTATTACTAAATTTTATTTTGGAGAGTTTTAAATAATGACATAATGTAACAATTATTTATTATTGTTATGCAATGAGGCACAAATAAGATTTGCGCACACACACACACCACACACACACACACACACACACACACACACACACACACACACACAAAGTTGATTCAATTTGACATTTGAATACATAACTATTCGAACTCACAAAACAAAACTTCTGTTACAATCAAACTCACACTCTATTTATTGTTATTATTATTATTATTATTATTATTATTATTATTATTATTATTATTATTATTATTATGTGAATAATATTTAAAAAAAACTTGTATGGATTACTAATAGGTATAATAAATCATGTTGTAACTGTAACACTTTCGGAGTTTCAGTATACAGTCTTTCTAGTTAACGGGTCCATAAACGTCATTTTTTTTTAGTAACAACTGGTTGTATACAGGAAAAAGTGGAATGGTCTGGGTCCTTTTTATGATACTCTATAGCATTTTGTCTTTATATCCAGTGTCAAATAGACTGTAAGTTTTACAATCAGTGATGCAGTTACGCTGAATACCATTTTGTCATTATACCCGGTGCCAAACATATTGTAAGTTTTACAATCAGTGATGCGATTACGCTGAATATCATTTTGTCATTATACCCGGTGCCAAACATACTGGAAGTTTTACAATCAGCGATGCGGTTACGCTGAATACCATTTTGTCATTATACCCGGTACCAAACATACTGGAAGTTTTACTATCAATTATGTGGTTACGCTGAATACTATTTTGTCATTATACCCGGTGCCAAACATACTGGAAGTTTTACAATCAGCGATGCGGTTACGCTGAATACCATTTTGTCACTATACCCGGTACCAAACATACTGGAAGTTTTACCATCGGTGATCGGTTACGCTGAATACCATTTTGTCATTATACCCGGTGCCAAACATACTGGAAGTTTTACAATCAGCGATGCGGTTTTGCTGAATACCATTTTGTCATTATACCCGGTGCCAAAGATACTAGAAGTTTTACAATCAGTTATGTGGTTACGCTGAATACTATTTTGTCATTATACCCGGTGGCAAACATACTGGGAGTTTTACAATCAGCGATGCGGTTACGCTGAATACCATTTTGTCATTATACCCGGTGCCAAACATACTGGAAGTTTTACAATCAGCGATGAGGTTACGCTGAATACCATTTTGTCATTTTACCCGGTGCCATAAAAAAAAAAAAAAAAAAAAAAAAAACACACAAAGTTTTACAACCAGTGGCACCAGTATGTTGATATTATATTGTCATTATACCCAGTGCCAAAACACGCGGCCGTTTTCCAACCAGTGGCGCCAGTATGTTGATACCATTTTGTCATTATACCCAGTGCTAAACCATGGAATGGTTAAGGTCTGCTGAATACCATTTTCTCTTTATATCCAGTGTCAAATATACTGTATGTTTTACAACCAGAAATGTGGTACCGCTGAACACCATTTTGTCATTATACCTGGTGCCAAACGCGCTGGAAGTTTTACAATCAGCGATGCGGTTACGCTGAATACTATTTTGTCATTATACCCGGTGCCAAACATACTGGAAGTTATACTATCAGTGATGCGGTTATGCTGAATATCATTTTGTCATTATACCCGGTGCCAAACATACTGGAAGTTTTACAATCAATGATGCGGTTACGCTGAATATCATTTTGTCATTATTCCCGGTGCCAAACATACTGGAAGTTTTACAATCAGTGATGCGGTTACGCTGAATATCATTTTGTCATTATTCCCAGTGCCAAACATACTCAAAGTTTTGCAATCAGTGATGAGGTTACGCTGAATTTCATTTTGTCATTTTACCCGGTGCCAAAAAAAAAAAAAAAAAAAAAAAAAAAGCTTTACAACCAGTGGCACCAGTATGTTAATATTATTTTGTCATTATACCCAGTGCTAAACCATGGAACGGTTAAGTTCTGCTGAATACCATTTTCTCTTTATATCCAGTGTCAAATATACTGTATGTTTTACAACCAGAAATGTGGTACCGCTGAACACCATTTTGTCATTATACCTGGTGCCAAACGCGCTGGAAGTTTTACAATCAGTGATGTGGTTACGCTGAATACTATTTTGTCATTATACCCGGTGCCAAACATACTGGAAGTTTTACAATCAGTGATGCGGTTACGCTAAATACCATTTTCTCATTAAACCCGGTGCCAAACATACTGGAAGTTTTACTATCGGTGATCGGTTACGCTGAATACCATTTTGTCATTATACCCGGTGCCAAACACACTGGAAGTTTTACAATCAATGATGCGGTTACGCTGAATTTCAATTTGTTATTATTCCCGGTGCCAAACATACTGTAAGTTTTACAATCAGTGATGCGGTTACGCTAAATACCATTTTCTCATTAAACCCGGTGCGAAACATACTGGAAGTTTTACTATCGGTGATCGGTTACGCTGAATACCATTTTGTCATTATACCCGGTGCCAAACATACTGGAAGTTTTACAATAAGTGATGCGGTTATGCTGATTACTATTTTGTCATTATACCCGGTGGCAAACATACTGGAAGTTTTACAATCAGTAATGCGGTTACGCTGAATACCATTTTGTCATTATACCCGGTGCCAATTATACTGGAAGTTTTACAATAAGTGATGCGGTTATGCTGAATACTATTTTGTCATTATACCCGGTGGCAAACATACTGGAAGTTTTACAATCAGTGATGCGGTTACGCTGAATACCATTTTGTCATTATACCCGGTGCCAAACATACTGGAAGTTTTACCATCAGTGATGCGGTTACGCTGAATACCATTTTGTCATTATACCCGGTGCCAAACATACTGGAAGTTTTACAATCAGTGATGCGGTTATGCTGAATACTATTTTGTCATTATACCCGGTGCCAAACATACTGGAAGTTTTACAATAAGTGATGCGGTTATGCTGAATACTATTTTGTCATTATACCTGGTGGCAAACATACTGGAAGTTTTACAATCAATGATGCGGTTACGCTGAATTTTATTTTGTCATTATTCACGGTGCCAAACATACTGTAAGTTTTACAATCAGTGATGCGGTTACGCTAAATACCATTTTGTCATTATACCCGGTACCAAACATACTTGAAGTTTTACTATCGGTGATCGGTTACGCTGAATACCATTTTGTCATTATACCCGGTGCCAAACATACTGGAAGTTTTACAATCAATGATGCGGTTACACTGAATTTTATTTTGTCATTATTCACGGTGCCAAACATACTGGAAGTTTTACAATCAGTGATGCGGTTAGGCTAAATACCATTTTCTCATTATACCCGGTGCCAAACATACTGGAAGTTTTACTATCGGTGATCGGATACGCTGAATACCATTTTGTCATTATACCCGGTGCCAAACATACTGGAAGTTTTACAATCAGTGATGCGGTTATGCTGAATACTATTTTGTCATTATACCCGGTGCCAAACATACTGGAAGTTTTACAATAAGTGATGCGGTTATGCTGAATACTATTTTGTCATTATACCTGGTGGCAAACATACTGGAAGTTTTACAATCAATGATGCGGTTACGCTGAATTTTATTTTGTCATTATTCACGGTGCCAAACATACTGGAAGTTTTACAATAAGTGATGCGGTTATGCTAAATACTATTTTGTCATTATACCCGGTACCAAACATACTGGAAGTTTTCCTATCGGTTATTCGGATACGCTGAACACCATTTTGTCATTATACCCGGTACCAAACATACTGAAAGTTTTACTATCGGTGATTCGGATACGCTGAACACCATTTTGTCATTATAGCCTGTACCAAACATACTGGAAGTTTTACAATTAGTGATGCGATTACGCTGAATACTATTTTGTCATTATACCCGGTGCCAAACATACTGAAGTTTTACTATCGGTGATTCGGATACGCTGAATACCATTTTGTCATTATACCCGGTACCAAACATACTGGAAGTTTTATTATCGGTGATTCGGATACGCTGAATACTATTTTGTCATTATACCCGGTGCCAAACATACTGTAAGTTTTACTATCGGTGATTCGGATACGCTGAATACCATTTTGTCATTATACCCGGTGCCAAACATACTGGAAGTTTTACTATCGGTGATTCGGATACGCTGTACACCATTTTGTCATTATACCCGGTACCAAACATACTGAAGTTTTACTATCGGTGATTCTGATACGCTGAATACCATTTTGTCATTATACCCGGTGCCAAACATACTGGAAGTTTTATTATCGGTGATTCGGATACGCTGAACACCATTTTGTCATTATACCCGGTGCCAAACATACTGGAAGTTTTACTATCGGTGATTGGGATACGCTGAACACTATTTTGTCATTATACCCGGTGCCAAACATACTGGAAGTTTTACAATCAATGATGCGGTTACGCTGAATTTCATTTTGTCATTATTCCCGGTGCCAAACATACTGTAAGTTTTACAATCAGTGATGCGGTTACGCTTGATACCATTTTCTCATTAAACCCGATGCCAAACATACTGGAAGTTTTACTATCGGTGATAGGTTACGCTGAATACCATTTTGTCATTATACCCGGTGCCAAACATACTGGAAGTTTTACAATAAGTGATGCGGATATGCTGAATACTATTTTGTCATTATACCCGGTGCCAAACATACTGTAAGTTTTACAATCAGTAATGCGGTTACGCTGAATACCATTTTGTCATTATACCCGGTGCCAAACATACTGGAAGTTTTACAATAAGTGATGCGGTTATGCTGAATACTATTTTGTCATTATACCCGGTGGCAAACATACTGGAAGTTTTACAATCAGTGATGCGGTTACGCTAAATACCATTTTGTCATTATATCCGGTACCAAACATACTGGAAGTTTTATTATCGATGATTCGGATACGCTGAACACCATTTTGTCATTGTACCCGGTACCAAACATACTGGAAGTTTTACTATCGGTGATTCGGATACGCTGAACACCATTTTGTCATTATACCCGGTGCCAAACATACTGGAAGTTTTATTATCGGTGATTCGGATACGCTGAACACCATTTTGTCATTGTACCCGGTACCAAACATACTGGAAGTTTTACTATCGGTGATTCGGATACGCTGAACACCATTTTGTCATTATACCCGGTACCAAACATACTGGAAGTTTTACTATCGTTGATTCGGATACGCTGAACACTATTTTGTCATTATACCCGGTACCAAACATACTGGAAGTTTTACTATCGGTGATTCGGATACGCTGAATACTATTTTGTCATTATACCCGGTGCCAAACATACTGGAAGTCTTACAATCGGTGATTCGGTTACGTTTTCAAATATCATTTTGTCATTATACCCGCTGCTTAAACACTTAGAAGTTTTACAACCAGTGGCGCCAGTATGTTGATACCATTTTGTCATTATTCCTAGTGCCAAAAAACAAGCAGAAGTTTTACAACCAGTATCTTGCTATTATTTTGTCATTATACCCAGTGTCAAAATCCTTGAAAGTTTTACAACCAGTGGCACCAGTATGTTGATATTATTTTTTCATTATACCCAGTGCCCATGTCGCGGAAGTTTTACAAATAGTGGTACCAGTATGTTGAAACCATTTTGTCATTATACCCAGTGTCAAAGCACGCGGAAGTTTTACAACTAGTGGCGCCAGTATGTTGAAACCATTTTGTCATTATACCCAGTGCCAAAACACGTGGAAGTTTTATAATCAGTGGCGCCAGTATGTAAATATTATTTTGTCATTATACCGATGCCAAACGCGTTGAAGTTGTACAAACAGTGGCGCCAGTATGTTGATATCATTTTGTCATTATATCCAGTGCCAAACGCATTGAAGTTTTACAACCAGTGGTGCCAGTATGCTGATCAAGTTCCGAACAGCTTAATGTAATAAGTAACGTATTCTTTAAATATGCATGTTAATGGTGTCTGGTTCCAGGATAATTGACTGGGGGATTGGTATGCTTGTTTGCGGTTAGTGACTCAGTGAGCTAGCACCTTAACAAATAAATTGCGCTTAGTGTGCGAGAGATTAAGAACCTTGTTCTCATTGGCAAAAAGCTTAAGCTTGCTGATGCAACGTTAAATATTGGTACATCATCTAAAAAAATTGAGGGTTCCTCATTTGGAAAATCCAAATATTTATATTTCTAGATGAAATCGCCAATGTTTGAGAATTCGGATCAATTTTCTTTGGTATTAATGTTTGTCGGCCTCAGTCTTCCTTTATTTTTAAAAACAAGATCGCGTGACCTCCAAATCTCACAAAAACTCTCGCATTTTAATATTTTTTGAAAGACAACTCTTTCGCCCATCTATCGAAGTTAGTAACCTTTCTGAACCAACGTTTCGACTAATATTTCCTGTCTGAACTAAAAAAAAGCGGTGCCCATTCTGACACCAGTTGGTATCGGAAAACTCCGGGGTTTTGACATTTTGATATAGAACTTTTTCTGGCCCTACACACAGCCGCCAATCATAAGGTCCATTAGGGTCACGGAAAATTCTGACTTATTCATTTACTGATAAAAAGTAAAGATTTAAGAAATTACTTCTTGTTTAGATTAATGATACAAGATAAAAAAATGTATTTTATATTTTAAAATTTTATATCTCCTAACGTTATGACTTTTAATAGTAGAAGAAAAATCGTTTTATTTTACTCAAAAGATACAGACAGTGTTTGAATTTACCGCCATTTCTACTTCAGGTTAACTCCCTTTGGCAAGGTTCGTGTACTTCCGGTTGTACTTTCGGGTTCACTCGGAATAAAAAAAAAGATGGCGGTGAGCGAGAAAGTTTTTCATCAATAAAGAAAAGATGATTTGGAGTAAAAAATCGAAGACGTCAAGGTATATATAAAATAGAAAATATTTTATACCAATTCTTTAATGAAATGCATTTAGTATTGCATCCCCAGTCTGCCCAAAGTGATAAAACCGGCGGCTGAGGAGTCGAAGTAAGGTAAATAAAAATCGACCAAACGGCATCAGATCAATCAATGATATTTCCTTGAAATCAAGAAATATGCAGTCTGAGCAAATGGATTTTCTGTTAGATGCCTCAAAATTTTTCCAATATCCAGATTAGAGTCGTCATCCATGTGTAAATTATTTACTAAATAACGTTTTAAAATCTAAACCCCAACACATTATTTGGGTTGTAAAATCCTAAGGGAAATGTAGAGAGAATGGAATAATGTTTGAAAAACAGGCTTTACTTAATACAGCAATTGCTTTGCTTAGAACAAATGATGAGAAACAACTTATGATTACTGTAAGTGTTACTGCTGTACAAGCCTCGGAAGTATACCAGAAAAGCTGTTCAATAGAAACGTGTCATTGGTCTGCAATTATCAAATTGTTGTCAAATCCAGGCTTATTTCAAATTTGATAGTGTTTCCTCTGGAAATGGTACAAAAGGTGTTTACAATACATCATTTTGGGTTGTATTCATTCCTTCTCAGTTCAGAATTTAGTATCGACTCAAATCGTGACCAGCCAGACATAACAAAAATTGATGGATTATATTTTTATCTATTTTACACATATTTTTGTGCTTATACCTGTATCAGATAATTCAAATGTTGCAAAGGGAAAGATAAAATGACATTTCAACATTTGAATGAAAGTTTTTTAAAGATTTACTGGTTATTTTAGTCAGAAGCAATATTGAAAAGCTTGTTACTATGGGAAATGTAACTTGGGATATGCAACTTAACTATCCTTAGACTGCTAGATTTTAACTTTAATTAGCTTATTTCATCTAAAAGTGGGGGCCTCAGTGGCCGAGTGGTCTAAAGCTCATGCTTACAAATCACAGCACCTCCCTGGGTTCGAATCCCACTCGGGACAGATCCTAGTGAGGGAAAGTTTGTCAGTTCGTTTGCCCAAGGTCGGTGGTTTTCTTCGGGCACTCTGATTTCCTCCACCATACCAGAACTGACCGCCTTGAGATAAGTGAAAGAATCTTGACTGGGGCATAAAATACAATTACTCCACTCTACTCCACTTGTCTAAAAGTAGACAAAATAAGGAAAATTATATCTAATAAATGATCAAAATCTTAAATTTCTGACACTAGGATTCACTGTGCAGCCATCACAACAGTGATGTTTGAGCAATTTTTTTTTAGTGAATAAAATAGATTTATTATGTTTTTTTAATCTTCTTAATGATAGAAATACCTTAAAGAAACTAAAATGACATTTTTGGTAAAAACCTTAATTTTTCATTAAGAATGGGTCCCAGCAGTTAATTATGTATATGTTTACAAACAAGGTGGTAAAAAGTGAACTTAATAACATCACATGGTGATTTGATGAAAGTCATGTGACACTTCATCCCAAACAATTTATATGAGAAGCGCCATATTCATAAAAATTATGTTAAAAATATATATTTTGATTGCCAATCTGGTAATGAATAAGTTATAACATGTACTGCATATGCAGTAGATCAGCATTAATGATCAAATAAAATTTGTCTGTGGTTTCTCCATGCACTCCAGTTTCCTCTACCATCCTTGAACTGACCCCAGCCAACTTGTAAACCCTTACACACTTGGTAACAGTGGTTATTGTTTTCCACGACTTGTATATAAATATCACATTCTAGTTGCGAGAAAATTTTGTCTGTTCAGTTTGCCTGGGTAGATGTTTGGAATACTATGGTTACTACTTTATATATATATATAAAAAAAAAATTCAATACAGTAACTTGGAGACATTCAATCACCATTTCACCCACCATAACCAGGTGTAAATCTACTGTACCATAATTAATACCTACTTAAAGATATAGTATTCAGCTTTATGCTCCAAACCATGATTCTATAACATAATACATATATCTTGTGTATGTTGTCCTGTTCTGAAGCAAGTCTTACAGATTACATCAGCATGATTCTGACTTTTGGTCATTGGCCAATGAAATTCATCGTTTCATTAAGCAATTTCTTTTCAGTGTTTGATTTCTGTTATTAAACTATCAGACCAGTAGCTGAAAATATTGACTGAAGAGAAACTTCCTAGGTCTGTGACCTAGGACCAGTGTCCACTGGGACCAAGGATCAGTGTCAACCGGGATCTGGGGCCAGTTAGTGGGACCTAGGATCAATACTGTCTAGGACCTAGGATCAATGTCATCTGTGACCTAGGACCACTGTCATCTGGGACCTAGGACTGGTGGGGAAGGACTTCCTTTCATACATTCCACTAAAATTTTAATTTCAACTGAAATGGCCTATAAGTTATGAAATATAGAGCCATTTTAAACTTTTCTGTGAAAAATAATTTTTCAAAAATTTTACATAGAATGGATAGAGGGTACGAAAGGATGTCTTGCCCTTGTGAAATATTCCAGTCCACATTTTAATTGTTTTTCTTTGTTTAATTACAGATGTGAAAGACAAGGTGTAACATGGCCAGTAAGAAGATAAACATCAATACTGCTGATGTAGAACATTTTGAGAATCTAAGAGGAGTCGGCCATTGTAAAGCAGAAGCTATCGTTAAACATAGAAAAGTAAGCATCTACATTTCTTATACATGGAGAGTGAAAAAATGGTTATTTCTTGCATTTATATGCATTAGGATAATTAAGCAAGGGTATTAAATACACAGTAGGAAGGTCAAATATTTGTTAGTAATATTTTCTCAGAATTTGTGTTCTCCCTGGTAGTGGTAGGATATATTGTTTTATGATAATGCTACACACATGTATCACTTGTTTCTCCCTTCAAATCAGTGTCTTTATGATACAGTATTCAGTTGTAGAATGCTTGCTCTCTTTATGGAGGATTTGGGATTGGACAACCCCAAAAGTCTGTACAATACTTAAAATTGGAAAGTGGCTTTTGTTTTTTTTATTTATTTATTTGTTTGTTTTTTTTTTTTTTTTTTTTTTGTAACTGCTTGGCATTTAAAAACGATACTTTCTTAGTTGTATGTCCTTAAGATGAGACCTTCAATAACAAATTCTCTGAGTTGCAGATTACATAGCACACTAAAAACCTTCATTGTATATTGCCCTTTGCACACTGCAATGCCACTTAACTTACAGCCATCCTGATATAAGTGAAGTATTAAAATATTCTTGACTGGAACGCACAACACAATACAATCAAGTAATTGATCTTTTGTGTCTAACAGCTTTAACCTCAAAGTTCTATGATATACATGAAATAATGGCCCTCAATCTTGTGTTTCTGTGTAATACATGAAATGATGGCCCTCAATCTTGTAGTTCTATCATATACATGAAATAATGGTCCTCAATCTCATATTTCTGTGATGCACATGAAATAATGGCTCTTGATCTTGTAGTTCTATGATATACATGAAATAATGGCTCCTAATCTTGTATTTCAAGTACATCACAGAAATATGAGATCGAGGGCTCTTATTTCATGTATATCACAGAAACACGAGATTGAGGGCCATTATTTCATGTATATCACAGAAATACTAGATTGAAGGCCATTATTACATGCATATCACAAAAATACAAGATTGAGGGCCATTATTTCATGTACATTACAGAAATTCCATATTATGGGGCCATTATATCATGTATATCATAGAAAAACAAGATTGAGGGCCATTATTTCATGTATATCACAGAAATACAAGATTGAGGACCATTATTATTTCATGTACAATGTATATCACAGAATTACAAGATTGAGGGCTAAAATAATGACCCTCAGTCTCTTGAAATATTCTCGACTGAAAAGCCCAATGCAATACAAACAAGTAACTGATTTTTTGTGTCTAACAGCTTCAACCTCAAAGTTCTATGATATACATGAAATAATGACCCTCAATCTCGTATGTCTCTGATGTGATGCACATGAAGTAATGGCCCTCAATCTCGTATTTCTGTGATGTACAAGAAATAATGGTCCTCAATCTCTTATGATATCTCTGTGATATACATGAAATAATAGCCCTCAATCTTGTAATTCTGTGATATACATTGTACATGAAATAATAATGGTCCTCAATCTTGTATTTCTGTGATATACATGAAATAATGGCCCTCAGTCTTGTGTTTCTGTGATGACATGAAATAATGGCCCTCAGTCTTGTGTTTCTGTGATGACATGAAATAATGGCCCTAAATCTTGTGTTTCTGCGATGTCTTGAAATAATGGCCCTAAATCTTGTGTTTCTGTGATGTCTTGAAATAATGGCCCTCAATATTGTGTTTTTATGATATACATGAAATAGTGGCCCTCAATCTTGTATTTCTGTGATGTACATGAAATAATGGCCCTCAATCTTGTGTTTCTATGATATACATGAAATAATGCCCTCAATCTTGCGTTTCTGTGATGTACATGAAATAATAGTCCTCAATCTTGTGTTTCTGTGATGTCTTGAAATAATGGCCCTAAATCTTGTGTTTCTGTGATGTCTTGAAATAATGGCCCTCAATCTTGTGTTTTTATGATATACATGAAATAATGGCCCTCAATCTTGTGTTTCTGTGATGACATGAAATAATGACCCTCAATCTCATTTCTGTTAAGTACATGAAATAATGGCCCTCAGTCTTGTGTTTCTGTGATGACATGAAATAATGGCTCTCAAACTCGTATTTCTGTGATGTACATGAAATAATGGCCCTCAATCTTGTGTTTCTTTGATATACATGAAATAATGGCCCTCAGTCTTGTGTTTCTGTGATGACATGAAATAATGGCCCTCAATCTTGTATTTCTGTGAAGTACATGAAATAATGGCCCTCAATCTTGTTTTTCTGTGATGTACATGAAATAATGCCCCTCAATCTCGTATTTCTGTGATGAACATGAAATAATGGCCCCCAATCATTTTTGTCAACATTGTGTTTCTGTGATATACATGTTTTTTTCTTTTACATTTACTTTTTTAACTTTTATTTTCAGTCAATTGGTGGATTTTCTGAAGTTAATGATTTAAGTAAAGTTCCTGGAGTTGGTCATGGAATTGTTGAATTAAATAGAGGAAGTCTGTCCTGCATAGTGGCTTCCTCTACACGTTCACGTAGAAACACAAGGTAAGATTTTTAAAAATTAAAGCTGGATGTAAACTGTTCTGAACAAATTTACTGTAATTCAAAATACCCAGAAAACACCCATTGATAATCAGTGCTATTCGTTGCATTTTGTTTATCACTGTCTTTATCACAATTGTTTCTTCACAATGGGATATGATACATATATCTTAAAAATTGTGATGCATATTGTATTATAGGGAAGAAGTATCATTTGATTTAAATTATGAGCAGTTCAGCTGATAGAAATACAATATGACATATTAGTATTAACAGAGAGAAATTATATTGGTTGAAGATAAGAACGTTACAATAAAGAAACAGTATTTTATAGGAATCATAAAGTAAATTGGAGAATTTCAAAAATTACTGTTAAAAAAAAGATTACATCTGTTTTCAGTTAGAAGTAGGCCATGAAAATATCAAATAAAGCTCTTGCAATGTTCAATTTTAATTATTTTATCTGATACTTTATTTTGTTTCAGGGGACGGAGATCACGAAATGAATTACCAGAACCTGTGATAAGTTCTTCCTCACCCAAACCATGTAGTAGTAGTTCTAGCAGTACTAATAGTAACAATGGTCCGTCAAAGTTCAGTCTTAGACTGTCCACTGGTAGGAAGACCCGAAGTACTGTGGACAGTCCAGATGTGTCCACTAGTACCGTTAGTAAATCGTCTGTCAGTGCTACAAAAGACTCTGTCAAACAGGAAGTCCCTGTTAAACGAGAAGCTTCAGATCCTGTATCTGTGTCAGCAGGATCTAAGAGTAATGTTAACCAAGATGAGGAATGTCTGATGAGTGATGATGGTGATGGCGATGTTCAGAATTTATCTGAAGATGAACAGTTACGTAGTAGTGATGATGATAGGGACACTCCCGAGTTCAGACATGTACCACTTGTTCATTCAGATGTGTCGTCACTTCGGAATGCCTCCCCATTTTATAGGTCCAGAATTCCAGTTCCTGTTTTGGTAGGTTGAACTTGATATCCTTTTTAAATACCGATACCCTGAAATGCTTTCAGTTTTTTTTAGAAAGCTGTTAAATAATTGACTGCAAAACAATCATTGTAAGATATCAGTTCCATACTTGATAACACTTATCAACTTGAAAGTGCGGTTTAAAAATTTATCCAAATTTTGGTATTGTCATGGATACTCAGTTACCACTTGATTATACATGTAAACAAGCCAAATAGGGATTTCCAATTAATTCACATATGAAATTGTCATTGAAACTATCACATATAACATTTAGTTTGTAAATAAACACAGTTTACTAGATATATTTTATTATAAAGAATTGAAAAGTACTAAAATATTGTAAAAAAGGTAAATAATGATTGATCTTACTGTGAACATATGCCTCTAATTCTGAATTTCAGTTGGAGTTTTTATTTAGATATTCTAAGCTCACCTGACGGAAAGGTCATGTGAGCTTATGTCATGGCACGGCATGTGTATGTGCATGCCTGTGCGTCGTTAACACCTATTTTCAACTTCTCCTCCAAAACTGCTGGACAGATTTCAATGATACTTTGTCAGAAGCATATATGGGCCGGTGCAATTCAGATTTGTTCATGGCATTGCCATGGCTACCAAAACTAGGTCAAGGTGACCTATGGGGTCCAAAAATCTTAAAAAATCTTCTCTAAAACCGATGATGAGAGAAAAAATCTGATGTGGTATTTAGCTTCTCTAGGGTCTTAAGCCTTTAGTTTGTTCATTTTGTGAAATTTGGTCGAAAAATGGGTTACGCGTTTTTGCGTTAAATTTTAAAAATTTTGTAAAACGGCTTCAAATTGTTATAACTTGACTATTTGAACAGTTTTGATTTTCTCTTGAAATGACCTTTAAAATAGGGTCAAGGTCACAAATGAAGGTCATGACCTAATTTGTGATTTATGCAGTTTTTGGCAATTTTCTTGCAAATTTTAAGAGATATATGAATTCAAAACATTGTTAAAACGTTCCCCATGACAAATTAAAAAAGGTACCAAGTTTCGTAACTATATGATAATCTATGTAGGAGTTGTTGCCCTTGAAATGTTATTTTTGGCTTATGAATACTAAAATTGTGCATTAGTTTGAAAACTATAAGCTTTTTGTTTAGGCATGTATATTAGAATATTGTAGGTATTGATATGACAATCATTTAAATATGGTTCAAGGTCATATGTTGAAAGGTCAAGGTCATAGCTGCATACGTGAACTGAAATTGTGAATTATCTTGAAAACTGTTAACTTTTTGTATAGGCATGTATATTAAAATATTGTAGGTATTGACATGATTATTTTGATATATGGATCAAGGTCATATGTTGAAAGGTCAGTTTCACAGCTGCAATTGCTAATTATCTTGAAAACTATCAACTTTTTGTATATCATGTATCTTAAATTGCTAATTATCTTGAAAACTATTAACTCTTTGTATAGGCATGTATATTACAATATTGTAGGTATTGCCACAACGATCATTTTGATATATAGTACAGGGTCATATGTTTGAAAGGTCAAGGTTACAGCTGCAAAAGAAGACATAAATTGCTAATTATCTTGAAAACTATTAACTTTTTGTATAGGATAGATATTAGAATATTGTAGGTATTGCAACAGCAATCATTTTGATATATGGTACAAGGTCATATTTTGAAAGGTCAAGGTCAATATTGTAGGTATTGACATGAAGATCATTTTGATATATGGTTCAAGGTCACATGTTCAAAGGTCAAGGTCATAGCCGTAGAAGTTGTAAATTATCTTGAAAAACATTAATATTTTGTACAAGCATGTTTATTAGAATATTGTACGTATTGATATTAAGACCATTTTGATATAAGGTTCAAGTTCACATGTTCAAAGGTCAAAATCATAACTGCATAACCATATGGTTAATGATTTGGAAATTATCCATTGTACAATAGTTAAATCGTGCATATGAGCTATTTATAAATGAAATGTGACTACACATTTCTGATTAATTATTGCAGGATTTTCCAAACTTGAGGAATTTTGTGAACTTTTTGTAATTAAGTTCTTTGTAAATTTTTGGATATATCCTCGGGTGAGCCTTAAGGCCCATGGGCTCATAATTAATTTATTTATTTGAAAATTGAAAAAAGCTTCAAGTAAATTTGAAATTAACTTGAATTTTAACTGAATTTTTTAGAATTAAAATTGTTTGGTAAGTGATATAGTTGCATTAATTTTAGTTGTAGCTTGTTGATAAATCTTTTGTTTTGTATTTTTAGATGAAAAGAAAAATAGGAAGGGAAGATGTTGGAATTATACCTGGAAAAAGATTTTGTACTGGAGGATATTCAGGGTAAGATAAACCGTTTGCATATATGCAGTAATGCCATTCAATATAAATTTAGCATAGTAATTCCAAATTTTTACCTTAAATTGTGGCAGTTGGTCTTATCTGTGAAATTACCAGAAAAAGTCCTACCCTGAGAAATGGAATTATTTTCATTTTAAAATGATCGTGAATCCAGTTTTGGTTGTTTCTGTTACATTGAGTAAAATCATGCAATTAACACATCTTGAAATTGCATTTCAATAATCTGTAGATGCAATAATCTTGTCCCATATAAAACAACATGCACTTATTCAGCCAAAAATAATGTTTCATAATAAAATAAATGTTTACTCACACTGACATAAAATAAACTTTAACAAAAAATTTACACTTGGTTTACTAAATTTGTAAGTACTTTTGCTTTTAACTTTTCTCATTGTAATTTTCTGGATCCCTTTACAGTAAAACCTTAACTCATTGGCAAAGCCAGGGTGAGCTTATGGAATGGTAAAGCGTGCGTGAATGTGTGCGTGCGTGCGTCCGTAAACTTTAATCTTCTTCTCTGAAACCAATAGGCCAATTAAAATGAAATTTGGTATGAAAGGTTGCTATAGATTAAAAATTGTATCCGACATGTCCGTCCTGAATCCAAGATGGCTGCCATTAGTATAAATAGCAAAAACCTATAACAGGTTTATTTTGTACTGATTTTGTTGAAATTTAAAACATAGAAAATAGATGTCGGGGGATAAAACATATATAATGGGTTTTTCCCTATGATTTTTCGATTGTGCAATAATTACGTAATATGCAAATAAGGTTTATTTTTAGCCGAAATCTTTGAAAATCATCTTCTCTGAAAGTACAGGGCCAATTGAAAGGATATTGAGTGTAGAAGGTACTTAGGTGGTATGGATTCAGAATTGTTTTCGACATGTCTGTCGGAAATCCAAGATGGCTGCCGTTACTATAAATAGCAAAAATAAAAAAATGGCCATTATGGGTTTATTTATGTTCCGATTTTGTTGAAATTTGAAATATACAAAAAAGATGTCGGGGGATAAAACATATATTACAGGTTTTGCCGTACGGTTTTTAGTTTGTGCAATAATTACGTCATATGCAAATAAGGTTAATTTTTAGCCGAAATCTTTGAAAATCTTCTTCTCTGAAATTACATAGCCAATTGAAAGGATATTGAGTGTGGAAGGTCCTTGGGTGGTATAGATTCAAAATTGTATCTGACATAGTCTGTAAGAAATCCAAGATGGCTGCCGTTACTACAAATAGCAAAAATCTAAAAAATGGCCATTATGGGTTTATTTATGTACTGATTTTGTTTAAATTTATAACATAGAAAATAGATGTCGGGGGATAAAACATATGTAATGGGTTTTTCTGTACAATTTTTCATTTTTGCAATAGTTACGTAACATGCAAATAAGGTTTATTTCAGCCTAAATCTTCTGAAAGTACATGGCCAATTGAAAGGAAATTTATGATAAATAGTGCTTGAAATAATGTAAAATAAGGATATTGCTAGTAAGTTTGTTTACATTTTACTGATTGGATATATTTAAAAAGAAAAAGCAAAGAACAAAATAAGGGTATTCCAGGTGAGCGATACAGGCCCTATTGGGCCTCTTGTTACCATTTATTAAGTGTTCAGTCATATCTTGACATTATGAAGGGATTTGGCAATAAATGGAGGGAAACTTAACACAGATGAAATAGACTTTAAAATCATTTGGTGAAAAAAGAGAGGATAAAGTTGTTATGAAGATGTTTATAGTTGGTTTAACTTTATTTGTTTGCCAGTTTTAATATTCATTTCAGATAGAATTGATTCTAGTGATGAACAATCGGAACATTTTCATAATCGATTATCGGGAACCAATCGGACGGACTTAACCGATCAATCATCGCGATAATCGGAACTTATAAGTTAATAAACCGTTACAGTATTTTCAGTATTTTAGCATAATGTTACTATTTATTTTAGTTCTACACTTTACTTTTCGTTTTTTCCCAGGTAGGGAAAGATCTCACGATCTACTTGTTGCAATAGATCGCCCGCCGCCTAATAGTGATGATGGTCAGCCATTGTTGTCTTCTTGTTCTCTCTTAGATTCTTCCAGCGGTTACGTGTACCATATACAAAAAACGGAACAATCTTTTACTAGCGACAATCGATTATTGAAAATGTCAATCGATAATCGAAATCGTGACTAATTTAGCAATCGACTTTCGATTATCGGCGATAATCGTTTCATCACTAATTGATTCATTTGTTAGATCTATGTATGGTCCATTTCTTATACACTTACACAGTAGTGTAAATGTGTTTTGTTTTCATCTTACAATAAATCTCTTTTTCTTGTTACAGAACTAGTACTTTTGGTAACTTGCGTCTTTGTCATCAGATAATTCACAATGGTCAGCGTCCCAGGATACCTTCTAAAGAACATCCTCCAGCCAGACTTGCTGAATGGCTAGAGATATTTCAGGTATTACAAAACATATAAACTTTTAAAAAAAATCAAGTGGAAATCTATCCACTGCTTTATAAAATAAGGACTAAATTAAAACTTTTTGAATTGAAGTTTCAAGGTAACTGTGTGCTGAATGAAAACTGTTTTTTGATTGGACTATTCATATTCAGTTAGCCGACAAACAACCACCTTGGCCAGAAATACAGACCTGCCAACCCTTGCGATTTTTCCGTAGTTGTTACTGAAAATTGCCGAAAATTTTTATTCTTATGAGATTGTACAGATACGGCATGTTTTCTTCAGATTTTTATCTTTTCCGGATATTCTCTTTCATTGTCTTTACGTTTCCAAACCATGTTTTAGAAAACTGTCCTGGAAACACTTTTAAGGCATGCAGATTACAATAAAGCATTAAAAAGATAGCCAGCGATCACTGTCGTTACGCAAAGTTGGAAGAGGGTTTGATAGAAAAGCATTTCAAAGACATTCTGAAGTGTAATAATCAAGCATCTGTGTGATTTTTAAAGTTTCTCGAGGTAACTGTCACATCTCAAAAATGAGCAAACGCAAAGAAGATCTGGCGGATTATGGAGAAAACTGACTTTTGTAAAATCTTACTAAAACTGGTGCAATCTTACTGAAAAATGTCTTTTATCTTATTGAATAGTTGTTCAGGGGGTTGGCAGGTCTGGAAATATTCCAGATTGTACCATATTGCTTCTTTTTTTCAAATTTTCAAGGGAAGCATGCCCCCAGAACCCTCATTTCAGGAGGACAAGTTATTTTGGCACTTGTTTGTATGCCTTTGGCATGCTACTTGATCACTTAACAAAGTTTTGGTCTTTTTCTCACTCACATGCCTGAACAATGGTTTTTTTCTTCAAGTTTTGTAACGAGAAATGTAAATTTTAAAATTTTTCCCAGTAGGAGAAACTTATTTAAAATAATAGTGGATGCAAATATTGTATTTCCAAAGATAAAACCATTAGGTCTAAATTTTGGTCCAAATTAGACCCATACATTAATCAAATGGATCTATGTTCACATTATCAATTGCTTTGCCTACTACATCCTCAAAAATCTACTTCTTAACTTAGTGGAAACACTTTTCTTAACTTAGTGGAAACAGTTTTTTAAAGGTTAAATATTAATTAACTCTTTCAGTCCTGGGGAAATGCAGAAAGACTGATGGCTTTGGATGAGTTGATTCAGATTTGTGAACCTACTCAAGTACGACATATGATGCAAGTAATAGAACCACAATTCCAACGAGACTTCATATCATTATTACCTAAAGAGGTAAGATATGTACTTTTTGCATTGTTTTGATCATAGAAAAAGTTTTCAGATGTTAACTGATTTATTTTGGTAAGTTTTGATAGTTATCTAATTTTATTTAAATTGATAACATTTCTTTCACACCTAGCAAGGGATTTCAGGTACTTCAGTCTGAAATATACAATTTTCAGTCAGAA
Organism: Tegillarca granosa; assembly: GCA_029721355.1. Taxonomy (NCBI): domain Eukaryota; kingdom Metazoa; phylum Mollusca; class Bivalvia; order Arcoida; family Arcidae; genus Tegillarca; species Tegillarca granosa. The sequence goes on from CM056604.1 coordinate 9,787,572, forward strand.
CTGTAATATGTTGTAAATGTACAGATATATATTTATTAAAAACAATAAAAATAGATTTTTAAATTTTAGTTCAAAATCAAAACTGCAGAAATCCTTCATTTGATAAATTTATAAATCAATCGTTTCCTAAAACAAAGTTTTTAATTGCTAAACAAAAATATTAACAATATATTTGTGTGACTTATTTTGAATGCAGGGCATAATTTATAATAGAGTACATTGTATACATGTATGTTTATGCTTCAAATAATCATTTCCAAATGAAATAGTGCATTTTATTTTTATATTGGTCTCTTTCGTTGACAGTTAGCCTTGTATGTGCTGTCTTTTCTGGAACCGAGGGATTTGCTAAGAGCTGCCCAGACTTGTCGTTATTGGAGAGTGCTAACAGAAGACAATTTATTATGGAGAGAGAAATGTAAAGATGAATCGATTGATGAGAATTTAGTGTATGGAAATAATCGATTAAGGCGACGACATAATTCCCGAAGTCCGTGGAAATCACTGTATATGAGACAGCACCAAATAGAACAAAACTGGCGATTTGTGGAACTACGTTCTCCTAAGGTTTGTGAACATTATATATGTCATGAATACATATAGCTGAATATTATTGATACAACATTAAACAACTTTCAACCAACCAACAAACCAACAAAAATATTTCCTAATAAAAAATAAAAATGGTCACGTTATATGATAATACAAAATTTGGTAATAAGCATGAAAAAGGTGATTATGATCTGTAAAGTTATTTCACTGTATATGCAGCCAGGTTCAAAATAATATGAATGATAATATGGATTTATGTAAATTTAGCATGTCGTTTTATGAACAAAGTGTGTTGCTTCAGGAAACTTTTTGATAATACAGACATCGCATTAAGTTATAGAGTATGAATTAATAAGACACAATTTAAAGAATAAAACTTATTTATTACAGTTACTGAAGGGACATGATGACCATGTCATTACATGTTTAGAATTTTGTGGTACACGAATCGTCAGTGGCTCAGATGATAATACACTCAAAGTCTGGTCAGCTGTTACTGGCAAGGTAACTCAAATATATATGTATATCATATAAACACACACACACATACACACACACACACACACACACACACACACACACACACACACACACACACACACACACACACACACACACACACACACACACACACACACACACACACACACACACACACATATATATATATATATATATATATATATATATATATATATATATATATATATATATATATATATTTATTTATTTATTTATTTATTTATTTATTTTTTTATTTATTTATTTATTTATTGTTCTTTAGAGCTTGAAAATCTAGTTTTGATCAACTTGATTTGAAATATATTGGTTCTAAATTAGAAATTCATTGATGTATTGAATTTAATATTTTTAAGGGACTTGAAAAATCTATATAAAGATATATATAGACTTATATGTAACATGCAAATTTTGAAATTTTGAAATTTGTTATTCCTAAACAGAAATCTCTTGTAAATTAAAACAAATCTCTTGTGTATTTCCTAGAAAATTATTACTGGTTTGTTTCATATGTTTAGGCCTAACTTAAAAAATTCTTTGTTTGCTGTTTTCCGACCCATGCTAACCACATGTGGGTAGGTAGGTAGGAAAAATATTTTATTTTATTCTTTGAAAACTTAATCTATTGCACTTTTGAATAAAAAATATACTGGTCCATTCAATGTTAATTTCAAATATATTTTTCAATATACCAATGAGGGATACCAAAATTTGAAAATAACACCATCAGACCAAAGTAGCTGCAGTATTGTCAGAATGTCGAATATATCCAATGCTTAACAACTTTTTGTTGCAAATTAAATGTGAGATGTTAAACTGTCATAATGCCTCATAACTGATTAGATGAACACCTCCATATTAGAACAAGATATGTCAGATGAAAGATATACCAGTATTCGAGAGATTTCCAGACGATTTTCTCTTCTGTCTTTTTTCAAACCTGCATATGAAAGACAGATTAATACAATTCTTTATTGTAATGGTGACTTGCAAAACAGTTATTTTTAGAATGTCAGAAAATTATTCTGAACTCTTTTCAAAGAAGCCCCTACCATTAAATTCCACGAATTGTTATTAAACAACACAAACATCAACCATTTATTAACTGCTTAAAGTTTATTCAACTATTGACTTTGGTAACTCTGAATCAACGAATTAGAAATTAATAAAATTGAAAAATCAACAACTGACTAGAATTAAAAACTTAAAAACATAAAATTTTCATTCAATGACACTGTACATTAAATGTCAAAAACTACTAAATATAGTTTTAAATCACATCGTCTACAGATTACAGAAGTAATAAAAAATTTTCAACATAAGAGACTTTATGTCTTACATGTTACTGATAACATACTTTATTTACTCCTTAAACTCATAAATTCAATCAATTCAACTCTGCCATTCCAAAGCAAAGTAAACCTGTCAGAATCAAAACATGAAATTTTAAAGATTAAGAAACAACCAATTTAATTTAAAAGTAACAATACAATGTCTGATCAAAATAATGGTCCATTATCAAGACTAGTAAGTTCATAAACTCATAAATTCAATCAATTCAACTCTGCCATTCCAAAGCAAAGTAAACCTGTCAGAATCAAAACATGAAATTTTAAAGATTAAGAAACAACCAATTTAATTTAAAAGTAACAATACAATGTCTGATCAAAATAATGGTCCATTATCAAGACTAGTAAGTTCATAAACTCATAAATTCAATCAATTCAACTCTGCCATTCCAAAGCAAAGTAAACCTGTCAGAATCAAAACATGAAATTTTAAAAATTAAGAAACAACCAATTTAATTTAAAAGTAACAATACAATGTCTGATCAAAATAATGGTCCATTATCAAGACTAGTAAGTTCACGAAAATCACTTGATCGGATTACGCTTTGGAATGGCTTTGCCACTCTCTTTACAAGTAAAACAATCTGGCAATACAACTCAGAAAATTCGCAGCATCTCTGTGTCTCTCTCACATTGTTAACCAATGTCTTCTTAGTTCCTCCCTGTGTTTCTCCCACGGAAAAACAAAGCGACACTTCCATACTATCATAGATCAACTTGCTCACGTTGTCTCGCTTATTGTCAGTGTTATTTCCCTTTAAATACGTATTTAAGCATTTCTTATGTTGTGTGAAAGGTCGCATGTCCCTCTTTTTGGGTTAAATTAAACAAATTAATGCCCCTACATTGGTTAAACATCCGTTATGTTGTATGAGAAGTTACGTGTCGTTCTTTTCGGGTTAATAATCTGCTGGAAGTTTGATGCACAATTCATATTCCGGTCTGAAACTTGACAAAAGGACGACAAGACTTCAGGTGGAGAAAAAAAAAATGGAATTGATGGCAATAAAATTTTTTGGGTCGGGGCATTTCAAGTGGGTCAGGCGGTCAATGGCAAACAAAGTTAATTTTATTTTAGGCCTTACTTGACCACTTGTATTGTTGCAGCAAACTAGTTCAAGAAAAAAAAAACAAGTGGGTTGGTACTACATGTATGTGAAATTTTTAGTCTATTTTGCATTTCAAGTTTAAATTGTTTGACCTTATAGTGTTAAAGCCATAGATAGCTGGAACAATGCTAATTTACATGTACCTTTAAACATTAGCTTTTATAATAACAAATGTTGGTTTTTGTATTTACTTTTATAGTGTTTAAGGACATTGGTTGGACACACAGGAGGTGTATGGTCATCACAAATGGCAGGGAACATAGTGATTAGTGGTTCAACTGACCGTACGTTAAAAGTATGGAATGCGGACACTGGGCAGTGTATACATACATTATATGGCCATACCTCAACAGTTCGGTGTATGCATTTACATGATAATGTGTAAGTTTTTAGAAGTTTCAAAAGGAGATATTTTCAAATCATCATAGCATCAACAAATTTTTTGATTTTACACTCCATCATAAATGTGGGAGCTTGCATCAGTTCCCAAATGAAATTTGCATCATTTCCCAAGTGGAATTTGTATCATTTCCCAAGAGGAATTTGAACCTAGGTGGTGAGAGGCAGGATCTACCAGTGTAAAAATAAGGCAGTTGGAGGGGCAGTGATCTGTAAGGCTATGCTTTAGATCACTTTGCAAACAAGGCCTTTAGTTCAAAGAGAATTAATGAAAAGGATTAATATTTTTATTTTATTTTCTTTAGGGTTGTAAGTGGTTCTAGGGATGCCACATTAAGAGTTTGGGACATCGATACTGGACAATGTTTACATGTGTTAATGGGACATGTGGCAGCAGTTAGATGTGTGCAATATGATGGGAGACGGGTCGTGAGCGGGGCTTATGATTACATGGTCAAAATCTGGGACCCAGAAACGGAAAGTTGTCTGCATACACTTCAGGGTCATACAAATAGAGTGTATTCATTACAGGTAAAACATGAGGTGCAATGGAAATTGCCAGGTTACCATGTGAAATTACATTACATTTGGGTGGTACTATTATTTTCATGGAATATGGATTGAATAAGTCTCTCAAATATTGTTGCTTTTTTGGGATTTTGCAATCTTAATATTTTACATTGTATCCACACAAGTGTTTCAGTATATTGATCATGAGGTCCATTGGTTAATCCCATTTAAATTAAGGGTTGGTTGGATGTTGTTTTATATCACATCAGCAAATTTTAGCTCTTTGTGATGATTTGAAACCTTTTACCTAAATAATATTCTTAATTGACAGTGGCAAAAATGCACTTGATTTATCAAATTTTACTAGCTGATGTGCAAGATGTGTGCTTAATTATAGTACATTCATATAGACTAAGAAATATGGTAATTCACACTTTCTTATTTTTAAATCAATATATACATGTATACACAATAGAAAACACACCATGTGACTTTAAACATGTGTACTTGTAACACATGGGCTTGTTTATTACAAAATGTGCTGTTGATAAAGTAAAAGAGAATTACCTTGCCTAAAACTTACATATATATATTCTGTACTTGACATTTGAATACAATGGACTAAAGTTTGAGGACCTTTTTAGCAAATAATTCTTAAGTGTGATTTGCATAAATATATTTTAATGACACCTCTTTTAAGAGCACAAATATATGATTTGAAAGTCCTGTAGGTGTGTTAATAATCAAAAAGTCCTGTGTTCATTATCACATCAAGTGTAGCATCACTGACACTGTTTTTGTAATTTATGCTACAGTAGACATCTTTCTGTCACTGTAGTTGTTATTTTTACATGATCTTTTATATTATAACTGAATGCAACAGTTTAAGTTTCTGAAACACAAAAATCTAAAATAGAAAATTTTTACTTTCACTGATGGATCTCATTGCATTCATTCACTTTCTTACACCTTATATATTAATTCAGTGTTGATATTTTTTTTCAGTTTGATGGAACACATATAGTCAGTGGTTCATTAGATACGTCGATCCGTGTTTGGGATGTAGAAACGGGGAACTGTTTACATACCTTAATTGGTCATCAATCATTGACCAGTGGTCTAGAACTTAAGGACAATATATTAGTATCTGGTAATGCAGATTCTACAGTTAAAGTTTGGGATATTACAACTGGCCAATGTCTACAAACTCTACAAGGTAAGCTTTTAGTACATGTACTTAATATCTTGATTTAATGGAGATTTTTGTCTTGGTCAAGAATATTTTACTAAAATCGAGACGTCACCAGCTTTACATTAAGCTGCAGAAATTTTGACCTTTGCTGTTTGCTTAGGGCAATGTGCAGGGAAGGTTCGTTAATGTGCCACACCTGCCATAACACAGGGTATTTTTAAGGTCTCCTCTGAAGGAGCCCCTGACTTCATTTCTTAATGCCCAGTGCTTGGCAAAAGAACAGTCACTACTAACTTTCAAGTCTTGGTCAGACCCAGCTGATTTGAACCCTGACTTCCCACATACAAAGCGAGCACTCTATCAACTGAGCTACCATAGTGGTCATTTAATATCTGCAGTTTCTTATTCATCAAATCAGTATTTTTTCATTTTGAGACAACAGAAATATTTTTTTAGATTTACAAGAAAACATCTGGCATAATACAGATAATGACTGGTGTTTCCAGTTGTTTAGATGAATGTCAAAATATGCCATTTTTTTACTCTAATTTTGTTGATTTTCTGCTTCTTGAATACTAGAATCTGGTCAATGTATTTAAAAGAGTGTTAGTAAAAATAGAAACTGGTTAGTTTATGAATAGCAATGTTTAACCTTTACTCAAGAAGGATCCATATCTACACTAAAAGAGCCGTGTAATATTATGTTATGTAGAAATGTTCTAGTTCTGTGTAATACATGTACAAATAACTGACTATAAAGTCTCTGATATATTTCATATTTGATAACTCCATAAAATGGCCCAAGAATATTGTTGCAATTTAAAACTATTTCAAATAATTAAAAAAAAAACAGCTTCTGATTAAAATGACAAGTGTTTAGGTTTTTGGCAGTAAAAATTCTATTTGCTCTTAAAGTAAAGTTAAAAGATCTCTAAACTCAGACCCTGCCTGACTTATAAGGACAGTATACATACATTTTCATTTTTGGACTACTATAGGCAATAGATTTGTAGCCTAGAACAGAAAGAATTGAGTGGAGAAACCATATTTTATGCCAAACAAGATTCACTTACACTACATCACTGTAATCAGTTTAGGAATGATAAAATGCCAGAAAAAACTCTGGCCCTCTGGCAGTCTGACACACTTGGATCTGCCATAAGTGGGATTGGAACCTAGACATTGATATATGTTATGATCCTTAACCAGACTCTTTAGAGCACTGACCACTACAGACCTGCCAACCCTAACGATTTTTCTGTAGTTCTTACTGAAAATTGCTGAAAATTTTTAATTCTTATGATTGTACGGATACGGCATGTTTTCTTCAGATTTTTATCTTTTCCGGATATTCTCTTTCATTGTCTTTACGTTTCCAGCCCCTGTTTAAGAAAAATGTCCTGGAAACGCTTTTAAGGCATGCAGATTACAATAAAGCATTAAAAAGATAGCCAGCAATCAATGTCGTTACGCGAAGTTGGAAGAGCGTTTGATAGTAAAGCATTTCAAAAACATTCTGAAGTGTAAAAATCAAGCATCTGTGATTTTAAAGTTTCTCGTTGTAACTGTCGCATCTCAAAAATGAGCAAACGCAAAGCAGATCTTGTGGATTGTGGAGAAAACTGACTTTTATAAAATCTTACTGAAACTGGTGCAATCTTACTGAAAAATGTCCTTGATCTTACTGAATAGTTGTCCAGGGGGTTGGCAGGTCTGCCACTAAGGCTTCGGAAAAAGAAAAACTACATTGTAATGTTTTTTAATTTTTTTTTTTTTGTATTTCAGGTCCGAACAAACATCAGAGTGCTGTTACTTGTTTACAGTTTAACAAAAGATTTGTTATCACCTCATCCGATGATGGAACTGTCAAAATCTGGGACCTGAAAACTGGTGACTTTTTACGAAACCTTGTTGCTCTAGAAAGTGGGGGAAGTGGCGGTGTTGTGTGGCGTGTTAGATGTAGCAATACAAAACTTGTCTGTGCTGTTGGGAGTAGGAACGGAACTGAAGAGACGAAGTTATTAGTTTTAGATTTTGATGTTGATGATAAGAAAGTAACCATTTAGTAATAGCTACCAGATTTTACTTGAGTGATTTAAAATCACATGGTTGAGAAGATTTTTATGGAAGGGAGGTAACTGTATGTATTTGTTCCAAGAACAGGCAGCAGAATTACATGTATCATAAAAACATCAAAGTACAACATAATCATCTATCTACAGGTGTATGGTGTCTAGAGCTGTCTGGAAAATTTTTTATGCCATTTGAATATACATTATAAGTAGAAATAATCGCCCTGTATTTACCATGTATGCCTGTGGTAAAACATGTTATAGCAACCACCTCTATGAAAAGCCCACCTGTTCATTAAGGCCAATAATTTGAAGGTCCCTTTGCGTCATATTTCAACCAAAAGAACATCTTTATCAAGTTGTTAATTTAAAGTCCCTTGGGTGGTCTATATATCAGGTAATGCTGAAATTTCATATCCATATCAGATACTATGATGGGATTTGCCATATTTTATAATACATGGTGCCATTGTTTTAAAGTAATAATAATAATTAATTTATTCGTGATCAGTTTTTATGAATTTGTTTTTTTTTAAAAGTCATGGAATGATTTCAGTTTTTTTCAAGGAATTTTAAAATTTTTGTCATGATCTGTAATTTTTATTTAATTACAAGTTGATCACAGAAAGTTTTACTGTATATTTTCAACTTACTGTTTGTGTCACTGTGTTTGTGACAGTGAATTATCTTGCAAAATTTTCATAGAAAATCCAATAAACTCTGATGAAATTCAGTGTTTATGATTGTAGCAGCAACAGTTTCTCTTTCTGCAGAAATATATTATGGTAATTGCAGATGTGCATAGCGACTGCCTGTTACGACTAGACTGAACTAAGCAAATGACAGCAAGCATTAATTCAAATTAATTGCATTTTCTATGAAAATTTTGCTTCATTCATTGTCACAAACAGTGACACAAACATTATTTTTAGTAAAATGGTCCCTTCGTACTTTATCATTGTTGTCACATGTAATTTCCCTGAAATTAAAACCAAAAAAAAAAAAAAAAAAAAAGAAAGAAATGATTATAACTGAATGCCTAGGTCTTAATAGAATGTTGACTTTCATTGTTTCATAAAATCATTTTAAAAAAAAAATTTTTTTTTTTATTATGCCTTTGGAGGGAAAATATCTAAAATAATAATAATGTTTGACTTTCATTGTTTCATATAAATTACATCTTTTAAAAAAAAGATTCAAGTATTTTATTGCAAAATATAAAAATATTTGTACATTCAGTTATGTTTTGAATTTCAAATTCTGAGTGACAACTTTTGAGAAATTTTATTTAACAATTTTGTAATTTTTTGTGTTCACATCCTAGAAAATTTTTTTGACTGTTGTTTTCTTAGAATTTAAATTTTTACAAAACTCTCAATATTCTTGCATGTGAATATTGCAAATAGAAGATAAAATTTAAAAAAAAAAATGATAAAAGATAGACAAGAAAAAAATGTGAAAAAATAAAAAAAATTCTTTTCCTTTCTGTATTTAATATTTGTAAAAAAAAAAAAAAATCAAATTAACTTTGATTATCCTGTTAATTTGATTTTCCCATCATAGTGCTGATAAATAACAGCATTTGATTATTAAAAAAAATTATGTGTGTAATTGCATGTAAGTATTGTAATAAACAACTCATCTGACATGGTACAGTCAGAAATAAGTGATATGGGATGTTTTATTATCTTTTATATAGGGGTGAATAGGACTAAGAAAACCCAATATTTTGTTGTTTATATTTTTGTCATTTGCATAAAAAGCATAAAATAGGGCATTTCTCATGTTATGAATTGAAACAAATATATATATATACATGTACATATATGATGAATTCCGGTCATATTTTGTCTCAGTGCTAGCATTTTTCACCCCCAAAATTATAGTTTTGGCCAAAAATGCAATTTTCTAACAGTAGTTTAGGTAATTTCATTGTTAAATGTGGTTTCACTGGTATACTTATAAAATACTTCTTTTAAAATAAAATTAAGTTGTTTTTTTTTTCAAAACTTATAACAATTGGTCTCCATAAATTTTAAAATTCTTAGCTCTCCTTAGTTGAAATACAGAAAAGCTCAAGTCACATTTCCTTTGTGCCAGCCACCCGTTTTGAGATGTTTTATTTGTCATTCAGATATATGATTATCTCAAACCTAATAGTCAAACCTGCCTTAAAGGCCACATCTCTGTAAGGACCACCTGCTTTTAAAGGCCAATAAAATTCTATCTCAGTTGCTTTTAAGTCATTTTATTTTTACTTGTATATAAAGGTCACCAGTCCATAAAGGCCACTTGTACTAATTCCCATGGGTAGCCTTTATAAACGGGTTTGACTGTACTATTTAGGTTTAAACAGCTGTCATAAAGAAGAGCTTCCACATCACACTTCAAACTTTGTTTTTGACACTTGTAAAATTGAGTTTAAATCATGGCTATCAAAAACCATCATTTTTGTCTACATGGTTTGACACTCTGAAATTTTATAGAAAAACCTCTTGGCCCCCAAAATTAAGGATTAAATAGAAACTGAGCAGAAATGTTGTTTCTAAAGGTAGAAATTTACATCGTATTTGTCCCACTTACTTTGTCACTACTGTATATCTGTACTTACAGTTTCAAGTGCTGCATATTGAGTTTTTACTGCCATTACCACATAAAACCCTGCCATACTGGTTGTTTATAATTTGTAATACAGGTATGTTGAACCTTTGAAAACTGAACCCTGTTTATACAGAAAACTTGTCAAAATTGAATCAGTATTTGATCTATACCAATAATATTGCTTGTTGAATCACCTATGTAATGTGGCTACCTGTCCAATCAAAACAATAGTTTTGGTCCTAGACAGGTGCTGACGAATTTCTCTGTATATAATATGATCACTTTCTCTGGAGTGAATACACATAACCCAAAATAAGTTACCTCAAACATGACTTATAACTAGTAGTCACATTGTTATGGTTTAAATGATTGGCTTGGGAATATTTATACCTCCTGTATTGATTGTTTTTTTTTTTTTTTTTTTTTTTTTTTTTTTTTTTTTTTTTTTTTTTTTTTTTTTTGTCAAAACTGATACTGTTCAACGGCCATCATAAGATAAAACATACACATTTACATATCCAAAATCCCAACATAGGAATTCTTATTTTGGAACTCTAAACTCTTTTAAGAAATCTCTTATCGATGGACCTAAATATTTACAAAATACATGGACTTAAAGAATCAATTTTCAGGCTGAGTTATAGAAGTATTGGGGCTTTAAAGAGTCATCTGCTTAAGACCAGTAATGTTTACCGGTAGGTATCTACGGGTCTAAAACTCAAACCCACTGGTCTATTATCATTTTATTTTATCTTCTGAATTTTGTGGTGTGTATATAGTTTCACACTGGTCTAGAAAAATTATTTGGTCCAAGAGAATTTGGTACTTGGAGTTCTAAAATTTTTGAAGCCCAGAAGATAAATGTATTTGAATGTACATGTATATAAATTCTCAACTTGATAGTAATATTATACTAGATACATGTATCTGGGGTTTATGAAGAGGTTCATAATGTTTTCTTTAAATTATTTATTGAATTTTTTTGAAAATTCTCCATTTAATTTGGACATACAACACTTACAGTTTAGTATGATAGAAGATAAAGAATTTTGAAGGAAGATTTTATTATTGCTAACAATAAGATGGTGTATTTCTTAACAGGGACATTGGGTTATTTCCCCTTACAAAGGTTTGTGAATTTTTCAATAGACCATTTTCACATTATCTGTTCTTCAAGCAAAATCAGTTATATATACATATATATATATATATATATATATATATATTATATACCGTATATATATATATATATATATATATATATATATATATATATATATATATATATATATATATATATATATATATATATGGTATATAATATCCTGTGAATTTTAAATTTGGAACACTGACAACTTGCAATCAGGTACTCTTCAATAATGATACTATGTATTACTCGAGGAAGTACTTTGTTCCTACTAGCCTTTCTTAATTACTCTTTCATCTGTAAAAAGTCTACTGTAATAAAAAAAGAAATGTGAAAATGGTGTATTGTTTTTAATTAAGGACTTTTTTTGGTGCTATTATCTATTATTCTAATCATGTTATTTTTAAAATGGTTAAGTTCATTATAAAAAATATAATTTAAAATTTTACTGTTAACTTGTTATAACACTTTTATGATAGAAATGTTGTACAATTGCTGGTATTATCTCAATTTTTATGTGTGAGTATATAAGTTGAAATATTTGCTGTTGTGGCGTGGCCAAATGTTTTAAGGTCACACTTTAGTATTGTGGGTTTTAACCCAAACTGGGCTGCATGGCATGTCTGTGAGCAAGACATTTAATTTCATGTACATGTAACTCCATTAAACCTAAATGGGTGCGGAATATATTACAATATAATTTGTATTTGACATGGTTTTTAGGTCATTTTCTGTCAAGATTTTGTTTCTTGATGTAGTTCCAGCCTATTAAGGGAGCACTTTGTTGTTCAATGTTATATATATTTTAAAACTGGAAAATTAATGCACATGTGAAAATGTTATTTCATCCACAGAAAACCAGTTAATGCACATGTATAAATGTTAATGCATTGATAAAAGAAAACCTCAGTTCTCACATTTTATGAACATATCAACCATTACGTTCATAGTGAGTGTGTTCTCTGATAAAAAGGAGGGAACTATTAATAGAGAACAAGTATTTCCAAATGCTTAATGTGAATACTGTTTAAATATTTTGTTGTTTAAGATTAAAATGTGTTGTTATATTTTTGTGCCAGTAATTTTTAATGGTCAGTGAGAACTTTGTAAAATTTGGCAAACATTGGCAAGCTTTCATTGCCAAATGGTACACATAACCATTTCTCAAACCGTGGCAAACTTTGTCATACTCATCAAACCTCACTTCTTTATAATGTGACTTTATATATAAAATGTTAGTATGGAGCAACTATTTCAAAGTATTTTTTAACTGATTCAGCCATTGCAGACATTTAAATTTTGAATGGTTACAAAATTTACAAGAGGTAATTTTGTTGTATCTTCAAGAAGTTTAATAGTCAGAATAGAAAGTGAAATTGAAATTATGAGTAGGTTGTGATTGCACCAGCACTGCACAATTCACAAGTTTAAACATTTAGACACTTGTCTACCTTCCCTAGTGTGAGGAAGTTAGTTGACTTGCCAAAGGCCGATGGTTTTAGCTTGGCGCTGTTTCCTCCACCATTCCAAAATGAACCTTCTTGATATAAATGAGGATCTTGACTTGGGTATAAGGCATTACTCCACTCAATGTCTCATTTCATTATATACTTAAGGCAGGGTGCAGTTAGAACAGGCTGATTGATGTCTTCATTTTGAATTGGATTTTTTTTTTTGTACACCTAAAAATAGGTTAAGGCATGTTAAGACTTATTAATGTCATGTTTGTAACTGGAAACGAAATATTGTATAACAAAAAAAATTCAAATTCCAAAAAAAGTATAAAAAAATAAATAATCTGGCATGTCTGGAAACCTGTCTTAACTAAAAGCAACATTAACAGTGTACCTTTAAAAAATATTTGAATATGTCCTAATCTTGTTTCAGAAATCTGTCTTAAGTGATCACAAAATTAGATGTCTTCTCATTATCATATGATTTTATAAACTGATTGAGATCATTAGTGAATTAGTGTTATAAGGTCAAAGGTTAAATGATTATGAGTGTTAGAAGGTCAAAGGTTAAATGATTATGATTATTAACTTTTTTTAATAAATGTGTGATGTTTGTATAATTTTCTGTGTTGTATAGGTGAAATCGTGATTTCATAAGGACATCCAGTAATGAACCGTTTGAAAAGAAGTATCTGCTGGACTATTTATGACGGGTTGTTTCTGTAAAACATTTTTTCCCAACCTGTGGGTATCTTAGAACCTAACCTTTATACCAGGAATATCAGCTCAAATATTTTACTTACAGGGAACATTATTTCCGGCCTTGTCCTTGATACTGGATTTTTACTTTTTACACAGTCATTACTTTTTGCCTCCCCTCTCCCAAATCAAAAGATTTTTACAAAGGGAAGTAATTTCATGTGCTTTACTATCATTCTGTAATGACTATTGGTATGTGTGTTTCTTTCTGTTATTAGTGCATGGTATGTTAAATTAACAAAACCATAAAATTGAGTTTATATATTTTCTATGGTCAGTGTGATGTTGATATTTGTATATGTAATTAAGATTGTAACTTTGTGTGATTTTGTGAGAGAGAGAGAGAGAGAGAGAGAGAGAGAGAGAGAGAGAGAGAGAGAGCAAGCACGTTTTATTATGTAAACTTGTTAATCCCAAATGATATTGTGTATAAACATATGGACTACATGGTTTTAATGTGGTGCATAAATTCTGAATAAATTAAAAAAAGTTTCAAAAATTATTTTTATTGTGTAAACCTAATTTAATCTTGTATTCTGTATTCTCTGTCTGAAACTGTGATGGCCAAGTGATTATGGTTTGTCGGTTAAATGTTCTACATCCCATCAGCAATTTCTAAGCAATTTGTGAGGAGACTTTTTTCTCATTAATCTCACTGAGTGCACTTACGAGACCTTAAGTGCCAATACACACTCCTTAAATGATTATTTCAGTATCCAATACAAAGGATTAGCCAATCCGCTCTTAAACTCCAGTTGTCATACCGCTACTGGTTTGAGACCCATAAACAATGAGAAAGATTTCTTTTGTCGGCCCTTACTGAATGGCTTGTTACCTGTTTACAGACATACCAAACACTATATTTATTCAAAATAGAGTCTTCCTTTAAGAACATTAAACAGCATAAAGTTTTAGGAAAATCCATTAAAGTAAACTTGAGTCATTGCACAGAAACCAATGTTTTAAGGACAGACATTACTAAAACTATGAATCCCACAAATATTTCGCTGTGTGATAATAAAAAACAAAACCAAACTTTTAAGTAGCACAATTTGTGTCATTTATTTAATGAAACATGAAATATTTATCATTTAATATATATATATATTTTATATTCATATATTTTTTCATATATAATATAGATATACAGCTGTGGCACATTATAACATCAGTTTCAAAATTGAATTTGTGGCAAGCAAAACAATAAGCTACTAACACAACCAGACTTTTATGAAACAAAGTATAGTACAAATAAAATGAAAACATCACAGAGATCCAGTTTGTCACATGCACAATATCATTCAAATCTCTAAAGACGAATGAAGCAAGTCTAATTATAATATATATGGCAGTTATTTATTCAACAAAATTATGCATATCAATGCGAAGAAGAAAACTGATACATGTTTTGCTGAGTACCAACAATGATAATAATGAAGAAGACTAACTTCTACACTGTTCTCTTCACACTATATCACATAAATTAACATTTCTCTGAAAATAAGTATGACAAAAAAATCTTAACTTTCAGTCACTCCTAATGATTTGTCTTATTGTTTTGCTGACCTTTTGATACCGTCATACGATAATATTATGAAAACTTGTGATCAATGTTGAGTTGATACGTACGACGACAATGCTTGCACCAGAGACTTGTGTTTTTTTTAGTTTCTTCTTTGCTGGGATAAAACTTCCTCCATTCATACATAAAAATAATCTTGCAAGATAATTTATGATTAAAAACATAGAGTGAATTTCATAAAAAAATCAAGCATTCTAACTTAAGGGGAGGGGGTGGTGGAGTGGGGAAATGGTGCTTTATACTAAAGCAGTGCGTTACTGAATGGAGGAAGAAAACCGAGTAACCATATATCAATGACTTTCAGGAAGCAAAGTGATAAACAATCTCACAAAGGGATCTGTGTAATGAGGCAGTGAGAGACACAAAAATCAGTAATCAACCATTGATTTAGACCAACAAGGTTCCTGTTTGATTGGAGAGTGTGTTTTGGAAGTACAATTTTACTTTCTACATATGGCCGAGTTTAATTGTACCAAATTTGTCCTTCAGTTCAATAAAAACAAAATTTTTATCGAATAAAAATTTTTAAACTGATGATTTAGAAATCGGAACTATTTGTTGGTAGGATTTTATCTTTGATATGTCGATTCTTTAATAAATAATTCTACATTGCATCACTACTAAGTATGTAAAATTGTCTATACAATACTAATTATTAATGAAAAATTTCAAGCCCGTTTAAGTTTCAGCAAGCACTTGGGTTAGTATTGAAAAAATCACTGCATATCAATTTCTCTCCTGAACACAAGTGTAGATTTTTGTGGAAGAAACATTTGTCAAATATATTAAAACAAAAAACTCCAAAATAAATTACATTCAGATACACTAAAATTATCTAGAACAATGTATTTAAATAAATTAATTCATAAACATTATATGGGAAGGACATAAAAAATATTCTCTCCCATACCGTATTTAACATAAATAACAGGCAACACTATTGTTTTCCATTGTATCAGTACCTATTCTTACTATCATGCCTATAGTATTTCATGTGATTGTGATTCACAATTTAATTGCAGAACTAAAGTCACAGGAAACTGTTAACTAATTTTGACAAAGAGTAACTAACAATGGTAGTGAGAACAGGTAAAAAAAATACTATAATTAGGTTTAACATTGACTTGTGTGTTAAATTTTCAAATCCTAAATACTGTATAGCGGGTTATTTTCATGGGGTGCAAATTTTGGTGTATTTGGCTGTAGTATTAAAATTGCCAAAATAAAATTTGAGTAGCAGTTGACTGTGAGCGAGTTGTTTTAGATCACCAAAATAAATACAATACAATTTTCAACTGACTATTTCTTGTCAACATCGCCACATTTAGCCCCACTTTATGGAATAACCCTGTCTTTAAGACCACCTCTTATATAAAGACCATCTGCTTCAACAGGCTAATAGCATTTGATTTTATTTCTACTGGATGTAATTAGAAATCAACATATAGTGGTCACTTTGTCCTGTTGTCCTGGGGTATATTACAACTTAATTACAAAAATAAATAAAACTTCAACATTCCTGATTCAAATTGTGCTAAAACTGTCACCGTCCGAGCACTTTCATCACAATGTCAAGTAACGTCACAGCCATTAAACATGTACCACTTTACACGCGTCTTTGTACAGCTTAAAAAACTATGATTTAAAAGATATACAGAAGAACATGTGTAATCTTAACATGTCCTGAACTGAAGATTTTGTTCAGAATTGAATGAGTTTCAGTTCAAACAACTTATATAAATTGTATGTTCAAATAAAAATAAACCCTGCTTTTTTTATTTAAAGGTAATTTACAAAGAAAGGATAGGACAATAGGGAACACCAGCCCACTACATAATCATGACCCCATAAAGTCTGTGCAGAATGACATGGAATAACAGAATTTGAATTAGTCCCACAAAAATCGTGTTAAAGTATATGCAAAATAAACATATCCAACAGTTTATACTAACTTTAGCTGGTATCATATTGCAAGGTATTCCAGTGAACCCCATTTTTCTTTTAGAATATTATACCTTTACCTAAAGGCAACATGCTTAAAATTCTGAATGTTCATTTTTCATGAGTTTGAATGTTTAAGTTAAAGATGCATTTTAGTTTACCTTGTTTTGGTTTAAGTAAGTCCCATAAATTATCAAACAAATTTGCTGTTTAAAGTTTTCTTTATATAGCAATAGGTTTTATAAACATTTCAACCAATAGCTTTCAATGTTACATTGGCACCATTCTGACTTTGCAACCAATAAAATAAAGCTTTAGATAAATGATTGACTCATCATAAATTAAAGCATTTTTATCATCATGATTCAATCACACTACCTGAATTTTGAAAACAAGAGGAATGACTGAATATATTTCCATCAATTTTCACAACATGAAAATAAATAAATAAATAAATGAATGAATAAAAAGGAAAAAAATGCTATTTCTGAGTAAAAACAAAAACTTATTCTTTAGAACAGTTTGAAATTTTTCATATGCTCCACAATAGTGTATTATTGTTGACAATGTTAAAATGTTGTGAACCAAATCTAGAAAGTATGGCTTATTAAATCCTTTACAGCATTTGGTATTACATAGCTTTTAATATACAAGGCATTTAAAAAAATACAGACTTTCCAAATTCAATTTCATTTTTTTCAATCAGTAAATTTTTGTGTCGTGAACTTTGTAGAAATGGCATAATTTGATATTCCAACAATATGCATACAAAATAAAGTACAGTTCATTATGACTCAAAGATTTATACAAATCATTGCCATGACAAATTGTACAAGTATGTGCCAAACCTTTAAAAAAAAAAAAAAAAAAAAAAAAAAAAAAAAAAAAAAAAAAAAAAAAAAAAAGTTGCTTTAATACCAGTGGAGTTAATAGAGTTAACAGCTCATAATGTTTTAGTCAGTGGAACAATTTCTATTAGGTATTGAATTACTCAACTTGACATTTTCCCTTTAAACCAACATTGGGAACATGTGAAGCTATTTCTTTAGCAATGGGATTTTGTTGAATTTGGTCCAATTGTTATTGAAAATCCTGTTAAGTTAAAATTTCAACCATTTGAGTATTAATTAGTAAACTAATAAACCATCTTCTAAAATGTTTTACACAAATGTCATGTTATGTGGTATGACATGAACCTTATTGGTCTGCTCTTATTGTATTGGAATAATTTCATAAAGATACAAAGCTCCTCACAATCTAACTCAAAAGATTTTTTTTTCATTTTAAAACCTCTCAATTCAATTCAATTCAAAAATGCAACCAACTTAATCACAGGTATAAGGAATAGTATTTCATTAATATAAATTATATATTTATTAAACAAAAATTTAACTATGTCACAAAAAATTTATAATAAATATGTCCCTGTCTACACAGATTTATATTTTGATACAAGCTGTCCACGTCAAAGGTTTTAACCTAACCTTATATCACAAGTGATGATGTCATACAACAAACTTCATATTTAATCCAACTCCACTATCACAATTTCAATGTCAGAAATTTATTTATCCTGTACAACAAATAAGTAACCCTTAATGATAAATACTATGTTTTCAATTGTCTTCATTTTTGGAACAATATAACAGTAACAACAGAGGCAAACATTTACATCAGTTCATCAATATTTTAAAAAAATTAGTTACTTGTTACAAGATAAACTATGTTGTCATATTTTTAATGGTTAGTTTTCATCTTGTTAAAATTAAATAATTAAGGTATTTGTAAGCCTTGCATTGATTGGTTAACTTATTTTTATTTTTGTAACCCTTGCATTGATTGGTTAGGTTTTCAATCTTTGTGTTGTAATCCTTGCATCAATTGGTTAGGTTGTAACCCTTGCATTGAATGGTTGCATTAAATGTATTACTGATTCAAACTGGTTTTAATATTACACCACTTATTTCAGCCTGCATAGAGATGTACAACAGAAAATTTGCATAGCAAACTGAAAGCAAAATATTACAAAACCAACATTGATACAATAAGAGTGAGTTTTTATAAGGATTATCAGCCCACATAAAACAATGGAGGTTTTTTTTTAAAGTCAAAACAAATATCTTTACCCATGGATGACAATAAACATACCCAGCATAATATCTTGGGAGAAATAAAAATATCAAAACCAGTAAAAAAAATAATAATAATTTTTTTTAAAAAAATTAGAATTTCATTTACAAGTAAAACTTTTTTGTAATAGTCCTTGATATTTCAGCCTTCTCTCTTACTGACATAATATTCTGATGCCCTAATAAATAATTCTTTCATATACTTCTTTTGAAGTATCCCCTGGTTTATTTAATTGCCAAACCAAAATCTAATTGACCAGAAGCTGGCAATAATTTGAAGTTTTATTTCTACTGAAATAGATTGTTGGGACTTTAATTGAAGATCACTGATGACCCATCTGTAAAAATTACCTCCCTTTAGGTACCTTAATATCCCTTCAAGGTAAAACATGAACATTTTGGCTTACACCTCCATTATAAGGAAAATGCCTTTTGATTTAGATGTAATAGCCCAAACAAAAGCCTTTCTTTTTCAAAAAAGTATATCCAATGTCAAAAAAAAAAAAGAAAAAAAAATTATAAACAAGAAAATGTGCTAGATTTGGAACCACTGTATACATAAACAATCACAAATATACAATCTGGAAGGTTTTTCAAAACTAAGCAAATAATGGTACCAAGTTATAAATATCCCTTGATGGTTTTCTCAAGGTTCTTATAAACGCGTGTAAAAAGATGTGGTACGTCAACTTAAAAATAAATACAGAAACTAATAAATCCATGAACGTTTTGCAATAAAATGTCAATAAATAGCTTATACCACAGACAGTCAGGCTTGTATTGTTGAGTAAATATTGCTCATCTATCTAAATAGAAATGCGTAGAAATTTAGAACAACTTACAAACTTACATAACTTATGTTACACGATTTGAAATTAAAAGGTCTAATTTATTCCATTTTTCACATCACCATGGAGAGAGAGAGAGAGAGAGAGAGAGAGAGAGAGAGAGAGAGAGAGAGAGAGAGAGAGAGAGATTTGGCATTATGCTTATTTGACAACAAAATTTCACCATTTATTCACATATTAAAAAAATAATTTTGAGCAAATGATATGTCATGTTTATTTTTTGTAGAATAGGTAAGTGGACTCCCAACAAGAGGTGAGTGTAGTGATGGTGATTTACGTTGCAGTTTAAAGATTCTTTCATTTACTCTGAGGCACTCCATTATTGAAGGGTGGAGGAAACTGAAGTATTTGGAGAAGAGACTTAAATCCGATGATTTCTTATTATTGATTGATGCTTTTTTGTGACTTATACCAGATGATATCTCATTGATGTGTTAAGTCAGATAAGTCTCGAGTCAGTCAATAGATCTGCTTTAGACAAGTATTACGAATGAAAAATATACAATGTCTGCACAAAATTGTGAGAAGGATGTTAATGAGAAAGATAAGTAAGAGCTAACCAAGAGATATGACAAAAGAGAGAGAGAGAGAGAGAGAGAGAGAGAGAGAGAGAGAGAGAGAGAGGTGGAAAGGGAGACAATAATAATAAGATGAGCATAATGGTGAAGATTAAAAAATTGAGTACACAGAACTAATGAATGATTATGAAACACAAAAAAAGGCTGCCTGGAAGAAATATTGCTGTGTCTTAGATTTTGGAAAGTCACAAAGAGAAATAAGTAAATGCAAGCCATATCAGAATGAGAGAAATAACTAATACTGACTAATGCACTATTAAAAATATCATGGCCATGTTGAAAATGATGAGACAAGTAGTTTCCAATTTGCAAGACAGTTTGAAATAAAAGACTTTTAAGCACTCACTTATGAGAAAGACTTATAAAATATTGAACATTTGTTAATATGAATGTGTAACAATTTGCTTAAAACATTTGAAAATGCTAGTAAAGCTTTTTGTCCAACAAGATATCTCCATTTTCAAACATTGGTTTTGGTTATAATTTTTTCCTCATTAAATGTGTGTCAATTTTTTTTCTTTCTTTTTTTTCCGAACTTTAAAAATTACTTTGCATTCTAGAGAAATCTTTGCCATTTAAAGACTTCCAATAATTCACTTGCATGTACTAGTAACTACAGCCATGCACAAGATGGTTGAGGAATTTTGTCAAATTTTGGGAAGAATGAGCTTTTTTAAATAAATTAAAAAAAAAAGATAAATAAATAAATAAATAAATAAATACATGAATAAATAAAAAATGTGTTTATCATGCAGATTTCAAGTCATGTGTCATCAACTTTTTCTAGTAATATCATTAACAGGTTTTTTTTTTTAAATGACAAAATAACAAAAGATTTTACAAAATAGCAATAATAGCAACACAACAAAGGGTTTTTATCCTTAGGCAAAGATTTAAACAGTAAAAAAAGTGAAAAAAAATTAATATATCTATATAACTATATATAAAGCAGCAGTAAAGATGAAAATAAACAAACTTGCCAAATCTAAAGCTTGTCTGTCAAAAAAATCTCAGTATTTTTTCTTTTGTAATTAAAAAAATTCACAAAGTCAATTACCACAAAAAAAGACATCTGTCCATCCTTAAAAATTTTTTTTATAGCAAAATGGTCTAAATTTTGATTACTGGTGAGAGGCACTATGATTCATCAGTTTTTGGCATTTTGCTTTTTAAAAATAAGAAAAGAAAAAAAGTTCTTAGACAGCGAGTAAGATCTATTGACAAACGGTTTAGATTTGACAGGTCATTTTTTAAAAAAATTGAACGAGTACCACAGTATTTTATGTACAAAGATAACGACATATCTATAATTTACATTGGCGCAACATCAAATAAATAATTTATGTTTTACATAACTTAAATAATGATAATAATAATAATCTTCATGATAAATAGAATGCATCAATTATGATAACTTGTCTTTGAGACACGAAAACATGGATCTATTTAGGAAATGGAATATTTTCTCTTTTTTTTTTAACCAACTATCTTTAAATATTCCATCCTCCAAACAGACACCCTGGATAGATAAATATAATAATTAACATTCAGTCTTCAATAATTATAATAATAAAAAGTAATAAAACCAATGTGGAATGCCAATATCATTTATAATTAATTTAAACTATGAATTGATTAACTGACTGACCCATGTTTTAACAAGTGGCTTCTGTGATTTTCATTATTTTTAGACTATAAAATACGTCTCTTTGACAGTGAGTGAACTGCATGAAAAATACACTAACATTGTCTTTGGCTCAAATATAAAATGTCTTATAAACAAAGGATGAGACAAGGCTCCCGTCTCCATAACAAGGTAACAGATCAAACATCTGGAAGACCAAGATCCACACCATCTGGGTCATATATATGCTTTGATAATCTTTTTATCTGGGCCATATAAATGTTTTGGTTTGGGAAGAACTTGCACACATATAATAAGTCTCATTGATAATTTGAGTATCACATTTTAAAAAGGCATCAAGATGTCGATTTAATTTTAAAATGACCTTCCACTGTACTTGACATCCATTAATACTGCTAGCTGCCTGCAGAAACAAACGCAATTCAGCACCTTGGCATAAACACCATGGCAACACATTTAAACAGTTCAAAAGTCAACATATCACCCTATCACACATGACTGACTCACCATGGCAACTCATCACATGACCGTCACCATGGTTACCTAATGTCATGTGTTCTTCAAATGTTGCAGTCCAGTTTGCACATAAATGACTAACTCTGGTATACTACTGTGTAGTGATAATGGCCCACAATTGTCATCCAAGTCCTCAAAGAACTCTACAATATACAAAAAAACACAATTAATCAGTATTTTACAAAGAAAAATTTAGAGTCCATCCATAGGTTTGAGTTGATTATCATTTATTCTATACAATGGGGTCTCCAAGTGAACCCATCATGTTTGTGCCTTCGAATTATTTAGGTTACCATTATTTCCATTTATACATTTGATGCCTTGTACATTCTGCACCATGTTACACCACCTTAACATTCTAAATATGTTTCTGAGATACATTAAAGATATTTCATTTTTGATTCAATGTACTACACTTAGTAAAATTCTTTTATTTTCTTGTTGTCAATCAGTGAAAGTTCAAATGAATCATACAGATTTTTAATAATGGTAAAAAATTTGTATTTTTCAAGTATCTTCCTTCTCATAGAAATAGAAGAATGCAAAATCATTCAATCAAGAATATTTCACTTTTATCAAGGCAGTCGGTTATGGTTTAAGAAAATCAGAGAAGCCAGAGGGGAAAAAAATATGCTTACCTCTGTAATCATTAACAGCAAGATCAGCTTGATCCCAGTAATCATGACACTGTAACAGAAAACTGGATGTGGTGAAGTACTGCTGGGTAATGGAATGTATACGCTGTGGAATACTGACAGTGCTGGGTGATGACATAGATGTACTGGCAGCGGATGATGTACTGATTGTACCATTCGGTAATTTTGATGGTGTTTCATTGCAACTTCCCTGTAAAAAAAAAGATCAAGTAATAAATTTTGATGGGTTAAAACTATTACAACGTATAAGAAAGATGGTTCTGAAAAATATTTTTTTTAAATTTTCAAAATCATTTCTGAAATATTTGTATCAAGATTGTATGACTTTTTAACTAAGAAAAATATCACATGCTTATACATTTAGATCCCATCTTGTAAAGCCTGGAAAATCTTTGCATGATATGGCAAATATTTCTGAAAAGCTGGGTTTTTTTTTTTTTAAATTTTCAGTTCAACTGAAATATTTTGTGTCAAGTCAAATCTCATAAACTTAATTTACATATAAGGAGGATTCTAGATACATGTGATGGTCTGACATTTTTGTTATATAGATATCAATAATGAAGTGGATGAATAACTAGAACACACAAAAACCATCTTATAATGAACTTGCACAAAAATATAAGCATTTTCAAAAGGAGTAAATATGTTTTCTTACCTGTGATCCAACTGATCCGATACTTCCGGCAGGTGAAGGTGGGACGGGAGACATTGGAGAAGGTGTGCCGTTAGATCTGTTGTTCCAACTAGCCTGATGAGGTGATGGTGCAGCATGGCTTTGCAGGGTTGGTGCTTTTGATGAGGCCTAGCAAGCAAACATATCAATATTAAAAGTAAAACTGTTAAAGAAGCAATGAAATGCAACAAGCCAGAAAATTCAAACACAGTCAAAATACTGGGATTTTAGCTGAACTAATATAGCCCACAACAATCAAAAACACTCAAATTTAAACTTCACCCATTTTTTTTTTTTTTTTTTTTTTTTTTTTTTTAAATTTGTTAGTATTATAAGCAAGACTGAAATGGGTTGAAGACTTAAAGTATTATTGGTTATCTCCCCTTGATTTTATTTTAAACATATCTTTAGGTTCATTCAAAAGCTGCAAGTGAGAGTTGGCTTACTAAAATGGCTGACATACCAATTGGTCTGAATTTCGAATCCTTTATCCTGGTCTAACTATGACTGTATTAGATTGTAAGTAGACTCACCTTGTTGTGGTCTTCTATAATACGTTTGTATTTTAACGTTTCTGGTTTCTTTAATTTAAATAACTTTAAACAAATTAATGACTGGATACGTAAACTGAAAAATAAAACAGAAATATTTTTCTCAATGATACTGTAAAATAGTCAGAATTTCAAAAGTGGATAACTAGTATCCACAAAGCTACTGTTAAATAGTCAGATTTTCAAAAGTTGATAATAAGTATCCACAATGCTACTGTTAAATAGTCAGATTTTCAAAAGTGGATAATTAGTATACTTCAAATTAATTACAGTAAAATCTGGTTAATTAACTATGCTCTGTGATTAAAAACTTCCATCTGATTTTCGTACAAACAAACCAAATTAACCAATTATTAATATGTATAAATTAATGCAAGTTATACAACTGATCATTCATTATATAACAATTTACAATGGAATTCAGGGTTATTGTGTTGCACTTGGAACTTTATTTGACAAAAAGAGACCTACCTTAATACTGCTAATATTTTTTCTTTGTCCGTTAGTTCACTATCGTGAGTGCTACGGAACCTACAGATATGCCTGTAAAAAAATCAAATTAAAATCCAAGATGAGTAGAGTGGCTTTTCACACCAAAGTCAAGACTGTTTTTTACTTACTTAAGAGCAGTTGGTTTTGGGATGATGGAGGAGACCAGAGTACTGAAAGAAGCCAATCACCATCAACAAGCAATCTGACAAACGTTTTCAAGGATCTTCCAGAGTGAAATTAGAATCTAGAAAGTGGGAAGCACTATAATCTGAATACATGCACTTAAGACAAATGTGACAACCAAAGCTCTCTATATGTTACAATGAAACAAGATAAAAATACTTAATACAAACCAATTCTAAATATATCTTAAAACAACTATTCACACAAAGACTTCTGTGTTACCAAAGTGCTAAGCTCGTGTATGAGTGAGCCAAGTCAATATTCTTTAAGCTGTTTGCAGATACTGTAAACATACTAAATTTAGCGATTTTCATGCCAGGACAGTAGAGCTAATTTAAATACACCACTAAAATAAGTATGTAATGTAGTCCATTTCTCAAAAGTTGTTTTGTACTAATTTAAATCCACACAAATTAGTCCAGAATGTAAATTGAGCTAAAATATGTACATGCTAAAATTAGTATGTTTACAGTAATTTATTTATAAAATTTATTCAAATTTCCAGCATCAATGGTCGCTATGGTTACAAGATGAAATGTTTTACTTACGTGACGAGTTTAAAAGTGTCTCTATACATGGTAAATATTTTGGTTATATCACTGAGCTGCTCCCTCTCCATTGCACAACCACACTGAATAAAGGACAATATTGCTTCTGTGTAAGCCATAGATTTGGCAAGGCGGTCAGTCTGTAAATGTAAAAACAAAAATATCCAATAAGGTACTTGTAAAAAATGATTATCTAGGTGCATATGTATAAGAAAAGAAAAAAGAATCACAATAAAACATGGGGTATAGTCCGATATATGATGTCAATTTCCCCCTTTTTTTTTTAAAAAAAAAAATGTTGGCTACAAACTTTGGTTTTCGGCAGTTATTTTGTTAATCTAGGGATACATTTAAAACATTTGACCACTTGCAAATTGACCCATTCCCTCAATCTCCAATTTGAAAATAAAAATTAGGCATAAAACATCATAGCTCATCATTACAAACTAAATGTCCCACAGCAGCTAAAGAACTAGAAACAGTTTACACTTTTGTCTCTGCCTATTCCTTTGAGTCTTTGCCACAAAAAAAATCAATATGCTTTATCTTGATTTGGTAAATGTGGTTGATATCTGTGTCAAATTACCACAAGCTGACTAAGATTGAGAGGTTTGAAACCGAGTTAAGTGTTTAAATGATAAAATATTATCAAGAAACTGAATATATACTTACCAAACTGTCTGCATAATGCTTCAGTTCTTTTGCTTTTGCTAAATGGAAATCTGCAGACTCTAATCTATAAAAAAAATAAACAATAATATTTTTATCTTAATAATTATTAATGACAGAGAAGTATTGCTATTATTTTTTTTTTAAAATACTATGGATAATGATGAAAAATACGGATGTTTAATGATGGTGGGAGTTGATTGGTGGTTGTGGTGAGGATGATGCTGAGGATTAATAATGATATAATGTATGTCGTTGTATAGTGATGATGATGGTGATGGTTGTAGTGGTGTTAGTGGTGGTGGTGGTGCTCAGGATGTTGTTGATTTATGAAAATGTTGTAGATGTATGATGATGATGTTGTAGTTGTTTGATAATGATGATAATGATGGTGGTGACGATGATAAGGATGTTATTTTGTTGTTGCTTTATGATAGTGATGATTCTATGTTGTGGTTGGATGATGATGATGATGATGATGATGATGATGATGATGGTGGTGGTTTAAAAGAAGATATACATGTACAATAATGGTGACCATCGCCTATTTGTATTGCTTTTACAAAACATAAAATCACAGCATAGCAAAGTTCAATAAACAATCTCTCCCCGTCATATCAATAAATTAACTTCAAATAGCTGTAAAAATTTGGTTTATTCATTCATATCGATGAAGTATTACTCCCCCACTACAGTAATTGTATTTCACACTGTGCCAGATTCCATGAATTAATTGAAATAAAACACACTTCCTCTTGATACAATAACACTCCCTCTAAATTACTTGTAACAAAATCTACAAATAGCCAATAAAGACTGCTTCCCTTTAGACAAAAAAAAAAATCTCACACTTTCAATAAATCTATGACTAGTGTTTAAGGTCAAATGTTATATAGAAAACACAAACTGAAAAATCTAACAGTACACATGTTCTCAAAAAAAAAAAAAAAGCAGAAGAAGACTAAGAAGAAGAAGAAGAAGAAGAAGAAGAAGAAGAAGAAGAAGAAGCAAAAAACAGCTTACAAACAACAACTAAAAATAAATAAAAATATCAATGTTATCTGTTAATAATATCATAAAAAAAGCTCTGATCAACAAAATTCAGCAATTTCCTTACTGGAAAAAAAAAACAAAAAACTATTAACTAAATGACAAGTCTTAAATGTCATGATAATAAATAAATTAATTAATTATGCAATCAGACATAATTCCCTCTAGTGACTGAAATGGTATTACATTACACATTTTGACATTTGAAAATCTGCACATACACCAATAAACACAATCAATTTAGCTTTTAAGACAATCAATATTAACTGACAACCAGCGTATCAAGGACAGGGCAATTTTTTTTACCCGTGATTTATTTCCACAGGTACCGGAAGGGTAAGACTTTATGAATATGCAGCTTTTAAAAATTTAATTGAATTTATATATTTATTAATAAATGAATATATTTATTCAAATATTAGAACTGAAACTGTCCAACATGTTAAAAAGATTATTTTATTACCATTTTGACTTCTACTTTCAAATGATTCTATAAATCTTTTTTTTTTTTTTCTAAATTAGATTCTCCATTCATTTAAAGACATTTAAAATCAATTTTTTTTCATGTTAAATTACCTAGATTATTATTTTTTTAATGACAATTCTTAAATTTTCATATTCCAAATAATATTTAAATATCTTCTTTTCATTTTCCAAATTATATTTAATATCTTCTTTAAAATTCCACTTATTAAATCTTTTAAAATAAAACAGAGAGAGAGAGAGAGAGAGAGAGAGGAGAGAGAGAGGAGAGAGAGAGAGAGAGAGAGAGAGAGAGAAAGAGAGATTTCACTAAATCTTTTAAGAATAAAACTGAGAGAGAGAGAGAGAGAGAGAGAGAGAGGAGGGAGAGAGAGAGAGAGAGATTTCACTAAATCTTTTAAGAATAAAACTGAGAGAGAGAGAGAGAGAGCAATGAGGGGGGGGGGGGGATAAGCAAATCAAAGAAACAATGTTTATGTTAATAATGTAGACAGCATAATGAGATATTTTGAGTTTTCTATTACATTTACAGCTGACCTGTAATGTGATTAGGCACAGCAGTAGAAAATACTACAACAGTCTGCCTGCCTCCTGATTCAATTATTACAATGTTACTACATATATATATCATATAACCTCAAGGATAAGTGCAACCTTTCGGATAAAGTGTAAAAATTCTGACACCGTCAGCCAAGCAATCAAGATAAATCAGACTATTAAGTCATTTGATTACCTCCATTCTACTTATACAATTTTTATAGGCAGAAAAATAGGTATAAACAATCAATCAAAATGGATGAAAGCTTCCGATTTTGTCGTCCTCGCTGCAATCCAGAGACTGTCTATTAAGTAACTCTGTTACTATATTACAAATTAATTAGCCCAAAAAAGGTGTGGGAATTGTCAATCAGCAGTATCAAAAATTGATTTTTTTTTTTACTGTTGCTAATATAGATTTATTTTATGCTATTATCATAAATTTAATAAAATCCCTAATCTTGTAAAACAAGGAGTGTATTATATTTGATCGTGTATAATCTGTAGGAGTGCTTAATATTCTCTTTAATGTGAGAGTGGGCTTTTTTAAACATTTGTTTTTATTCACGATTGTTTTTTGTTTTTTTTTTTCTGCCCTTTCATATATACATCTAAAATCAAACTTATTTGTTTAGTTACTTTAAATATTTATCTTTATGCATTTACAGACTTTTTTTCCATTTAATTATGTATAAAAGTATTAAAACGGAATTTTATGAATGAATCAAAAACCACCTACATCCCTAAATGAATTGTATTCTTAGGACAATACATGAATGGCAAAATGAATAGAAACTATTGACAAGTTATCTTCCCTTAGTAGCCCTCTAGATGGCACAGCACTCAAGATGGGCTTGTACAATACCTATGTTTCAGTACATGGTCAACTAAACATGTTCTAATAATTAACATTCAATAATTAGTAACAGTAACACTGTACTGATAATTGTGACATTGATATATTACACTGGTCAGTAATTTGTTAAAAGTGTGATGGTTTCCAAGAGGCCTTGAGTCAAAATCAGTCAAACTTCAATTCTATGGGCTTACAACTTCTATCTTCAATCCGAAAATTTATATTTTATACCTACAATGAGATTCTGAATTTAGACAATCTTAGGATTTGTAAGTTTTTAGCTGGGCCAATAATATTTGTAAATTCTCATAAAATTTGCTATACAAATTTTCAAATCTTTTGATACACATGATCTACTCTTTAAAAAAAGGACGAAATTCTGACTCTAATTTTAAATACACTACACTTAATCTCTCTGGTACAAAATCGTTTTACCTTTCTTCTATGGGTTTAATGGTAAATCGACTAGGTTCCACATGGGCTTCCATATCACCTTCCCTGTCATAAAACGTCTCCACGGAGGATAACTGACCTTCACTACTGGTTGTAACACTCGGAAGCTGTTCATCCTGGAAATGAAATAGAGTAATTATATGTAGCTAAAAAAATGTCTATTGGGAAATTGCAACAGTGATCAAAAACACAACAAAATAAAGAAAGGAAACAAAAATATTCAACTAAGTATAAAACTGTTAATTTTGCACTTGTACTGGATATAATAGTATCTTGCGGTAAAGTGGTCCAAATACTATTGTAGAGACTTTACTGTCAAATTCTTTGGTAACACAAAGTCACATTATCCTGGCACTTAGCAAACCAGTTGAAACCCTGTCCTCTTCATGCACAGTGCAAAAAATCAAATTTAAAAGTCTTATGTATGACCCAGGCAAGTTTGATCCAGTTATACTGTGAAGTCATTTAACATACCTTAATTTCAAAATCAGATGAGTGTTTGTCTAACAATTCTGTATCTTCGGTAATATGATTTTTGGATTTTTTAGGAAGCTGGCCGTTATGTTGACTAGAATTACTACTGGTACTGTCGTGTCGGTCTTTCTTCTGTGACCTCTCGTCCCACTTCCGATCCCATTTATGATCATCTTCGTGACTTTCTTCCCTATTAAATGTTACAAATAATAAAGTTAAAATTTTGTCCTCCATTTTTGGTTTTTGCAAGGTTTTTCTTAAATAATATTACCCTTAACTATATACCTTTACAGTTAATAAAATATATACACTGCTTTCAATAAATCACTACATTATATTTGTCATAACAGCTTCATATCATAATCATTATGTCAAATTTCATTCATAGACTTAAGTTAGAAACCCGGGTCGGGAAATAACTTGCCATAAGAAACCAAGGTTTGGCAATTCAAAGCCTGTCATTCAGAAATCAGGGCTGGGTAATTCAAAACTTGCCATTCAGAAACCAGGGCTGAGTAATTAAAAACCTGCCATTTAGAAACCCAGGCTTGGTAATTCAAAACCTGCCATTTAGAAACCAGGGTTTGGTTAATCAAAACTTGCTATTCAAAAACTAGGGCTGGGTAATTCAGTTCTAAATTTCTAATACAATTTAGAAACCAGATCTAGAGCTGAGTAATTCAAAACTTGCCATTCAGAAACCAGGGCTGGGTAATTCAAAACCTGCCATTTAGAAACCAGGGTTTGGTTAATCAAAACTTGCAATTTAGAAACCAGAGCTGATTAATTAAAAACTTGCCATTTAAAACCAGGGCTGGTTAAATTAAAGCCTGTCATTCAGAAACCAGGGCTGGGTAATTTAAACCTATCTTAAAGGCTATGGAAACTTAAACTCTATATAAATTAAGGCATTAAGTACATGTATATAAAACTTTGAAGATAGCTTCAAATAATTCTGAACTACACTAAAAACACTTCTGCGGTTTTCACATTGACCACACCTGATTAATTCATATCAGCTGATAATGGTTGCCTCAAGATGTAGACTGATCAAAGTTAGATTAGTTATTTGTCATCATCAGAATTTTTCCTGATAAAACTATTATGGTAAGGTTAATAAAGAATTTTTTATTTCGAACTCAATGTTTATATCTATATAAAGTTACAATATTTTACATTTTCTTAAATTTTCATTTTTTATAGAAATTAGCGCATTTTCTTTCCTTTTTTTAAATTAATTTATTCACAGACCAGTGAAAAACACCCACTTATAAATTTAATGCATTTTACTTTTAAATTTGGAACACTTTTTTAGAATCGTTCATGAGACAAGTTGGTTGGTTGAGTGTTGTATTATGTTATATTAGCAATTTTTCAGCTATCCATAACAAGACAATTTATTTTACTATCTAATTGATTAATCTGAACACAAGTTAATTTGTTATATAAGTGTACAGGTGTTTCTGATCTGCACTGTGCTAGAACACTTGACCACAAATCAGTCTATTATACTGGCACCAAGCCAACCAGTAAAGGCCTAAAATAAGAAAAACCTTTTTCACTGGTCATGCATTGAGGGCAAAGTATTTAGGTAACAAGCCTACAGTCCTTTGGTACAAACACAGTGGCATGCTTGTGTACAAAAACATGGTCAATTTTCTGCTGGCAATCCTAGGATACTAGAGTCCTTAAATAACCTTTGTAATATTCATTATCCAGTGGTCAATACGCTTGTTTACTAGGCAGGCATGGTCAATGACCATTAAGATATATATATTTATATATATATATATATAATTTCTTTAATTGTTTACAATCGACCAAACTAAGAATCTCTCCACCAGAACACCAGACGTCATAAAACTCTATTAAAACCGTACTAGGAATCAATGATATAGAGCTATTCATATCTGATACAAAACATACTAGGAATCAATGATATAGAGTCATTCATATCTGATACAAACCGTTTCTTATATAAACTACGGCAATAAATATATAGTAATAGTAGACAAATAGAAAATTTGCTGTTTGCAAGCTCAACGAAGTTAATACTAAAAATATGTCTCATGACAATAAAACTGCAGAACTCTCTACAGTTGAAGATAAATTTATCAACCTACCACTACTGACATGTAATTACTTTGTAGGCTTATAGAAAATCCTATAAAAACTAACAATTACATAATACAAATGATTAATTGATTGCTAAAATTGGGTTTTTATATAAAAATTCAAAGATTTCCAATCATATCAAGATGTTACCATCAGTTTATGACAATGTTGCAGAAATGTATTCTTATATGCATTATGCATAGGGTAATGGCGCATAAGCAATGAACTTTAAGCATTGCAGTTAGGGTTTGAAATTTTAATCCAATCGACCACTTTAAGACCGGAAACTTTTCAGTCGAACCTGTTAAATTTTTTCTAAATGCTTGTGGATGTTTATAGAAAATATCAAAAAAAAATTATTCTGACTTGTTTGAATTTCATCCTAATTTCAGACACTGATGTAATCATTTGTTAAATGTTTAATGGAAAGAACTGTATAAATTTCATTTTTAAATGAAGAGGTCTTGCTTAGCTAAAGGCACACAGAACAGTCACTATGTTATTTTCAAGTCTTGGACCAGTGAACTTAACACTCTAATGATACATCACAACTCAAACAGTAAATAAATCTAGGCCAAAGAATAGCACAGATTTTCACTCTCTCCCACTACAAGCTATTAATGCAACCATAAGGATAGGCCCAGGGTTAATTCTATAAAGCTCTTGTATTTATGTTAATGAAATTAAAAGGTTCCCCCTAGATATGATAAAATGTTAAATTTTTCTTCAACAAAGAGAAATGGATTTGATTAAATGTTTTACATCCCATTTAGGATTCTTTCACTTATACTGAGCAGTAACTTAAGGGATTGTGGAGTAAACCAGAGTACTCAGAGAAAACCACTGCCCTTCAGCAAGGGAAGTGACAAACTCTCTTACATTAAGATCTGTCCGAAAGGGTTTCCAACATTAGCAATGAGTAGTTCCCTGATCCATAAGTGAGTTAGCCTTACAGTCCCCCTCAAATAAAGAGGGAAATCAAGATATACTAAGTAAGTACAAGTATAGTAGATTTACTGGTATTTTATTTTATCTGGTTTTAACCAGATATGACCTACTAGTATTTATGTAAACATGTTATATAATCTATGTCTAATCTGTTTATTTATAGCCTAAAGTTGATTTGATAGTACACCATAAAATATATTGTAGATAATTTTACAGGTCAACTGATGTTAAAATGTTGTTTGTTTATAAACAGTGAGAGATTATAACAGTACAATTTTGTTTTTTGGGGTTTTTTTTTTTGTTTTGTTTTTGTTTTTTGTTTCACTTTTTTATTTGGTTGTTTTTTGTTTCTATATTTTTCTTTCTTCTCATTTATGTATTCATTTATTTATTAGTACATGTTCAATTTTTTTTTTCATTTTATTTATTTATTATTTATTAGTACATGTTCTCTTTATTTATTATTTATTTATTTATTTCTTATTTGTATCTCTTTATTTATTTACTTTTATTCATTTTTTAAGTTAATTATTTAATATATAATTAATTTATTTATTTTTTATTATTTAATGGAACATGTTCTCTTTCTTTTCTTTTTTTTTCAGTAAACATACTGGAATAAAATTTTGTAGCTGAGAAACAAGTGCTTGGTAATATCTAATGCACAAATGCAAACAAAAAAAAAAAAAAAGAAAGGAAAGAAAGGAACCAAAGAAAGATGAAACAAGAGGGTCATGAAGGCCCTTGACTCTCACCTGAAAATGATGTACTCAGCTTGATTTTGGCAAACTGGAACTTCTATTCTTAAAAGAGATTTTTCCTATATTTCGAGCTAGTGACCTACTTATTGACACAACATGACCAATATATGAACTTGAGCTAGCTTTTGTCAGAAGGATCATTCTGAGCCAGTTTGATAAGATTGGTCTAAAATTGACCCCTCATATGTGTTAACAAGGATTTTATACAATTTGACCTAGTGACCTACTTATTGACCCAACATTGCCCATAAACGAACTCGAGCTAGCTTTTGACAAGAGCATCATTCTTACTAAGTTTGATGAAGATTGGACTAAAATTTTGGCCACAGGAGTGTTTACAAGGTTTTCTTACAATTTGACCTAGTGACCTACTTATTGATCCAACATGGCCCATATACAATCTTAAGCTAGCTTTTGTCAAGAGCATCATTCTTACTAATTTTGATGAAGATTGGACTAAAATTGGGGCCTCAGGAGTGTTAACAAGGTTTCTATATATTTTGACCTAGTGACCTACTTATTGACCCAACATGGCCCATATACAAACTTGAGCTAGCTTTTGTCAAGAGGATCATTCTGAGAAAGTTTGATTAAGATTGCACTCAAATTGTGGCCTCAGGATTGTTAACAATCAAAAATTGACACACGACACACGGCGAACGACTCACATCGCACGACGGACAATGACCCACCACAATAGCTCACTTGA
The DNA here is from genome assembly GCA_029721355.1 of Tegillarca granosa. Lineage (NCBI taxonomy): Eukaryota > Metazoa > Mollusca > Bivalvia > Arcoida > Arcidae > Tegillarca > Tegillarca granosa. The sequence continues at coordinate 9,822,635 of CM056604.1, forward strand.
GCACTTTGTGCTCAGGTGAGCTAAAAAACAATACGAAAAAAACCAAAGAAATAAGAAAGGAACCAAAAAAATAAGAAAGAAACCAAACATTTAAGAAGGGAACCAAAGAAAGATGAAAAAAAAACAATAAGAAAGAAACCAAACATTTAAGAAGGGAACCAAAGAACGATGAAAAACAATAAGAAAGAAACCAAAGAAGTAAGAAATCAAGATAAACACAAACTTTGGGCAAGTACAGAATCTAATGTTGATAAAGAGGCATCAAGTGAAGTGGTTCAAGCCCAGTGATTTTCATAATCTGCATGACCTTAAATCCATGAATAATACTTAAGGACATTTCTCATTCCTGTTGAGTATTTGAGCATACCAAAAACCATATTTTATAACAATGAGTGTTTGTATTAAGTAAGTGAAACAAAATCAAAATTGATGGGACAAAAAACTAACGTTTCAACTATGCAAATAAACCATAAGAGATATCCATTAATTATTCAAAATAATGCTGATAAGTGATATTTTAAGGAAAGTGCATATATGTGAATTTTCTTAACTTAATTATAAAAGAGTTCAACATCCTCCAAACAATATATGCTTGTATAAAATAACAGTTAAAAGAATTGAAAACTCTATAATTTGACAAAATTACAATCATTGTTGCCAAAAAATGTACAAGTGTATCAAGCTATCTTAGAGCAGAAAATAAAACAGATTGGTTTATAAATCTTAGGTTTATCAGAAATCAATTTATCTTCTATTCTGAAATGTAGCTTTTGGGGTCATCCTGGCCCAGGCCTTGAAAAAATGGGTCATATTTTCCAAAAATTTAGTACATTATAACATTTCTTGAAACATAAAAAAAAAAAAAAAAAAAACCTGACACAGACTAAAAGGATAAGCCAGGGTTAGGCCACAGATTGTCCATATATATTATGGGACAAAATATTTATTTTGGGGCCAAAATTACAAGAGTTCCTTCTAGAATGAACAACGAGTAAAATAATTGAAATTTTAGAATGTGATGATGCGATATATGCTTCAATATACTGTCCGTTATTCAGGTAATAAACCAGGTAAAGGTATGTCTATTCACCTAGAAATGAGGAATCAATATCGTTTTTATAGTTGATTAATTACTTCATACAGGATGTCTTTTGTAATGGATTATTGATTAAATGGTTAGTTTTCAGTTTTGTGTTTTGTCTACACCATAAAAAATTGTCTGTTCTAGAAATGAGGCCAAGGACCTTTAACTTTGAAATAAGCATCAAAAAGGCTGAAATTGAGGTTTAAACTCAGAAATAAGGCCAGGGACCTTTAACTTGTAAATGTTAGTATCAGAAAGGGCTGAAATTGTCTTATGAACTCAGAAATTAGGCCAGAGACCTTTAACTTGTAAATGTTAGCATCAGAAAGGGCTGAAATTGTCTTATGAACTCAGAAATGAGGCCAGAGACCTTTAACTTGTAAATGTTAGCACCAGAAAGGGCTGAAATTGTCTTATGAACTCAGAAATGAGGCCAGAGACCTTGAACTTGTAAATGTTAGCACCAGAAAGGGCTGAAATTGTGAATGAGGCCAGGGACATTTAAATGTAAATGTTAGCATAAAAAAAATGATTTTTTTCCTTTTACAGTATCTAAAGACTTGGGAAAAATATCTTACCAGTGCTTATATTATGACATAAGTTGTCATAAACATTGGAATGTGTGTGAATTTTGAATTTTTAACAACTTCCTTAGATGATAAATTTAATATTGGGAAAACTGTCAAATTTATGATCAAATTATGTTATAAGCTGTCAACTTGTCATAAATGTATTAAAATTTGTAACAACTACAATTTCTTATGAAAAACAAACCAAGATTTTCAATTAATAGGAAAAGAAATGGTTGACTTTGTATTTACTACTACAAACACACCATTTTCAGACAGGGCTTTTTTTTTTTTAAAAAAAAAATTTTTAAATTAAATTTTGTTTTTTAATTAAAATTTAAAAAAATATTATTATATTTTGTTTAAATATTTTATTTTTTTAATTTATTTCTTAATTTTTTTAAAAATTTTTTTTGGAGCAAAATGCCCAAAATTAAACACTGAAAATAACGAATTGAGGATCAAATCATATGAAATCGTAACCTATGGTTCATTGTTTGATGAATTACGTAACACAAATCCTTGTAATTGTTTAGGTTTGATTGACAGAGTTTTATACAATGATGCTACAAATTTTATCCCAGGACTTTTCTAGTATTTCTTGACTACTCATATTTGTGTTCTCTTACTAACAACAGAATTACGTAACATACAAAATACTACAATACAGATCGGCACAATATACATGCCAAAAATAGTGAGTTTTACACCTTATCGCACCTTGACTAATTACATGGCGTATATCCTAGAGTATCAAAGCTGCTGATATATGCTGAATATCTCCCCTTTTTTTTTTTTTGTTTGTTTTTGTTTTTTTTTTCACACACACACACACACACCACACACACACACACACACACACACACACACACGTAATCATTTTTTTAAAAAACAATTTGGACATTTCTTACTGAATCTATAATTTAAGGTGTTTACTGTGACCACCATGATTTTGATACCCAATAGTCTGTAGAGAAAAATCAGTCAAAATTATGAGCCTTTAGAGACAAGTGCCTTCCATACAAAGGTGTCCATTAGGACAAGTTCAACTACAAATATATATATAACTTACTCAGTCTTTATCACAGAATCAGTTGCTGTCCTTTTAGAGGCAGACTTTGTAGCAGATTTACGACGTTTTGAAGAACTTTCATTTCTATCGCAATCCACTTTGCGTTTGGAGGATTTTACACTATGATTTGTATGAGAAGTAGCACTTAATTGCGAAGTTTGAGAAGAAAATGACGAATCAAGTTTACTTTTTGGTGAGGACAAATCGGGTTCGTCCAAACTTGGCATAAATGATTCGGCATCTGGCGAATGTTTCACTTCCGACAATGCCGTATTTGAAAACGCCTCTTTTCCACCAGAATTATTCAAAGGATCTAAATTGCCCAATAATGATAAATCTATATGCACAATAATGGAAGGCGTTCCATCAATAAACGTCAATCCATCATATTTTTTGTCTTCCTGAAGAATTTTGTCAGATTTTAATGATTTTTCAAACACTGTATTTTCCACTTTTTCCACCACCAATGATGATGATGAAGATGACGTTGATGATGTAATGATTGGGGTTTTGTCAGTTGATGAGGTTAAAGCAGTGGATATTTTTTCTGGTATATGTGGAATTGGTGATAATGGCTTAAATGTAATCATTTCTTGTATGTCCTTATCCATACTCAAATTACTACTCGAATTATCTTTTCATTTTCTTTGTTTTCTTTATTCTCATTACGTTTCTTATCCTTATGTTTTTCCCTTTCCTTGGTTTTATTACTACTATTTTTCTTCGAGTTTTTATCACTTTTTGTCACATCTTTTGCACTTTTCCCTGAATTTTTATTCTCACTTTTCACATATTTTCGTTTTTCATTTTTCTTAGAATTTTTCTCCTCTGTTGCAGAATTTTTCCTACTACACACATTATTTTCAAGCTCCTTTTGCTTGGGCGTAGTTTCATAATCGGAAAAATCTAACTTAGTCACAGCAGATTTATTATTTTTTATGATATCTACATTATGTTCCTCTCGAGCTTCCAACTTTTCTGGAGTTAAGTATTCCACATCCACAAATTCCTCCTCATTATCTGATTCAATTTTTGCTTTTTGAGATTTCTTGCTCTTTTTCTCGGATAGCGGTGTAATCGCTTTCTTACCAAAATGTTTACTTTGTTTCTTTGACGTTGGTGTTGTATCACTTTTAGTTTTATTTTTCTCTGAGCTTAATCCATTTTTAGAAGGAGCTGAGCTAACTTGATTATGATTCCTGATAGGTGAAGATGAACTAGATATGTGATTTAATAAACTTCCTCCCGGTTTTGTGTCCTCATCTTCCTCGTCACTAGACCCGCCCTCCGATGAGCAAATATCTTTTATTTTACCAAAAGGATTCTTATTATTTAAAAGGGTTTTATTGCGTCTGTTTACATGATCAAATGGATCCAGATCAAACTCGTGATCACCATCACTGTTATTTCCAAAGTTTTCTATGATGTTTGGAATTAAATCGTCTAACAAGTCATTATTTGGGTCCTCTTTGAAGCTTCCATTGAGACTTTTATCAAGTACATTCCCATTTGTAGGAAAGTTTGGGCTTGGACAGTCTGGCGTAGGTATGAAATTTCCTAATGCCCAGCTTTTCTGTAAAATATACACAACATCAAATAATTATATCATTAGCTCTCATATAAAGTGTCTAAAAAAAGAGGGAAGTAGAATGCTTAAGAGATTCAATGATGAACAGTTTTAAAGCGTTGTTTATTTATATATATATATATATATATATATATATATATATATATATATATATATACAGTTGCAGGGCTCAAATTAGATTTTAAAACAGGGAGAAGTGACTTCTCCCTCAGCCAAAGTTAGGGAGAAGTTTTTCAAAACAGGGAGAAGTTTTTGCGCAATGCTATTCACGACATTGGAATTTCTGTCGTCCTGTCGCGATCAAACATTTTATATCTTGTATTACACAATAGACATTGCAACATGCTGGTCCATCTTCAGAAATATGCATGAGATAATTTAATGTACTGTTTGAAAAAGATGTCAAAAACTTTGATAAAATCCTGCTTTTGGTGGAAAAACCCCTTATACAAGGCACACTTGAAATTGGAAGCAAAAGTGCTATCTTTAATAATTTGCTTAATTTTGTCATCAACTGGCTCCTTAATGTTAAAGTTGGCTAAGTTTTGGCTCATACTTCTCAGGAGCAAGATCTCACCCTGATTTTTGTTTCAAAATTTTATTTATTTATTTATCTATCAATTTATTTATTTATTTATTTATTATAAATATTTTAAATATTTATTTATATGTTTTAAGTATTTGAACTCTTTTTAATAAATAATGATATTAGAGGTGAGCAGTTTATAATCAGTTTAAATTTTTTTCATATGTAACATTAAACAGATATAAATTTTATGTGAAAGTAAATTATAAAAATATTGTTAAAAGAATTTTTTATAGTTTATTTTTATTAAAAATAAACTTATATTTTCACAAAATAATATTCCTCGGTGTGAACGTAATTTTTGAGGTGTTTAAACTAGAAAAGAGAAGAACCACCTTACATTCCAAAAGCATCACTTTGTTCAACTTTGACCTGACCAATGAAATATGTCGAATTCGTATGTTGGTCAAATGGCGGCATTATAAACAAATCCATCGGTGATGTCTCATTATAGTATGTTGATACTTGTGTTAAAGTTTATACATTGATTTTATTTCGAAAATAAGTTATCTGTCTTTGATATCACAGTGGTTTTAATCACTTTCAATTTCAATGAAAAATTACAGGCGCAATCCCATACAAATATCGCCGAAAATCCTAACAAGGAATACTGTATCAGATAATCGATGTATACTCGGGCTGTAAAACGTCTTTGATTAACTGCCTATTATCTTAGGCGCGTGGGAGAAGTCCTTTCGTGAAGTGTTAATCCGTTAATTACTAAACCAATCGGGATAATTAACATGCATCATGACACCTGTAAATCACTTGTTGACGAACACCTCGGATTTTATCGTTAGATTAGATAACTTAACACAACAGAGTTCCCGATAATGGGTTTCAAAAATGAGGGCGACTTCGACTTCGCTTTTTTCGGGAATATAGGGCGAAGTTTTTTGAAACAGGGCGAAGTTATCGCCCAACTTCGCCCTTATTTTGAGCCCTGCAGTTGAATCTCGTTATCTCGAACACGGATATTTCGAACTTTTAGAAAAAATCCGGACAGAATTGTTCTTTATTTAACTAAAATAACTCCGGTTATCTCAAACTCGGATATCTCGAATTTCCGGATATATCGAACAAATTTTTCGTCCCCATGAATGAAAATCCCAGAAAAATAACATTCGTTAACTCGAACAAAAATTTTAAGAGAATATTTTTTGGTAGATTTAATTAATTTTAAAAATCTAGTGACCAATACATTCATTATTATTAAACTGCACTGACCTTCTGATTTCTTTAATCCGTTAATTATTATCATTGCATAAACAAATAAACTATCAAGAAGATTAACGGGTGTTTTAATTACTGCCAAGCTTAACATAGTGGTTGTGTGATGTGAACATCAATCAAAACAACCGGAAGCTTGGGGTGGTTAAAGTACACAAGGCGAAACCGGAATGCGGAACAAAACGGACTCGCTGTTTGGCGGTAAAATACAATAGTGTAATCAGTTATTGACAGATTTTGAGTAAATAAAGAAAATCTTATAAAACAAAATGCATAAATCTATCATTTACCAATGCGTTTTAACATGACATTAAGTGAACTTGCTACAAATAAACTGGATGAAGGACCAAGTCCTAGTATTGGGGGGGGGGATAGTCAAGTTTTTGAACTCGGCTGAGAAATCCAGCGAAAGACCCAGTATTAAATCTGGGGGGATAACTGGGTCAGCTACCGTAGTGGGTAAAGGGGGTGTAAAACGAAAATTAGACACAAAATCGTATGATGTAAAGTATGAGGCGACTATAATTTTTTTAATTTTCATTCTTACAGCTGCAACATTGTAGCTGCAAACAAATGTACTTAACACACGTATTTCACTTTTATTAAAAAAAACGGTAAACAATATTTTGTAGCTGGAAAGCAACATAGTCCATGTACTTGTCAGCGGTATACAGATATACTTATGAATAAAATTGTACTTGAATACTCTCTCACAAAACTTGAAAATGAACATTGTCGACACTATTTTGTAACCGACTTGCTTATCACGTATTAAAAGAGATACAGAGGCATCGGTAAATAATGAGAATTTTGTCGACATAAGCATTACATAATACCAGAAGTGACTTCCGATAGGTCTGTACGAGTTACTTCCCTTTTTGCCTGTTTTTTTCCACATCGTTTATCTCGAACTTCGGATAAGTCGAACTTTTTGCATTTCCCCGCGGAGTTCGAGATAACGAGATTCAACTGTATATATATATATATATATATATATATATATATATATATATATATATATATATATATATATATATATATATATATACACACATGTTAAATTCAGACCATTTATAAGGTAATTATGTTATCTTCATGTTCTTAAATATGAAGGATAACTTCATTTGTTGCTAAAGAATACACTATAGAATTAGTGCCAGGATTCCCGAAAAACTGCTAAAGCTTCCCCGGTAACGCAGGCATATTGTCTTGTACTACAGCCATAGATAATTAACAAGAGCAGCTGTGCCAAGTTGAGTAATGCTGTTTTACACCCCAGTCAAACATTATTTACTTACAACAAGGTGGTCAGTTCTGAGGATGGCAGACCGAGTGACCAGAGTAAAATATGAATGGCTATATAATAATACTATTGACCTTTGATCAACTTGAGAAAAATTGATATTTTTATTCTTGAAGTTATTGAGATTTAATTGTACAGCATTTGCTCAATCAATTAAATAGGGCCAAGCATTAAAGATTTTTTTTTTTCACTTTAAAACAGGTCAGAAAATGTGTTTTTATGGGAACAAGAACACAAATCCCGAAATAGTAACTATGATCCATGTTATAAAGTACTGTGAATGATCTGAACAGGAACTGAAGAGAACTACCTCCAGACACCTACCCTGAAGGAGCAGTTACTACACCATTCATTCTTTTATGTACTAAGCCTTACTTGACCACGATAAAACCAATCACCATCCCATCTTCAAATACCACCTTTGAATAAGCAGTTACTTCTATACCCATGTTTTTTATGTGCTGGGTATATTTGACATTTTTAAACCTTTGATAGTTTAAGCAATATCTTCTTTAGCTTTTATCTTAAAGCAACTAACAAAGAAATGTATCCAAAAAGAAATGATCTGTGCGATACCATTCACATAATTTACCTTTTCATTTGATGGAGGTGGTGATATAAGGGGGGGTGGAGTCTTAGGTTTTTATAATTTACCTTTTCATTTGATGGAGGTGGTGATATAAGTGGGGGTGGAGTCTTAGGTTTTTATAATTTACCTTTTCATTTGAAGGAGGTGGTGATATAAGTGGGGGTGGAGTCTTAGGTTTTTATGATTTACCTTTTCATTTGATGGAGGTGGTGATATAAGTGGAGGTGGAGTCTTGGGTTTGGGTATTTCAACTTCTTTTTTCTTTTTTTCCTCATCGTCAGTTGAATTATCTTCACTCTCGCTTTCACCTGAGCTATATTCTGAATCACTGCCACTACTTTCATCTGACGACATTGATTTTAAATTACTGAAAATACAAAGAAAGATAAATATTTAGCCATTTGTGTTGATACAACTGTAGGAACTATCTGTGCACCAAAAACCTCCTTATCGGATTACAATGATTTTAAATTTCTGGCATAGGTATGATATTTCCTAATGCCCAAAAATAAAAATAAGGAAGAGAAAAATTAAGCTGTTACGATGATACTGCTATAAGAATTATTTGTGCACCAAGACAATCTTCTTTGTACAGCTGAAAAAAAACTGAAAAAGAAAGAAACATGTACACCAGAAACTGTCCTCATCCGATATACTGATTTTTAATTACTGAAATTATTAAGAAAGAAAACATGTTTGTAATGGGACTGCTTTGAGAACAATGTGTGCATAAAGACAATATTCTTCATGCAATTTCAGTTTTCACAAAACTGTATGGATACTTATAGAGAACTATCTTTGCTTCGAAGAAAATATTCTTTCTAGAATATAACTAGATATGTTTCTTTGAAACAGATGTGTCGCCAGACACTGCATAAAAATCAATCAAAGGGAAATAATTCAAAAACGGAACAAGATAGAGTTATGGTTCTTGTGCACTGCACTTCCAGTCATTGCCAGAAACATGTACACCAAGTTTGGAGTCATTTGAACATACTACACCAAAGTTATGCTCCGGAAAAGAAATGCTCTATAAAAATCAATCAAAGGGAAATAATTCAAAAACAGAAAAAGATAGAGTTGCGGTTCTTGTGCACTGCACTTCGAGTCATTGCAAGAAACATGCACACACAAGTTTGAAGTCATTTGAACGTACAACACCAATGTTATGCTCGGGAAAAGGAAATCAGGACGCCGCAGACACAGACGATGATGACGACGCCGACGAAAGTAATCCCTATATGTCGCCTAGTCAGGCGACACAAAAAATATGGCAAAGAAGATTATGAGGGTATTCAACATACAAAATTGATAACAATTTTATTAGTTTTTGTAATGGTGTCAACAATGTGACATATGAAATTCAACTCCCACAAATGTTTTAATGCAATTAAAATATAGAATAATCTACTATACTAGACCGACTTTACAAAAAACACACAACTTAATATTGATTATACACCTGTTGCCTCATGTTATTTGACTGTAAAGAGACATTAGCATAAATCATATATATATATATATATAGTGTGTGTATGTATGTGTGTTAGAGAGAGAGAGAGAGAGAGAGAGAGAGAGAGAGAGAGAGAGAGAGAGAGAGAGAGGATCATCATAAACTTTAAGATGGTTCACCTGCATATCTAGCACTTTAGCACGAAGCATGTTAACAAAGTTATTTGAAGCAGGTTAATATAGAATCTTTCTATCCATTTTCCAAAACAGACGGGTAAGCCATATGTCATTTAGCTAATTTTAAAATTAAAATGTAAATACATGGCCTTGCACATCACACTGTTGTTCAGTTTAAGAAAAGTACAATGAATTTCTACAATAATTAGGTTGATACAATACATCACTTCTGACAGCAGGTTTAACCGATTACAGAGTGTAAGCCAGAGTGAGACAAGACATGTATACATTAACACACTCGCTGTCAGGCTGTGACAATCAAAGATAAATTTACATGCACACAAAATACCTCTAATTATTAACATTGATTATTGAGAGAAAGAGAGAAAGAGAGAAAGAGAGAGAGAGAGAGAGAGAGAATCAAATCATCATTCCAATCTGTGTAGTGCAGACACTTCTCTTTCTCTCTCTCTCTCTCCTTTTTTTCTCATACCACAAAATACACATGCACACACAATATACTTCTCTGTTTATTTCCTACAATAATTATTAGCATTTCTAACTCTTATGCTACATATAGGTTTTCCATATTAAAATTTATTTCTTTACACTTAACCCCTCAAGCTGTTAAACTCTACATTATGTCGACAAAATGAACCAAGAAATAATCTTTTATATAGGGCTTCCTTATAATATTACTCCTCTGAAATCAGTAAGTGATTAAAACAGTGGGTTTAAAGCATATTAAAGATTCTGATTATATTGTAATTATTGATTGGTGGAAATGATTCGAAGTACCAATAATAATCTACTTGACATTTTTCTTATTTGCCAAAAAATAACAAACATAGAAATCAAACTCTGCTGTAAATACAGCCAGGAGAAAATTAAGATAAGGAATTAAGTCAAGAAAATGAATTTTTCTGTCTAGTTTCTGTAGAATCTACATTACGATTTATGTGCCTGTCTAAACCGCTTCATGTATCAAATATCTTCAATTACCATAGAAAATCTGTAGAAAAGACAATTTACCACTATGGGAACTTTACTTGTTGAACTGGTAGCATTGTCCATGGTGACATAATTTTCTATGAACATTTCCTTGCGCTAGATTATGGACAGGGGGGCTTGTAGAATTTTATCTGAAGCCTGACAATGTGCAATTATATCACTGCAACAATGGATGGTCTGTTATTTTTTACCACTTGGCATCAGGTTTAAAATGTCCCTTCTAGAGGCTTCACATCTTAATGCTTGTAGTGCTGTAGAAAGTTATCTTTGCTAACCACCAGCTTGGCCTCCCACTGATAATCGAACAACTTGGCCTCCCACTGACAAGTGAACAATCTATTAATTGGGCTACCAGTCACTACCCTTCTCAGTTGTTGACAATCCCAATCAAGGTTCAAACTCATATCCTCCCATTTACAAAGTGAACAATCAACAAACTGATCTAAAACAGTGATAGTACTGAAAAGTTACTTGACAAGATTTCTAAGAACAAACTATTTCCAGAATTGTCAAAATCTCTCGGCACCAGATTTAGAATTCTTAAAAACAACATTACTGTATTGATCCGACTTACATCACCACATCAAAATAACCTGATGATTCAAGACATGAAGACTCAAATCCCTCTTCTTATTCTTCTTCCAACATATTTTACAATCACAACGGATATGTTATAAAGCTCTTCTCAATCCAGACAACAAGTCATTAATCAAAATATCTCGGAATCTCCTCAATTTATTTCTTTATTAACTTATTGTTTTTTCTTATTGTACATAAACTTTGTTGTCTACATGAAAATAACATATGTCTTCTTGCTGTATCCGGTGGTTTTCTTCAGACACTCTGGTTTCCTCCACCATCTCAGAATGGATCACCTCGATAAGTGAAAAATTCTTGATTGGGGTGTACAACATCATTACTCTACTCAACTCAATCTGGCTCTTTTTTGACCCCCCCCCTCCCCCCCACCAAATCAAATAAAGTTTCACCCAAAATTAAATTTAAAAAAAAAAAATGAATTAGGCCAATATTTAAGAAAACCAAATCACATCAAATTATTTTTTATCCTTTTTACAACAATTTAGACACAGAATTTACATTATCAATTTAGGCTTCATCATCAGATATTTGAGTTTTTATACTAGTTTAATTATTACAACTAAGATTGCATCTTTAGTACTAAAACTAATCAATGTTATATTCACTTCATTATGATAAAGTGTTGTCAGAAAACAACATAGCTCATAAGACCTCTCAAATCCAACATAAAAACTTGTAGAAAAGCTTATAAATGAACCATCTTAACTCTACTTATAGACAGATAGTTGATATGCTTGATTGATTTAATGGAGTTTTACATCCTAGTCAAGAATATTTCACTTATATCAAGACATCACCAGCTATAAGTTAAGTAGTAAATTTTAACTTTGCAGTGCATTAGGGCAATGTACAGGGAGGGTTCTTCAGCATGCCATGCCTGCTGTGACACTTGGCATCTGTTTTAAATGTCTCCTCTGAAGAACCCAGTGACACTCATTTTAAATGCCAAGTGCTTGGCTAAAGAACAGTCACTACCAATTTTCAAGTCTTGGTTAGACCAGACCCAGCAGGGGTTCAAACCCTGACCTCCCACATAAGACATAATGGAGTGCAGAATGACAGCAATAAGTCCTTTTATGGAGCTTTGTCTTGTCTTGTCTGCTTCTAGTTGTCTATAATGTATAATATTTTAACATAAGGATTTGAGTGTTTTAACACTATAATACCTTTACCCCAGTTTAGCTATACACAGCAAGATCATTTAATTTTATAATATTACAGTACAATCTTATAAAATCAAATTCTTAACAAACTGAAATTTGTCTTAACAAAATTGATTGGTAAGTCCACATTATAAATATTGCTTATTGATTAATAAACAAAATTTAATTAAATCACATTAAATTATGTAACTGCATACATGTCAAACAGAATTAAATCTCAAATTTCAGAATGTTTTAAAGTTAAGACTCCATTGTTAACCAACATCCTGTCTAAATGCAATGAAATCTAAAGTCTGTTTTTTTTTTTTTCAAATTTAACATTGATTCAATGGTAAACCAAAACCCTGACATAATAGCATGAAACCTTGACCCCCAAATATGTTCAGTTTGAATAAATTCCTCTGCAAGCCAAAACCATATCTAAATGAAATACTGTAGAATCATTAATATTGGCTGGGTTAAAAGTTCGTGGTTTTCCTTTTTTAAAAAAAATTCTATAGGTAGAAATTTTCGTGGAATTGAGTTTTGTGAAAATAAATCCCATGGAGGGCAATGGGGATTAAAAATTTTCGATGACATTTAATTTCGTGGTTTTCAGTAACCCACGAAAATAACGAAATTTAATCCCCCACGAATATTTGTGATTTTACAGTAAATCATAAATCACAACTCTAGAATGTGTTCAGTATTTACAGATTCCTGTGTGAACCAAAATGGTACAAAACCATGACTCAAGAATGTGTTTAATTTTAACTGATTCTTTTTTTTACCAATATTTGCTTTGATGTTCTCTAAAACCTGTTACTATTTTATCATTTCAATTCATGCATGTTAAATATTCATTACAGCAGGTATCTCAACTTTAAACTTTATCTTTTGTGACATCTCCATACAGCCATTAAAACATTTTAAACACCATTTATATTATCTTAACAGCAAATTAATTAATTAAAATGTCAAATATAGTCAAAATCTTAATCAAAATTCCCAACAGTTTTATTACAGCTATGTTAAAACATGAAACTAAAAACTCTCAAAATCACATGCATATATCATTAAGAAAAATTCTAAAAAAAAATTTTATCCAAAGTTTTCATTTAAGATTAAAATGTAAAATGAAAATGAATAAGTGTGTTCTAAAAAAAAAAAGTCCCAAGAATGAGGATTGAAAAATGTCATCATTTCAAATACCGTAAAATCACTAATGTTTTGTGGGGATTATATTTTTGTTATTTTTATTTCCATAGGTTAGTACCGGTAAATATCGAGAAATATTGTGTCAGCAAAAAGATTTTTCTTTCTTTCCGAGTCTCCTCATGTGATTTATTTTTACAAAACACTGTACATGAATATTAATCAGCTTGTTGCCTCATTAAATATTACAAATAAGTAAATTGTGTTTAAGGACTTCCTGCTTATTTATGTCCTTTTTAAACAAATTCCCTGAGTGGTCTATAAAGACAGTCAGACTGTAATTAAACATTTAAATTCTAAAGATGACCTTTTTATTTAAGTGCAGATTAAATGACCCAGCACTTGTACTAGTACACTAGTATATAACACTTACAACATAAATATCTTAATTATCATAAAATTCTTTCATTTCAAAAATATTTTAATTAATTTAAGCTTGTCAGCTTGTGATTCTAATTAAATATCACCCATTTTACCAACAGGTACTTTTGAATATATGTATAAGGACCCCTACTCATTGAAACATCAATGCTCCGCACAATGCCCTAAGCACACTGCAAAGGTTAATATTTCTGCCACTTCACCTACAGCTGTTGATGTCTCGATATAAGTAAAATATTCTTGACCGAAATATAAAACCCCATTATATCAATCAATTATTTCTTGATTGGTCTTTCATAACAGGTTGCTATGGTTCTACTGAAATTAAAACTATCACTATGATTTTAAAATTATTCTTCAAAGTACAAATAAATGAACCAAAACAAAAAATTCCTTAAGCATCATAAAATGTCCTAATTTTCTGTCCCATTACAAAACTCATATAATACTTGCCTATAAGGGCCTCTTCATCAAAGACCTGCTTATACAGGTTTATTTTGTTGTTTGTAAACAAAGCTTTAACTACATTTTAAAACTCTTCAAGATTTTTAAATCTCTTTCTTCGAACACTGAAGTTTCCCAATCACAACAACTATATGATAATCGTCATAATTTAAAATATATTCAAATGAACTTAGTCAGCCACCTCGTTAAAAATACAAATAACACTCAAATTACTGCAATAGTAGTAGTAATAACAGTAGTAGTTGTAGAGATGATTGGCAGTTTAGTTTCTATCGTCAATGCCAGAATTTAAAGTTTCATGTCTCATCATCGGAATCATAATCCATTGTAATTTTTAAGTAATGTTTTCTATATCTATCAGGCAGGTTCACATTAGCAATAGATCAATATTCTGTAACATGTAAGGCTTCTTTTTCTCTATGAACATATCTATTGATTTTTATTGTTGGCTTTACTGCCACAAGGATGATGATGATGTTGATGATGACGACCATGATGACGGATGAAGGTAGATGTCAGGCAAGCGTCAACGACATTTTAAAAGTCTTTAATCATTTAACGCTCGTGCCTGCGTGTGCGTGTGTGTGTGTGTGTGTGTCTGTGTGATGCTTATAACAGCATAATCCTGTCAATATGTTACATTAAACATTTTACAAAAAAATAATTATGAATAATTAAAATACTTTTTTTATATTTGTATAAGCTAACATGTACGATAACTATATTAAATAGTTTTGCGGTTGTATCTTAATTTTTGTCATCTAACATAACAACTCTATAGATTTCTCTGATTTAAATCTTTTTTCCTATAACATATTTGAGGGATTTATAAATTCAAATTCAAAATGCAAAGAAAATGGAATTGATTTTTTTCTTCAATTTTTATTTTTTTTTCTCTCAATTAAATCAAATAAAGAATGGGATTTAAAATCTGTCCTAAAATGACAACTCAAAAAGATTTTTTTTTAAATTTAAATCCTGTTCCTCAAGTGTTTTTTTTTTTTTTTTTTTTTTTTTTTTTAACAAGCTGACTGATTACCTAATTTTCAAAAGCTCAATCTCTAACCCACATGTAGAAATTAAAATGAACATTTTTTTAAAATTAAAAATTTTAAGTGATTCTTTTTAATTATAATTATAGTGCTTTTGACTTTAATTTATTTTCAGATGAATTTTTAAAGTTTTTTTTCTGGGCTTTTTTCTTAAATGTCATTAAGTAAGCCTGATAGGAAATTTGTTATTAATGACACGTCAAATTTAATTAGATACAATTCTAGTTCTCACTCTTCGGAATGTGATTCTCTATTAAATAAATCTTCATCTTCTTTATCCAGATTAACTCCACAGAGATTTACTATTGTAATATTTTTTACAATAAAACATGTTCTGTTAGCTCATTTATTATAATTTATCCCTAGCTCAGAGATCATAATTTCTAATAAACACTCAAAAAAATAAAAAACATTTTTTGACTGGCATTGAAAAGTTAGAACCAACACAAATGTCTGAAGGACAAAGCTTTCATATACATACTAGCTATCAAAAGACTTCAACCAAAATCTTCAACATGTATTGCATTCAAATTATTTTTAAAATATGGAAAGTCATACCAGGGGTATGACACATTTAGCCATTTAGCAAAAAAAAATACTGAAGTTAATAGATATTCAATGACAGACACATTGCTTAGGAGTACGATTTGAAAAAGATTTTACAGAAACTGAATAAAACTGATAACTAAATTGATCCAGGTTGTTGAGACTGTCCATTCTGGGTTTGGAGGAGGAAACCAGAGTACACAGTGAAATTTCTTAGAATAGATCTTTCATATTGTATCATAATTAAATCTTCATCTAGTCTCAACAAAATATTCTGTCCTGAAGGTGCCCAGTTAAACAGGTACCACTTTTAAATACATGACTCTGAATGGACAAACAGGTTTCAAACCACAATCTATGAAACCTAAGCATCCAAGTTAACCCAAAACTTAAATCTTCTGACAGTTTACCCCCTCTTTTCCAAACAAAACAATTTGACCTTTAAATGCCCTATTATAAGGTGTCCTTGAGTTTATCTACCAGTTTACAACTTCCAATTTTAGTAACAATTGTATAATTATACCTTATTGTATACACACAGATATGAGGTCTATATAACATCAGTTAGACCACTATATAATGCACTATACAAAAAAAAAAAAAAAAAAGTACTTGTACTTTTGTTATATCTTTCAGAAAAGTACATCCGTTTTTACTGTAAAGTATCATCAGAGAGCACCATGGCAACCAATTAAAATATTAATGTGTTTAGCAACAATAGGTCACTACTTAGTGACAGATTTGATAGGGGAAAGGGGGTTGGTTGTTACCCTTGATTTTCCTAAATAAACAAAGTGGATCTGGGAGTAATAGCTTGTTTTTAACAAGCACCATACGTATGACAGTAATAAAGTTCGAGTCAAAATTAGCCAGGATAGACAGAAGAAGACAGAAGAAGACACTGGAATTTATTAGTTTTTACCAAGTTTAACAGACCAACTGATGTCAAGATCAAACCGATTGACCATCAAGCAACACTTAAACAATAACATTGTCTAGTCATCTTAATCACCCTATTGTGTTCGCATTTTTACAAAATGTTCAGTTGAGCCATGTCCTAGTTATTTTTTATTCTCTTTTTAGTTTTCACATTGCAAAGAATCTAACTCACCCCCTCCTTCATACCCATTACATATTTTTAACTCCTCTACAAGCCAGGCAGCCAAGGAAAAATCCATCATTTAAACAATCTAAATAGATTACTTTTCATTGATAAATACCACCTATAAATCATCAATGTGTTCTCCATATACGCAGGGAGAAACTACAAAACAACAGCAGTACTGGGACTGTTTATGATGCTATGGGGATTTGGTAACTGGCAGAATACTCCATCTAAGTACATCAATTATACCATACTGACAATTGTATAAGTAAACATATAATAACTTTATATAGTTTTTATTGTTTAATCAATCAATTTATTAATATAGCTAAAATTCCCACTTAGTCTAATACAAGAGATATGCTTTCATAGCAGTTATTTTTCTTGTAAGCCACATTTCTAAACCAAGTGTAATAAATAAAATCAAGGCTTATGAATCTGTTTCCTTTCCAAGCATTCAAAATATACCATTTTTTAAATTTTTTTAAACAACATTTTCTAAACTCGAGTCACACATCTGATATTTTTAAAACCAAAATTAGCATTAAATGCTCTTAAATTATCTAAATAACTGAAAAACAAAAACATGTGAAAGAAATGAATTGCCTTTATAAATATCTTGAAGCATTTTTTTTATAAGCAGGGGGCTTTTATACACAGCTGAACTCTCTCTCTCTCTCTCTCAATCAATCAATCAATCAATCAATCAATCAATCAATCAATCAATTTATAGATTTGTCAATAAGATGTTTTGGCTCTAGTATCATCTATTCTTCTTGATATTTAACTTATTTTATCAAACTTAAAGCTTGAAATTGGTTGGAGGTTTTGGAACTCTTCTGGAATTGAAGTACAGAAGACAAGAAATCTAAAATATACCAACTGGCCTTAATCAGAATTCTTAACCAAAGCATCTCTACTTAATGGCAATCTGTTATAATGAAAGCTATAAAACAAGATAATATTTAATTATTAAATATAAAATTAATCATAAGTTAAACACCTGTTACCTGTATGTTGTATTTATCTAGATTGCTATTCAGGTGATTTGTCTTTTACACTAAATACAGGTAAAATTAGAGAAATTTTCAATGTTTAATTGATCCAGTCAACAATCCTGGTAACCTTCAACAATTTGACTCATCCTAAGGAACCTAATTAATTGACTGATTGATTGATTGAATGGAGTTTTATGTCCCAGTCAAGAATATATCATTTATACCAAGATATCACTAGCTATAGAAGAAGTTACAGAAATTTTAAACTTCGCAGTGCAATCATGGCAAAGTTCCCTAAGGGAGGTTTCTTTAGCATGTCATGCCTGCTGTGACACAGGCATAAGTTTTTATAGTCTGCCCCAAAGGACTTTATGACTTTTGCCACTGCAGTCTCAGTTGGTAGAGTGCTAGCTCAGCAAGTGGAAGGTCATGGGTTTGAACCCCGGCCGAGTCTGACCCATGACTTGAAAGTGGGTAGTGACTGTTTTTTCGCCAAGCACTCGGCATTACGAAGTGAAAGTCACAGTTCTTTCTGATGGGAACTTAAAATAAATGAGATCCCATGTCATGGCAGGCATGGCACGATAAAGAACCCTGCTGTATAATGCCATCAGTGCAAGGCACAGGCAATATTTCTGCACTTTCGCCTATAGCTGGCGACGTCTCGATATAAGGGAAATATTCTTGACTTGGACGTTAAACACCATTACTCACTCACTCACTCTCACTTCATGACTTTCATTTCTAAATGCTGAGTGCTTGGTGAAAGAAGAGTCATTACCTATTTTCCTGGCTGGGGTTTGAACCTCGACTTCCCATACAGAAAGGTTTTGATCCGAATACACTTTTTTTCTCATTCATAAATTAATGAATTCAGAAGAAACAATCTAATAGGTCACTTTAATGAGCTTCCTATAACATGCATTATAATTAAATGACAAAATACAGAACCAGATGAGACACTGCTACACCTGCCTGCTTTTACTTGAGCGTTCCACGACCAATTAATATAACACATCTTTAATTCTGCATCAAATATTTTTTTTAATATTAGACATATCATTTTTACAAGTAAACAAGGTGAATTTATTAAAATAAATACACAATTTTTTTTGTGCAGAGGTAAAGTGATCAACTAAACTTTGTTTTATTAAACAAGTTATATACTGAATCTGCAGTGCCTGGGCATTTCCATACATATGACAACAGACATTAATTTGGTAAAAAAAAAAACTTCCACAATAATTAAAAAAAAAAAATATCTGTTTAATGTCACAAATATAGGAGGTGCATATCAATGATGTGTGTAAAATAAATTAGAAAACATTTTATTTAATTTGGCACAAAACTCTAAGGAGTTAGAAATGACACATTTACTGCACCCAAACGTGTTTTTAACAGACATATGAAAGGACAGAAATTACTAAACCTGCTTCTGACTCGGGCGATGCAGGTATCAAGGGGCAATTATTGTTGTCTTTTTGTGTGTGTGTGTGTGTGTGTGTGTGTGTGTGTGTGTGTGTGTGTGTGTGTGCAATGATGATGTGACAGCCTTCATGATCCAATAAAGTACATATTTTATACATACATTTTGTACACACGAGGGTCATAAATTTTATACACAAGTCATATTTTTTGTACACATGAGGGTCATACATTTTGTACACAAGAGGGTCATAAATTTTATACACAAGTCATATTTTTTGTACACATGAGCATCATACATTTTGTACACATGAGGGTCATAATAGATAAGGGATTTGGTGATAATTTTAGTTAGGTTTATAATGATAAACATAGAGAAAGAAAAAAAAACAAAAATACAAAAAAAAAAAAAAAAAACAAAACAAAACAAGAGAGAGAGAGAGAGAGAAAAAAAAGAAAGAAAGAAAAGAAAAAAAAAGCCAGATTAAGGAACTTCAAAGTATTATGTGAATAGCATTAAAACAAGGTTTTACTGTAATTTTTATTTTTTCTACATCTTTGTGAATAGAGGCCAAGTTATCACATGACATTAAAACAAGGTTTACTGTAATTTTTTTTTTTTCTACATCTTTGTGAATAAGGGCCAAGTTATCACACGACATTTAAACAAGGTTTTACTGGAATGCTTTGTGAACAGGACCTAAGTCATCACAAGGCATTTAAAATGAGATTTTACTTTTAATTTTATATTTCTGCAGCCTTGTGAGTAGGGGACCGAATTATCAACCGGCATTAAAAAAAGTTTAACTGTAATTTAATTTCTACAGCTTTGTGAACTGCTGGTAATATGTGTATTGACTCCACTTGATAAATCTGTTCATTTATAAATATATTATCTTCTAAGTGTGTGAAGTATGCTTGAAATTACAATACATTTAAAATTCCACCCCTGTTAATATTAAATAATGGGTGCCTTTAGTGCATTTTTGATCAAATACCTCTTCAAATACCAAAATAAATTACTATAACTATATCTACCAAGTGGCCTGTATTACTTTTTTTTCAAATTAAAATGATTAAACACCTGATACAATTTTTTATTCAAAAGGGCCAATGGTATTTAAACAAGTTCCAATATCAAAAATTACATGACTGGGTCAGAATGCAGTTAAAATAATTGCCTAATTACTTGAAATGAAATGGTGAATTTTAAAATGTTGGAGAAATCTGGAGTTCTAGAAAGTTAACCAATGATGGGCACTTTGGTTTCCTATGCCATCTCAAAAATGACAGAAACAATAAAGTAAAAAGATTATAGGTTAACTGATGCATAAAACAGAATTATTTCACTTGACTGAAATTCATTTATTCATGAACTTACAAGATTATTGCAGTACTTTCTAATATGTCACACTAACACCAACTTGTCAATGTTATTTTTTTTCCTTCGAAGTTTGCATTTCAGGATCAACAGTAGACAAGAAATCTCATGTAATTTATATTCAATCTTAAAGTAATAACTCTAACTTTAAAATGATGAATTACAGATCAATTTAATGTAACAGGAAAACATACACATACAGGCTTTTACACCGATAAACCAGGGAACTCGGTAGCTTAATCACAAATGCACTATATGCCTTCTTATATATATATATATATATATATATATATATATATATATATATATATATATATATATATATATATAAAATGCTTCTGACATTGTACACCATTGTACTCTCTAAAATTAACATAACTATTTAATGGAAATTTACTTCCTCATATTGAGTGACAAAGTTCTACTGAATAATGACAAGATTTAATTACATATTCCCAATTATTTGTTTATAAACAAATTAAGCCAGGATGAATGTACATGTCGTCAAATTTCGAATCTATATAGGATTGTAGGGTATCTTTAATGCATGAATTCTATTAAATTAAACAATGCATGCAAAATGTATGCCATAAAGTTGAAATACAATTATGCATGTGTTGTTCAATTCAATTTTGAGATAAACAGTCATAGATTTTGATCTTTTATACAGTATATTGTTATTGTAAAATATTTATTTTTATAACAAACAAATTATTCTTGTTATTAATACTAGCACCTGTTACAATCCGAAATTGATTTACTGAATATGATGTATACATTCACATTTACATAAAAGAATTACCGGTACTATACACTGCCATTTTTTTTTTTCATTTTATTTTTTTTAAATATTTTTTATTTATTTATTTGTTTTGTTTTGTTTTTAAAATTTTTTTTTGTGTGTCTCACATGACAAATACTACTATCTGCACTTAAATAAACTCCAAGGCTGCAGTAAAATGATTTTTGTGATAAGCTAAAGTGCCCAAGTTATACTGATACATCTGTAAATTTCTGATAATGTTACCTGGTTAAAGAGTGGAGTGGAGTGGAGTAATGGTGTTTAACGCCCAAGTCAAAGTCAAGATTCTTTCACTTATTTTGAGGCGATCAGTTCTGGGATGGTGGAGGAAACTGGAGTGCCCAGAGAAAACCACAACCTTCGGTAAGCAAACTGACAAACTTTCTCACACTAGGATCTGTCCCGAGTGGGACTCGAACCGTTGTGGTGAGAGGCAATGTGATCCGTAAGCGCGCTTTAGACCACTCGGCCACCAAGGCCCCTATTTGGTTAAAGACCTATTCCTTAAGAAATAGAAGGGTTCGAAGTCCCTTTGACTCCTCAGAGTTGTCTCTCAATTCATTTTTCAAGATAAGATTCCAATTATTTTCAAAACAAAGAAAGCATCAATACCCTTTGAATGACCACAAGTCGACATTTAGGATTGCCGGTGGAGTAATAGTATTAGTGCTGTATTAATGACCACAGAAACTGTCACCACCTCAGGTTGAATCCCACTTTAGGGCAAATCCTAGTTTTAAAAAAAAGTTCGGCCATTTGTCTTACTAAAAACAAATGATTTTCCTGGCATTCCAGTTTTCTCCACCATTCATAAAATATAAGCAAATAAATAAATATATATATATAAATAAATAAATCAAAAATTAATTAAAAAATAAATAAATAATAATGATAATTAAAAAAAAATTTTTAAAAATATTTGCTTGCACATAAAAAAAAAAAAAAAAAATTAATTAAATAAATAAATAAATAAATAAATAAATAAATAATAAATTTTAAAAATCTTCGCTTGCAAATAAAATACCATTACTCCATCTCACTCTATCTAAAATTAAGCTAATTTTATCAGCTAATTTTATTTCATTGACAGATAAATAAAGAAGAAAAACTCGTTTGACTGACAATAAATAATCTACTCTCTTCAGAAGCGCTACTAAGATAAACACCAAAGAAATGGAAAACTAATTTCCAGAAATTTTCAATTGATCAATAATTCAAATCATCAGCTATTTGCATGTTATAAAATCAAAGTGAAATATAACTAGGAGCCAGGAAAACTTGCATGCCAGTAAATAATTGTTCAAACAATGACGACTTCAATCTGATCTCAATATGATTCATCAATAACAATTCAAATTGCCTTTTATTACCAGTATTACAAATTTTGTTTGTTTTAAAACTTGACTAAGCTATAGCCAGTGAGAGGATCATGAAATCTCAAAGCTATTTTAAATGCAGTAAAATCTTTTTTTTTTTTTTTTTTTGAAAGACATTTACCATAGCTAAAAAACCTGCTTGTGTTGGTGAAAAATTTTTTGATTACTTTTTCAGGTAAACAGCTGATTGGCTTGAAAAATTAGTAAATTTTTTCAGTCTGTTTTGATATTGGACTTAAAATTAAGCTGAGCTGGCTGTAGCCATTAGAGCTTAAAATCATTAACAAGCACTTTATTCTATAAAAGAATAAAATGGAATAAAGTAATAAAATTCTGTATACAAGTCTATATTTTTCGGATGGTGGAGGAATCCTGAGTACCAGGAGAAAACAAATGACCTCCAGAGAGCTAACTAACAAACTTTCTCACACCAGGATCTGTCCTGAATAGGATTCAAATCTAGTGGCAGTGAGAGGCACTGTGGACTTGGACCACTTAGCCACCGAAACCTGTATTACTGACCACTCGACAACCAAAGCCTGTATTACTGACTACTTGACTATTAAAGCCTGTATTACTTATCGTTGACAACCAAAGGCCATATTACTGACCGCTTGACA
The DNA here is from genome assembly GCA_029721355.1 of Tegillarca granosa. Lineage (NCBI taxonomy): Eukaryota > Metazoa > Mollusca > Bivalvia > Arcoida > Arcidae > Tegillarca > Tegillarca granosa. The sequence continues at coordinate 9,846,404 of CM056604.1, forward strand.
ATCAAAGCCTGTATTACTGACAACCCAAGCACCAAAGCCTGTATTACTGACCACTTGACCAATGAACCCTCTATTATTGCATAGCTAATTAAATCATAGATACAAGCTTTTCCTTAATAAAAATATTATTTCAACACAATCAATTTCTTAAACATATTCAACTTCCTGTTACAATCTCATGGGGTAAAAAAATATTTCTGTAAAAAATAAACATCTTTGAAATAGATAGCTTCAAAGTAACATTTAGTTTTCATGCATGAATAAAACAAATTTTATCAGCAATACCTGCCATTAAATTGATCAATGAAATGCATTTGTTATGCCTGTAAGGGATATGACATTATTTCTGCGTAAATGCAGATATATTGATTTAGTGGATGTAGTTGAACAAGGTGTCACACAATTTCTATTTACTGAATTAATATCCAGATTAACAACTCATCCTGGATAGAAGGGAAAAAAATCAGTTTGCTTTCCCTAACCAGATTTTTCCCGTTAATATTGTATATGACTTTTTTTTAAACAATAACTTTTTTTCATGAAATCCGAGATAAACTTTTAGTGCACAGAATTCAAATCTTGTAGAAGTGGTATCGGGAATTAGATATCTTGTAAATTTCAGGTAGTTGAATTGCTTTCAATGCATTTTCACAATTTTTTTTAAAAATGGTATTTATCAAAACCCAAATCAAGTTTAGGGATAGTGGAGAAATCCAGAATATCTTAATAAACCCAATGTCTTACAGAAAGCCACTCAATACCTTACAGAAAGCTGCTCAATGTCTTACAGAAAGCCACTTAAGGTTCTCTAACTTATTTCAAGGTAGTCACTTTTGGAATGGTGGAGGAAACTGGAAACTCTGGAGAAAACCACCGAACTTCGGCAAGCAAACTGACAACTTTATTATACTATGAGCTGCCAGTGTGAGATTCAAACGTAGGCAATGAAAGGACTGTGATTCGAAAATGTGACTGGGGCTTCAGTGGCCGAGTCGTCTAAAGCATGTGTTTACAGATCACAGCACCTCTCACTGCCTAGGTTTGAATCTCACTCAGGACAGATCCTAGTGTGAGAAAGTTTTTCAGTTTGCTTGCTGAAGGTTGGTAATTTTCTCCAGACACTCCTGTATCCTCCACCATTCCAAAACTGACTACCTTGAAATATGTTAGAGAACCTTGACTGGGGCATAAAACCCCATTACTCCACTCCACTTGAAAACGTAACCAGAAAACTTGTGCTTCAGAACTCACACTTGGTAACTTTTCCCCTTAGGTAAACATAACTCCTGTTGATGTTACAATTTGTGTTAGTGCAATCATGATGAACAGACATGATGTAATTGTATATTGTGGTCAGCCAGACTGGGTAAAAGACTTTCCTTTGAAATAGTCCCTTTGAAGTTGTGATAAAAAATCGGACTGATATTCAAAATCGATAATCAGAAATAATTGCAGACATCATCTATAAATATTTTATAATATATATATATTTGGATTTATCGAATTTTGTTAAAAAAAATATATATAATAAATTAAAGAAAAAAAATATGATGGGATTTGTTGTTTTTTCTCATGTACAATGTACAATGCAGATGGATAGAGGTCAGACAGTTTCAGAGCATCTCATTAGTTTTGCAAACTTCTAACCAGGAAGATATGTGATATAAAATATGTTTGATGATGTCTGATTGATTGATTGAATGATTTCTTTGGTAATCACTGCTTCTAAAACAATTGTTAATCTTTGATCAGTGATAATCATTAAATCACTACTTTTAAATTAAGAGTTTTTTGGTTGATTTTTCTATTTTTAGAAGTGTCATTCTGTAAAATCTTTAAGGGTCAGCTTGACCGGTCACATCTGCCGTGTCAAAGTGAAAAATTAAGACTAAAAAATTGAGGTTCCCCGATTGAATCTGGCCCTTGATTTACAATATACTGGTACTCCCAGATTTATTAAATTAAACAAGAGGCCCATTAGGCCTGCAATTCGAAACTGTTTCGAGTTCATTATAAATCGGATTGAATATACCTGGTAATATCATTATAACCCAATAATAGTAAAAAAGAAAATAGAAACAAAAAGAGATCAAAGTCAGGTTGTTTTTAAATAATTAAATCATAGTCACAATATATGAAGCATCAAGTTATACAAAAACTTGGGAGAAAAAATCCTCGAACAACAGAAAAACTTTGTTATAGCATCCTCATAATTTTTGCCACCACACTTATCACAAAATTCATTTTATTAATGGTTTTTTTCCATTGATATATGCCCTTTTTATAACACCAAAAAGAACAAATCCTGTTGATAAATCAAGGTTTAATTGCTCAGTAGAACTCTCACATCTCAATATCGAGAAAAAAAAAAAAAAAAGAAAAAAAGAAAAGAAAAAAAAAAAAACAGAAATATTATATGAGTTACGATTAAAAATGTGAATCTTTGAAGTTTCAATTTTGTCAATTTTATTCTACTACTTTAAAAACATGGACAGATCCTATTTTTAAAAAAAAAAAAAACTTACATGTATCCAGTATTTTTAAAGAAAGTGTTTTTTGAAAACCAGCGTAATCTATGTCTGATAGAGTAACAACACTGGAACCTTACCTAACTTTTAACACTTCTAACTTTAACTTTAAAACTCTATAATTAATTGTAAACAGGAAAACATCAGACCTCATTACTGACAAAACAATATTTAAACCTATATAGAAATATTTATCAGATAAGGAACACACTACTTTACTAAAATATACCTGATCTGTGACGTGATAATACCAACACCCCCCCCCCCTCCATATTTTTTAAAAAATTCTTAAACAATCATTTCAAACATTCCATGAATAGACCTGCAAGTAGTCATACCAAATTTAACACTACAACATGACTTAAATATTCTCCCCAGGGGTCAACCGAGGACAATTTATCAAATAATAATAACAAATGGGAGACCTGATTTGTAGATTTTTACAAATCGTGTAATACATATGTTAATGTTTATAGTTAAAACATAAAAAACCGGATCTCCTCAAAAAAAAAAAATCTGCCATGCATATACTAGTATTTATAGATCTTAAACTTTAAGTTATAGAAAGTAGAAAAATAATGGTCATAACTTTTTTTTTTTTTTTTTAAATTTCCAGTTCATTAAATATATTGTCCCATAAATATATTACAATGAATAACTTAAAACTATCTAGGCTTCAATTTAACAGTACAATGAGTGATGAATTTACATACATGCATGATTACATAATATATCTTGACTTACCTATTTTCTTTGACTGGAGCAGTCGGCCTCCCTCTCCCACTTTTGGGAACCCCTCCTCCTTTTTCTAATGAGGTTGTCGTCACAGATCCTTTTTCTAATGAGGTTGTCGTCACAGATCTGTTTTGGGGAGATTTAGCGTTAGGTGGAATCTGGAAGAGAGATTGTAGATATTTATCATTAATCCTGGCATCCCTCGTCTCAGCATAGGCATTATCACAATCATATTTACCCTCAGACAACCATAACATGTTTCTCACTCTTAAACGGGGATGCCTTGTTTCCATAACATGTTTAGATGGAAGATACCATTTATTATGAAAGGGGAGATTACAAGTGTTAACATGTCAGCTGAAATGCAATTTTTCTGACTTGGTAGTTAGTTATCCCATATTGAAATATTCCAAGAACATTACACATAACATATTTCGTAGATAGTTAATAATTTAAATACACTCTCCAATCTATATATAATACTATCAGTCAACAAACGGCCATTTAAAATCTAACCCACTTTTTTTCCATCCCAGTGAATCAATAACAGAATAATTTTTCCCACCAGACCTACACATACACATTCCAAACTAACACATTTTAAAGTCTTTTATTGGTAGCATGTGTTTCCAAGATTTATGTCCCCTTACATTATACCGCAGAATTAATCAATATAACTGTATTATGTTATCACATGCACGCACACACACCGCCACTGAAAGTGATAAGGTGTATTCCAGCTATCAATCAAATTAAACTATTAGACAATATCAAGATTAAATGCAGTGATTTTTACTCCTATTTCAGCTGACTTAATCAGGCATTTTTTAGCTGCAAAAACACTTTTTTGCCAAGATAACTTTTCACTCGGTTGCAGAGATAATTTTTCACTCTGTGTATATGGTAATTTGGATGCAATATTTGTACCATATTAAAACACTGCTTAATCATACTTTTTCCCTGCAAATTTTGTGTTGTACTGTAATTTGAATGAAAATATTTGTTTCATAATTAAATGTCAGGCTTAAGTATGCAAAGTAAAATGGCATTTACATCTATTTTATCTTTCCTGAACATAATTACCCAGCAACTTTACATATGTACACACACGATTTTGTCGTTTTAATTTTAATTTCTACAAATGATGTATTTACATATTTAATGCTCCAAAAATTATGTTGAAAATCTGATATGTTTTTAAATAGATCTTTAAAAAGTGTTAAAGATGTTTTTAACGCCCGATTTTAAAATGGTTCATAAAATGATGTATTTTGGCAATCATTTCTTCCCTAACTTTGATACTTGAGGTAATTAAATCACATATGTAACATTAATGCCGTTTTAATTTTTTCTAGAAAAAAAAGGTTTTATATCATTTTAAGATTGATGATTTCTATTTGTGATTTGACTTAATGACAGTAATTTTTGTTTGTTGTTATTTCTGTTTTTATTCCAACCTAATAACATTTTTTTTTTTATATGAGAATGTAATGAGATTTTAAGTTTTCAATTTTTATATATAAAAAAAAATTAAATAAAAAAAATAAAAAAAAAAAAAAAAATTGACAGTGTTACGAGAATATTATAATTTAATTTATGATCAAATTTTCACTTTAACAGACAGATATGTAATAAAAGTTAAGATTGTAACAAGAATTTTGCTCATAACTGAAATCACGACTTGAAGTTTATCATTAGCCATTAATATTTATAAATTATGATTTTGCACACAAAACACTATTTTCTGTACTTTTAAAAAAAGCCATTCCTAATTCTTATATATACTGTAATGACACCTTTCCATACAGTAAAACCCGATAAGTGAACACCTCTACTTAATAACCATCAACATTGTAGGTCCCTTTGCTTGTTATTAAATAAAAATATCCTTTGTATCAAGACCACTTGTCTTAAGAGTCTATATTTCTGAGTTCAAAAGAATGGTCTTAATACACAGGTTTTATTTAAATTACCTAATTTTCAAAATTTAATGTGTGTTTTTGCTCCAGTTAACACAATTAAGCAAAAATTTTAGAATTAAGTATTATTTATAGCATATAAAGCCTTTACATTAAAATTTTGTACATGAACCAAGTACAGTGAAACTTGTCTAAACTGAACCCCCCCCCCCCCCCTAAAATAACAGACTTTGTTCTGGTTTAAAACTTGTTCAGGCTAACACTGATTAATTCAGCAAATATTTAGAGAGTTATTCAGTTTACATGGGGTTTTTCAGTTTCTACTGCATACCAAAATGTAGATTGGAACGTGGTAATGGTGTTGAACAAATCTTAGTTAAAATTCTTTTACTTATTTTCAACCTGTGGGATTTTTGAGGAAATTGGAGTGCCCAAAAAATTCTATCCAATTTTAGCAAGTAAAAAACGACAATCTTTGACACATTATAATCTCCTCAAGTTATCAAATCTAACAAAAAGAGGTACTTGCCACTTAGCAACTAATGCAGCAAAAAGTTATATATTTAGATGCTTTAGCAAAGTAAATGAATAAATCACCTTTGGTCATCAAAAACTTGATAAACCAATTTGTCTTGAACAGCACTATAAAATCACATATTAATCTTTCACTTCTAAATGCATGAATTTTTAGCACCTCAACCAATTTCACCACCTAATGGTGTACAGCCACCGGGCAAGTCTCATCTCGTGTACAATTACTCCGTGTCATGGCAATGTTTTACCGGTAACAAGATCACACCCCCCTCATGTGATTTACAAGAAAATTCTTGCCATTCATCATTTTGTAAGTACTTCATTTGGTAAAAAAAACAACAAATGTCAAAAGCATATTTTTTTTTTTATATTAATCAAATATTGTATGAAAGTCAATCTCCCGAGAAAGTCTGAGTCTGCTCAACCAGACTTACATAACATCCAATATAATGACTAATGAAAGAAGCCATTTATTCTCCGTAGCTGCTAAAACTTCTGTGCAGAAGAATTAATTGTAATCACACACCATTTATACAGTACAATTCTTCGTTAAGAATATCCAAATTTAAACTCTGATAAAAGAACAATTCATGCTAATTGAAGTTTAATTTTGGGTTAATAAGGTCAGTGCTTGGACTTGAACAGAGTCGTGTATCAATCTGGATACTTAGAGCAATGCTCAGACTTGGAAAGTGTTATGTATCAATATAAGTCAAAATCTATAGAAGTGCTACCAGGTACCAATCCCTCAATCCTCTCTATATCCCGGTTTATAAATTGAGCTAATCAATCTATAAAATACAAAGAACAATATGGGTTGCATAAAGTCCTACCCAGATTCAATCACTCAACCTTATCAATATCTAGTTGTTAAATAGAGCCACCCAGGTTGACTGATTGATTAAATGGGTTTTAACATCCCAGTCAAGAATATTTCACTTATACTGAGACATCACCAATTGTAAGTGAAATGACAGGAGTCACCCAGGTGACCAAATACATTTAGTAATACCAGTTGCTGACATCGAGCCCTACCTGGGATCCATCCATCAACCTCATCATGAATCCAGTATATAAATAATCTACCAAATAAATCAAAATTTACACAAAAACATCAATGGCAAACACTCACTTCTACTTGACATCAAACCCCAAACCACTTCCTTATGGAGTTCATGGTTTATCAAAATGAGCTATGGTCATTTTATTGGTCAAACAGCAGACAATATAAAACAAATATCAATTTTTTTAGGTGATAATTATCTGTATAAAACCACCTGGACAATGTCAGTGTGTTGTTCTTTGAAAGATAAAATACACCACTTAACTTCAAGCATTGTCAATCAAAATAAAAACTACACCAGTTAATATTGATCACATCTTCTCACTGCTGCATACCACAGAGATACAGCATCTTTCAGAGTCCACTATCAATTATTAACAGAAAAAAATTCTACTATTTTACTCCAAATCATTAGATCTTTTTCCATTTAAGATTATACGTTCCATTAGGCTAAATTTGTGCCATGAATTCTGTCAATATCTTACAACAAATCACATTTATCATGCTACGTCGCTCATGAAAGTAACCGAGTTGATGAACATTTTTTTTAATTTGCAGAACGTTATAAAAGTGATATTTTGTAAACATCCATTAACATAAATAATTGTATAGATATAATTATTGGTATCTAAGGTTCTGGAGACATTGTATTCACTACTCAGCCACTGACCTTTTGTTTTACTGTTGTCTGTGTAATTTACTCTATGTATAAATTTGTCGGTCTATGTAATAAATGTAATTATTATTGATATAAAACAATGTCTTAGGTATTTATCAACAGTTTTTAAATTACAAGTGTAATATACTGTAGAATCATTAATACTCATCGGGTTAAAATTTTGTGGTTTTGCTTTTTTTAAAAATTCTATTGGTAGAAATTTTCGTGGAATTGAGTTTTGTGAAAATAAATCCCATTGAGGGCAATGGAAATTAAAAACTTTAGATGACATTTAATTTCGTGGTTTTCAGTAACCCACAAAAATAACGAAATTTAATCTCCCAGGAATATTTGTGATTTTATAGTATTATCAGTTATTATCAACATTATTACTTTAAACTTTTGGTAGAATTTTCGAAAAATTTTTCTCCACAACTATTATATAAAATACATTCATTTCTAAAAACAACCACATCCAACTACTGCAAAGTGTCAATTTTTAATAAGAAAAGGATTCCACGGATTTCAATGTCTCGCCTGGTTAGTTTTTGATCGAGTAGCACTTTAACATAAACTTTTACATTTTGATATGCTGCCACCTTTGACACCGGAATAAATGCCTAAGTCTTGCTTTATGGCAATGCCAGGCTCAACAAAAAACATTGTACACTGTACTACCATGTAACAACTAAATAACCAGTATATTACTAAGGAAAGTGATTAATAACCAGTACATTAACTTAGTACTGTCAGCATTTAAGCTAAATAAAGTGACTAACAACAACAGTATATCACCTACATACAGTAACTGTACTATCAGTATATCATCTTAGTAAATCGACTGACCAGTACATCACCTACATACAGTGATTGTATTACCAGTATATCACCTTAGTAAGGTGACTGACAATCAGTATATCATCTTAGTAAAGTGACTGACAACCAGCATATCATCTTATATTGACCGACAACCAGAACATCACCTAATTACAGTGACTGACAACCAGTGAGTACCCCGGTATATCACTTATCAAAATTTGTTGTGACCAAATCACATCATTTAAAAAAAAAAGAAAACAATATCCAAAACCATTACCAAGACCCACCCTCCCAATTTGAAAGAGGCAAAGTCAAAGACACATTTCCAGACATTTTTGTTTCTCTGCATTGCCATAGCAACAGATATAAGGTCATCAGACTAGTTTTAACAAACAGTACTACAAGATAAGGTCATTCCTTTACATCATCATTAAATGTTTCTTAATTACTCCAAATTTTAAAACATCAAAAACAATGCCAAAAATAACTTCAAATTGAAATTTCAAAATGAGAGCATTATTGGAAGTAATTTAAATCTTTAAATTTTCCATAGAATAGATAAAATCTTAAAACATCCATTATGTTACCATGGCAACCAAAAATAACAAATTGATTTTTGTTAGCAAGAACATACTTCTTTAAAGAAATATAATCACCATTAAGCAAGATCTTCTTCATAATGGTGATGGGAACCAAATTCCTTTAAACAAATGTATATTTTAGAATATTCTTACATCACTGGTATCATATAACATGCAATATTAATTCATCTGTTTTGTTTTAAAATTTAATATTTTCTATCTGTTCAATGCTAACTATAGAGCATTTATGCAGTTATTTTTACAATAAATCAGCTTTCATTCCTTAATGAACTGAATTGTTTGTAGTATGTAGCTGATCATAGCGGTCCTTGTTGCAATGTTGTTTTAACATCACATCAGCAACTTTTAGCTATTCCTGATAGAAACAAAGTTGTTTATGTTTAAGGATTAATCTTAGAACAAGTTTGTGTATGCAAGAGATTTATGATCTGCTTTGTACACGTCAACAGTCAAGGTGACTTGAACTTGCTAGCTCACAGACTCAGTACACCACAGAAAAGTATGCCATTCCCCAAGTCACATTATCCTGACACAATGTGAACCAGTCAATACTCTGTCTTCAATTCACAGCACCAAACAAGGAAGCAGATTTGGGTTCAAACCCACAACCTCTTACCTCTTAGCCACAGTGCTACACTTTACTAATTTAAATATACAGATACTCCTTTTTCAGCATACTTGTTTGAAGGTGAACAGCAGAATGCATTAAACAAGCTCCTAAGGTTGGCTTTTGTAGATATATTTGACTTACAACTGTAATTAATTTAAAGCTAGATGCAAAAAAGATAGGTAACAGATGAAACAATCACAAAATAAACATCAAAAGACCAAATAGAAAAGCTAAACAATAATAATAATAGTAATAATAACAATAATAATAATAATAATAATTAACGAAAATACAAAGACCAAACAGAAAGGCAAAATATTAAAAATAATAATAATAATAATTATAATAATAAAGGAAAATATCAGTCAACAATGATAATGAAAACAAATCATTGACTTTTTATTAAAATCCTTTAAATACTTACCATATATGTATACAATATATTTTATTACAACACTAAGATTATTAACATACTTTTACACATATCTAGGGGTAATATCCCTTATATTTATAAACTGACTTGTATTTCCTTGTAAAAGTCAATCAAGCAGAAAATTGTAACCTCTTTAATCTCAAAGCTAAGTTCAACTTGTTTGAATTGTCAATATGACCTCTTGTTTCTACCAATCATATGCAGGGGTGTCAGATTTTAGACTGGTGAAATCCTCAACATTATTTGGTTTCATTTTTGATTACAAATGTCCATCTTCAATTAGCTCAAAGCAAATTCATTAATCCTTCAATCTAATAGCTACCGAAATCTTTGAGGCCTTAATTGAATATTCCGATTTCAGAAATCAGACAATCAATCAAACAGGTCACACTAATCAGCCATCAATCAATATTGTTATTTTTCTTGTGAAAAGACTTTGTAAAATATTATGTCATGTAAGACAATCAGTCTATAAAGTCCTAGACATGTGAATTGGATTGCAAACATTTTCCGTTATCAATCCAAGTTTTATGCTTACAGTATCTATTTCAATAGTCATAAAAACACTTCTCATATTTACAAAGATCAGTTTGATAAAATTTGTTATGTGTTCTGTCATTCATGTTTGAGAGAGAGAGAGGCATAAATCTCTCTTATATATATTATATATGACTAGCTTTTATCAATAGCCGTATTCGACTGGTCGTTTTCTGTTTAGCAAGAGGCTCTTCTATAAACGATATTTTCCCATCTTTATTTTTGACCAATCAGACTAAAGACATCAACTTTACGTTTGTTATTTGACTGGTAAGTTGTTCTCAACTCGACCTCCATGAACAACAGTGTTTTTAGAAGTGAAAAGTGTGTTGAGCACTTTACCAGTCGGATGCCAAATACAAAACTATATTCTGTGATCTGATTGGTCAAAAATAAAGGTGGGAATATATCATTTAATGGAAGAGCCATTTGCTAAACGGAAAACGACCACTCGAAAAAGGCTAATGTAAACATGAAGTCTTTTAAAGAAAAAGATGAGCAAACAGTCAAACAGCCATAACACAAATGATGGATGGATGAATGGATGGATGGATATGCAAGAGTCAAGAATATTTCACTGATATTGTATCCTCACCAAACCATTTCAGTGTGCTCAGGGCAAGAAGGACTATGCCTTAGATTAATATATAAATATACTTTTTGAAAGGGTTTAATGCCAAAGTAAAGAATATTTCACTGATGATGTATCATCACCAACAATAGCAGTGTTTTGGGCACTGTGTGCGGAAGGCTATGCCTTAGTATTTTTTAAAACACATTACCATTTCTTTAACATCAAACCTTGTTCCCATTCTTCTTCTCAATAAATTTGGCACAGAATAAAATCTTATTTTAAAAAAAGAGGAAAAATTTGGACACAATTGTTATTGATCACCAATAACAACAACAACAGCTAGGATGAATATGTTGATGTTAAGTGCAGCAACGCCACTGACACACACACACACATCCATTCCAGTGAAATCAACAGATAATTGAGAATCATCGCATACATGTATGTTATAATTACACATACTGACAATGAGAAATTAAAGCTTCCATTTCCTGAAGAATTAAAACTGTATTTTACCAATGAGGACGAGATAATAAAATGTACTTGGTAATCTGCCAGACTTAGTTCAACGAACCAGGTGATTCTTGCCTGACTGTCTATGGTAACTAGTCAGAGAGTTAAAGTACTGACTGATCTTAAATAGTAAAACATGCACCTGCTATTTCTTAAGAAGGATTACCAACAACAAAATTTGTTTTACAAAATACTTTTGAAAAATGACCACCTGTTTAAAAGTTGTATTTTCTCTGTATATAAACACCTTTAATTTTCTCTGAATAAAGTCTGCCTCTCCTGATTTGATGTTATGGAGTTTTACATCCCAGTCAAGAATATTTCACTTATATCAAGACATCACCAGCTATAGGTGAGTTGGCAGAATTTTTTTACCTTTGCAGTGTGCTTAGGGCAATTTGTAAATAGGTTTCTTTAGCATGTCATGTCTACTGTGACATGGGGCATAGGGTTTAAAGGTCTGCTCTAAAGGACCCCATAACTTTCACTTCTAAATGCCGAGTCACTCCCAGTTTTTAAGTCTTGAACCGACTCGGCTGGGGGTTGAACCCCGACCTCCCACATAAGAAGCTAGCACTCAATCAACTGAGCTACCATAGTGGTCTGCCTGTCTAAAGAGTTCTAAGAGTCTAAGAACCTGACCTTTCTCCTAAGTATTAGACCACTTGGGTAAAAAGTTAATGTTTTCTTTCGAGAATAAACCACCTGCTTTTTAAAACTTGAATGCTTTCAAAACAAACAGATCTCAAGGTACCTGTGTTGTACAGAAAGGAATGTCTGTAATTTATAAAGTTTGTAACACAAGCAAAATCACGTAAATCAAACACATGTGTGTTTTAAAAGTAAAAATTTAACATGACTTCTTAAATAACAAGATAACATGTCCCAGTTCTCACATCTCTCTCGGAGATTATGACACCCATTTATCATGGTATGTAAATAAATATTTATATCTGATTCAATATAATGACCACCAGTCTATTCAAATTCAGTATATCAGCCATATAATTTTTTTTTTTTTTTTTGTAAATAAATAAATAAATAAATAAATAAATAAAGAAATAAATAAATTAATTTAAAAAAAAATTAAATTCCTTCAATAAAGTTTTCTTACACTGCACCTTCAACTTCTTAGGATTAAAGTATAATTTGTAAGTTTCTGTATACAAATGTATCACACTATCAGCAAACCTCCATGACAAATTTAAATAAAATTGGCCTATAGATTTCGTAAAAGATTAAACAAGTAAAGTCATTGTATTTACACAACAGAGTCACTTTAGATGATTCCTGAAAAGCTGAGGGGTTCTTAGTGGTAGAGTTGTCAAAAGTGTGCACATACAGATCACAAGGTCTCTCGCTACCTAAACTTCCTTTCCTAATCAGGCAGATCATAGTGCAAGAAAGTTTGTCACTTTCTGCAAAATATTGGCTTTATCTGTGTACTCTAGTTTCTTCCAAGCACTGACTGCAACAATATGAAATAGTGCAGAATCTTGTATTGGAGCAAAAAACATCATTACTCCACTCCTACCTGACCTATACCAGGGATGACAATTTCTGTTATAAACAGATTGTTCTAATTCTAATAAAACAGATCATATAGACTGAGAGAGTCTGTCACTTGCCACAAGTTTTTTGTTGTTATCTGGAAACTCTAGTTTCCTCAAAGTACTGATTGTCTCAATATACGGTATGTTAAGAATCTTGTTTGGAAGTGAAAAACATCATTATGTACTACACTCACTTTTCCATAGCCTTTACCAGAGATGACACTTTTTGTTAAAAGCAGGTTACAAAATAATAAATTTCTGCAACTTCAACTATAACTGGCAATGTCTTGATATAAGTAAAAATTACTGTGGACTCACTTATTCAATGCCAAATAATGAACCAGACATTTATTCGACTACAGAAAGGACAAAGGACCAAAGATACATCATAGAGATACGTATTGTATTACATATTCCCGTTAAATTATAGGTCTGTCTACTTATAACACAGTATGTACATTTTGTTATAACACAGAGCTATATTAAAAAACCTTGTGCTTCTTTATCCTTGTATTAAAATTACAGCGTTTTATCCGTTGGGAATAAAATCAATGACATAACTATTGCTACTGGGGAATGATGAATTACACTTCTAATAATGTTCAAAACATGTCCATTAAATTCACATTACTTTAATCAAGTTGACAACCAGATTTCCCATTAAAACCAAATACAAGAGATCAACGTTCCACATGTCCTGTCTGGAAAGAGCATCATGGAAACCGAATATAGAATTAATTGTTATATATATATATAAATGACCCAGTTATTTCAAAGTAAAAAATTATTATATTGATTGGGTTCCTTAGGTTGGAATGTTGTTTTACGCCCAAGTCAAGATTAATTCACTTGTACAATAAGGCAGTCAACTCTAGGGGTGAATGCAGATACTAAGGTACCCCGAGAAAAAAAAAAAACCAATGACCTTCAGGAATCAGAGACAAACACAAGATCTGTGACATCAGGATTCGAACATAGGTGGCATACTGATCTGTATTCCAAATTTTTTCACCATTTAGCAACATAGACCTCTGTATGAATTAGGGTTGGGGGTTCTACTAAAAATATTTAACTGATATTCAGGTATCACCAGGCAATATATTAACTGATATTCAGGTATCACCAGGCAATAGTTGTAAAATCCACAACAATGCTATGTACTTAAGGCAATGAACAGACAAATTTTTGTATTTTTGCAGCATCTTACAGGACATATTGCTTTATAGGAATTTAATTTGGTATCTACATTGTTCCTATTCTGTGCATTTTCTTGCTTTCTTTGACAAGTTGTTTTATATTTTTGTAGACAATACAGAACTTTAGAAAGAGTCATTTTCTGTAATACCAATAATAATTCAAAGCCATGTAAATTTTCAACTGCCCGTGACAATGTTTAGTCTGACAACTCCAATGATGTGAAGTGACTTAAACTACAGGATTTACACCACAAGTTTATTCAGACTAGCATTTCTTTGAGTACCTATATATTAATCAAGCAGGAAGAAGAGGGAAAATTAAATTTCACTGAGCCCAGCTGAGGGCATCAAAAACCCTTAAAACACTCAGCCTTATGTTGTATTGACTTCATTAAATACACTAACAAAGTCAGAATTAAAATCTCCTACACTTGCATTCTATAAACAACCACATAACAATCTTCACTGTAACAATCAGGATTCAAAGCTACAACTAAATTAGAGTCCATGGTGACCAATTTTTGTCAACTGAGGAACGATTTTTACAATATATCACCAACAAATGTCTGCATTTTTGGGGGAATAAAAATTCAGAATACTGACTTCCTTTTTCTACTTGTCTTTTACAAATTGCCAAAAATGTGGAGTTGACAGATTACCCAACTATCGCACTTATGAAATAAGAAAGTACATCTCCAGTGGTGCCTAAAACTTGTCCAAAAAGACCTAGGATTCCCCTGGAGTCCAAAAGTTTTCTAAGCTTGCCTTATACTTTCAATTGACATTCTGTACAGCCACTTTTGACCTTTTTGTAAATCTTAAAATTAAAAAATATCAAATAATATGAGTTGTTTCTTACCTCCTCAGTCTCGTTGTCAGAGTCAATGTCCATTTTACTGTAAAAAAAAACAAGATAAATCGTTACTATAAATCAATTTAATTACAAATATATTTTTAATTTCTTTTTTTAAATTTTATATTTCTTAAAACTAAATTTAAATTATTCATTTCTTTAATAATCTATTAATGAATTTATTAATATATTTTTTATTTATTTATTTATTTATTTATTTTTGGAAAAGGGGAGGGGAAGAGGAAAATGGAAATTGTCAATATATGATGCAATATGTTACTTTATTGTATTTGCAGAGTTTGAAATTAAGATCGGTGAACAACCCAAAGACCTATATTTCTTCAGTCAAACCTGTTATATATTGAAAATTTTAAGAAAAAAAAAAAACATATATAAAGTTGATGTCTGGGTTAACCAGAATTATAGCCTATTTTCAAAGCAGGCCTTGGTGATGAAGTCTAGCGCAGATGCTTACAGATCACAGTGCCTCTTACAACCTAGGTTCAAATCTCAACTAAACAGATCGTAGTGTGAGAAAGCTGATCAGTTTTCAGGCAGATCATTTTGTCAGTTCACTTCCTGAAAATTGGTGTTTTTTCTGAGGTCAATTCAGTTTCCTCCATTATCCCTGAATATAAGTAACATAAAATCTCAACTGGGGCATAAAACACCAATACTCTTCTTCACTCCTAAACTTTATGTGTCATCTTACATAAAAAAAAAAAACAAACAAACAAAAAAAGACAGAGACCAAGAAATAAGACTCTTTGGTCAATGTAAAAATCTTGCTCATCAATAAATATATATTCCCTTACCCATTGGTAATATCTGGTTCTTTGACCTCAGTTTTAACTGGACTTTTATCCTGAGCTTCCCCCATTAATTCACCTGTAACAATCAAACAGAAAATATTATTTTTATGCAGAACAAACATTTAAAAAACATTTGATAGACTTTAAAACACAAAAGTATAATATGTTGCATTCCCTTGGTGGGAATGTCAAATAAGAAAAATGGTTCAATTCAAATCAGGTCAGGATGTATAAAAACAACTAACTATGAAAAATATATCTACGATTTTGAGAAGACAAACTTTGATTTTTTATTATCTCATAAGCCTATACATGTATCAGAGTCTGTATGTCTTGTCACATAACAAGCTAAGTTTGCAGTTTGGTGTCACAAGAACTGTAGGTATGATTGGAACTTACACCAAATTATTTTTTTTAATAAAAATCTTCACTTCAAACACCTGATGGCAATGGCCATTGTATAGTGTACAAAATCGAAGATATGAGAACTCACAAAGATTTATTTTTTTAATAAAAATCTTCATTTCAAATACCTGATAGCAATGTCCATTGCATGGTGTAAAAAATCAAAGATTTATATGAAATCAACTTATAGATCAAATTCAAATCTAGCAGCAAGGATTACATAGATCTTGGAATACTACAAGTATGGTTCTGATGAAATAGGAGGCTATTCTCACAGGACAGCAAGTGAGAGGTTTGTCAGAGGCTTGCTATCATGTTGATAATTTTTTTCTAGGTACTACAGTTTCCTTTGCAATCCAATTTTGAAAATATTTAAACAAGAAATCATGATTATGCTTTGTGTTAATAAAACTTTTGTTTCAATACTAGTATAGTTCTGATGATATGGGAGATTATACTCGTAGCTACGAGATCATACTTGAGAGAAGTGTGTCAGATGGCTTGCCAAAATGTTGATGATTTTCTCTAGGTACTACAGTTTACACCGTCATCCAGGAAATGAGGGGTAGGGATGGACGAAACACAATTACCAAATTCGTAATTCGCTAAAGGAAGCATCTATTTTTCATTCTTTTTAGACAAAAAAAAAATTTTAAAAAAATATATAAAATAAATAAAAATAAAATAACAGGAACAGCTCATTTAAAAAACAAATTGACAATTTACTTACTTTCAAGGGAAAACACATTTTTCAAGTGATGACTCTCAATCTGTAAGATAAGTAAAGAATTATCAATTACTGGTATCAAGTAATTCAAGATTTTAACTATAATTCAAGATTTTAACTATCAATTAGTAGAATTTCAAGATTTTAAATATGTGTACAGTTTTTAACTTTCAAAGCCATATATGATTGCAAACATCTACATATCTACATTTAGACTTGTTATGCAGTAAAACTTGAACACCTGTTTCTCAAAAACTATGGGTAACTCTTAGTAATTATTTAGTTCTGTTTGGTTTTTATTTGTTAATGATTCCCATTCCAAAGTATTTTGAAGTCAGAACTATTTACTATTAAAATCCTTAGGTCCTATGATCATTATATATATATATATATATATATATATATATATATATATATATATATATATATATATGAGTTAAAAGTTTAATATACCAAAAACAACTTTTACCCATTCCTTGATTATAATTCATTTTACACAAACAATATGCAGCAATTTGTTGTTTTTTTTTTTTTTAAACTTAAATTAGACTTATTTTGAGTATAGTATTTTAAAAACCTTAAAAAGATGCAATTCAAAAGGGCAAATCAAACATTTAGTAGTTTTTCCTTCTTCCGTACTTCCTTCTTCAAGATGTGAAAACATGTCACTTGAATCTGCAGATGACACTAGTTTTAATCTGAGAAAATTATGCAGCATATGTGCTTTATAAGGCAGTAACTCTTAACTTAATCTATGTTTACAATGTTTAGTTAATTATAATTTAATGGAAAGTTGAACATAGCAGATAATATGCCATGTAATATCAAAGAAAACAATGTCAGAAATTCGATCAGTAAAGGTGATTATTATCCGTTTCCAGGCAACCAAATTATTTTGTTAAATAACTCTCATCTTGGGATCATCCCAGATTAATGCATCTAGTAACTATGGTATGTGTTTAAATATACAGACAAAAAATGTAAATATACCTTACAAAAGTCTACATTATCATTTTCTTTCTTTCTTTCTTTCTTTTTTTTTTTAATATTTTTAACAGTCAGTGCTAGTAATGTAACAGTTATCTCCCCTTATGTGTGCAAGTTATGACTCAACAGAAATAAAATTGTTCTCTCTCTCTCTCTCTTTCTCTCTCTCAGTGTGTGTGTGTGTGTGTGTGTGTGTGTGTGTGTGTGTGTGTGTGTAATATCATTTCCATTTATAATCTTTTTCAATAAAAATAATGAATCAATGAGGATTGAAAACCTGTGAACATGTGAAAGTGGCAAAGGCCCTGAATTTAAGGTTCATGAGTTTAAACCCCAACTTTCCCATGTAGTACATCTTGAGAATGAAAGCATTTTTGTTTTGTGTTTGAAATAGTATTTTCGTTGACAAAACAACCAAATTAACATTTTTATTTTTAAAAAATTGGAACAACTTCATGGCTATACAGTTGAATGTAGGGTTAAGTGGTAAGTTTTTTTCTTCGAAAATTAATAAAATCCATGATAATAATATATTATGGATCCAAAATGATGAAGATGTAATGAATTTCCATTTCCTTTTAAAGATTCATTTAATAACATCATAAATACAATAAAATCATAATTTCAGGTAGTTGACAATAAAATCGCATTACTCTCCATGTATCATGCATGACTTGCAAATTTTATATAAATTTCAAACAGAATTTTTGTAAAAGGTAAATGATATGCATGTTATAATTTATTGTTATTAAGTATATATTATAGCAAACATAAAAAGCATGATGATAAAAAAATATTAATTAAGATTTATTAAGAATTCCAATTATTTGAAACTTGCTCAGTTTAATAAATTAATCATCAAAATTTGATTTTTTGCATAGTTTTAATTATGATAAGTTAAAAATATCAAAAACAGAGAGAATTTCATGGTGTTTTTGCATTTATTATTGATTGAACTAATTAAGTTTCAAACAATAAGGGCCAGAAAATTTATCTATTTATCTAATGTTTTTCCTTGAATTGATGCTTTTTTCAGTATTTCCTACTGGAATTTCAGCACAAGGATATCTTGTATGGTAATCTGCCACTTGCCTTCTAAATCATATTTCCTAAAATAAGACTTATCAAAGAAATCAGTCCCTGAGTGGATTAGAGAATGGACTTGAGAGACCAAGCCATGAATAAAGCCCACAATTAACTTTAAGCTTAGCTCCATTGATGTTGTCAGTCACTATCTTCCTAAGGTCAGATTGTCACTATCTTCCTAAGGTCAGATTGGCTTGAGAATCAAACCCCTGACCAACTGACTGAGCATTCTTTCAATGTGCAAAGTCTAGATGCACTGATGTTGCCAGTCACTACCTGTCAATGGTCAGAATGAGTCTTACATCAAACCTATGACCAATTTAATGGGCAAAATCTCGGGGCAGCAAGTTAAGCTTTTTAAATGCTCTAACATTGCCAGTTACTGCAGTGGAAGGACTTCCATTTGTACCCCCCACCCAAATTTACTTTTTAGCTAAATTAATGGTTAAAATGATATAATAATGGGGGTTGAGTACAGGTCCTGTAACAAACCCAGAACCAATTCAGAGAACACACTCTCAATGTAGCAAGTTCCACTGGACTGATGTTGTCAGTCAATATCTGCACTCATGTTGTCAGTCACTATCTGTTTCAAGAACAAATAAGACTTTTGCATCAAACCCCTGACCAAATACTGATTATCTTGTAATTGTGCCAAATTTTAACTGAAAACATTTTTCATTACCTACGCTTCATCTTTTTTATATCTCAATCTCTCGACTATCTACATTTCTTCGTTTAACAAGTCCCTCGATATTTCTATATTGCTGTCTCTAAATGGATTCTAGCAATTTAAAGCAATTTTTTGCCATGTATAAAAATCAAATAAAACTAAAACCCTGTTGATTGATGACACAAAATATCACTTTAGCAGACAGTTCTACAGAGTCATCTTTATTTTATCAGCAAATTATATTGTGCAATTGTTGCTGTAGAATTTACAATATCTGTTTCCATGGCAATAAAAGAACTCATTTTTTTTCATTATTTTTTTAAAGAAATATTGCTCTTCTTCGGGAAGATGAAAATTTATCTCGTTTCATTTTGTGTCAACTCTACCTCTTTGATTTTTTTGTTTTTATAATTAACTTCCTATTTCCAACAGATTTCATGGATTTTTTATATTTTATTTATTATTATTATTATTTTTGTGCTTAATGGAGTATTTCAAATATATATGCAACATAATGTCGATGAAGATATGGTGAATAAGAGTGACGTAGTTCCTACATGGTGCCCATGTCAAAAGGCATTAGCTTTCAAAACCAAGACATCTCACAACAATGGTTCAACTCCAGTTGGTCTTAAGTTAGAGATGGTTTGTACATGTCATAGGCCTTAACTAGTTGGTTCAGTGGTTCAGTACCAGTATAAACAACCTGATTGGTTTGTAAGTTTGGTTTTTGTTTGTTTTTTTTTTTTTTGTTTTGTTTTTTTGACTTTGTGTAAACGTTGTACTTACACTTGTCTGATCATGAATGACTGAAAAATTTGCTGATATGACAAACCAAAAATCAATCAACAAACCAACTTATTAATAAGAATATAAAATTGATGTTGCAGTGCATCATTTAAATAAAGATCAATTTCTTATTTAAATAATGCACCAATTAAAATAAAACAAAAGAGCAATAGCAAGTAAATATGGCCTTATTTATGTGTGTGTGTGTGTGTGTGTGTGTGTGTGTGTGTGTGTGTGTGTGTGTGTAGCAACTCTTTGGTTGCTCTGAAAGTGATGACAACTTACACTGCAATGATGTAAAGCATTTTCAGGCAAGGAAAAAATGTGTTGTTTCTTAGTGATACACACAATTTTCTCCCACTGTTTGCTACCCTCTATACTAAAAATTTGCTCTCTCTCTCTCTCTTCACTCTGCTTTTCTTTCTCTCTGCCTTTCTCTCTCTTTTTCACTCTGCTTTTAACGATTTTCACCTGCTGCTAAGCATCAACTTTTAACCACAAACATGATCGTTTTTTTTCCATATGTCTTATTTCAATTAATAAAAATCTATTTACAACATCATATATCACAATCTTATTTTTTTTATCATCTTTTATTTCTACATCATAATACTGATCTATATGTGACAGCAAACTGAACCTATCAAATCTTCTCATTTTTTCTACTTTATTAACACTGTTACTGGGTAAATGTTCTAACAATAATTCCCCATAATGAAGATAATCTTATCTACCTGACTGTAGTAATAACTACATACTAGGAAATATACCTGTATTTATCATTTCCAAGTGTCATAGTTACCTTGTATACAATATTTTTTTAAACAAAAACTATCTTTTTTATACATTTATAATAAAGATACTGAGAAAATTTATTGCAAGCATGTGATAAGAAAATAACTGAAAATCCAAAGTTGTGAATAAGGAGTCCATTCTTTCTACAATGAAAATTGGGGCCTAGTTAAAGAGATTGAGAGAACCATTACACTATGTACAATTCTACCTCCCATGGTTCCAAATCTAGGCAAGTGCTGTATGCCAACCCAAGACCTAAAACTTTTTTCAGCTGGACATGTAATATTTTTGTAAATTCTTGTGCCTTAATTTTAAGACTTGGGCCACAACTGGTTCTAATTCTAACAGGATTGGGACTATTTGATTAGTAAGACCTGGTCCTCAACAGACTGGTCAATCAGAATGAAATTATTAGTATATTACTTACTGGTGCGACTGCTGGAAATGGAAACTTCTTATGATCTTTAACTGGTGTGTGAATGGGATTGTGTGGCTGTATATATGATGTACCAGTCATCTCCTATAATTAAATAATTATAGAGTTATTGGATCAGGCCTCTACAAACGCCGATTTTTGGCAAAAAACGCCGATTCAAACTAAAAAAAGCCGATTGAAAAATATCCGAATCGGCTTTTTTCCCCATAATAGTAAGACAAAATCTAATTGAAAATTCTTTAATGTCGGCTTGTTAACAATTAAAGTGTCACGATTCACAGGTTATTACCTAATACCTTACAAGTTAATTGATTACTAATGGCTTCACCTGTTCACATCGTTTCTACTAGAGTATGCTAACACATACCGTGCCTGATCGATCCAGTTTATAGATAGTTAATAACCTCCCCTGAATTCTATATACAAGAGCTGACTAGATAACGACGGTTTTTCGGGTTACCAACAACAACAACATGATCACGGCATTACACATGGTTTTTCTATCTGTTATATGTCTATCAATTTTAAGTTACCAGTGATGGAATTTTTGCATGATTTTAATAAGCGGTATTTATGAACATTTATCTATATATGCGACATTGTCACACATCGACTTAAAATTTATAATTAAAACCACAGATATCCCGATGTACCCTTTGCCGATCGTTGGGGGTGGGGGGGTGGGGGTGGTATGATGTACCCTTTGCCTACCGCCGATTGACCTTACCGGCGTTTGTGGAGCCCTGTATTGGATAGTCAGGGATAATACTCAAATGGTCAGTAATAATAATTGGACAGTCGGTGATAATACTTGGAGAGTTAGTGATAATAATTGGAGTTAGTGATAATAATTAAATAGTCAGTGATAATATTTGGATAGTCAGTGATAATAATTGGATAGTCAGTGATAGTACTTGGACAGTCCGTTATTATATTTGATAAGTCAATGATAATAGTTGGATAGGCAGTGATAATACTTGGATAGTCCGTGATTACGCTTGGCAAGTCAGTACCACTATGCCACTACAGTAGCTCAGAGTGCTTGCATCATATGTGGGAGGTCAGGGATCGAACCTTGGTTGGGTCTGACCAAGACTTGAAAATAGGTAGTGACTGTTCATTAGCCAAGCACTCGGTTTTTAGTCTTTCGAATGAGATGTAAAAAACCCATATCCTGTATCACGGCAGGCGTACTGCAACTGCCACTTCACCTATAGCTGGTGACATCTCAATATAATTAAAATATTCTTGACTGTGAAGTAAAACCCCATTAAATCAATCATTCAATTAAAATTCAGTTGGCAAGTCAGTGACAATAGCTGGATAGTCAGTAATAATAATTGGATAGTCAGTGATAATACCTGGATTAGTCAGTGATAATACTTGGATGGTTAGTGATAATACATAAAAAGTCATGATAAATTTAGAGTATCTGTTACAGTCAGTGAACCTACATAATGAATACATAGAAATTTCAAAAGTTTGATAGATAAAAACATTACAAGTCATTAAACATTTCAAATAGTAACCCCAAAACACCTCATTAAAAGTCTTTGGGGAAGATCTGGCTGGAAAAAAAAACAATGTCTCCTTTTCAAATATTCGAGTTTTATAGACACACTTAGTGCAAATTAGACCACTCTAAATAATAACAGAATATTCATCTAACTTTTACACCAGAAAACAATTAACCTTATCCTTGTAGAAAATCCGATTTTCTAGAAATCAATATCTATAAATAGTAACAATGTTCTCTCACCTTCAATATATCATCTACATCGGGATTGCTCTCGCTGGACAGTCCAGAGGTCAATGTTGTTTTGTTTTTCTGAAAATACACATAATGAATATACCATAAATATTATTTTTCTGAAAATACACATAATGAATATACCATAAATATTATATATATATATATATATATATATATATATATATATATATATATATATATATATATATACACACATATGTATATACCGTTTTCAAAGCTAAATACATATATATACACACATATGTATATACCGTTTTCAAAGCTGCAGTAAAATAATTAATGTGTGACAAAACTCATCAGTCAAGAACATCTGGCCCAGGTAGTAGTTATAATCGTACAAATATAGTGAATACAAATGTTATCTAAAAAAGTCATTACTTTTATTTATTTTTTGTTTTTTAACTTTTTGTTTCTCCTTGTTAAAATTCTTTTTCGTTAATCTTCACAATAATAACAACAATATTCAGCATAGTTAATTGAAAGTGTTACCGTTTTACATCCCGATCTATATATATCTATACATAAGTTTTAGACTATCCCTTATATCAAGACTATCAGTTTGGGATGGTGGGGGAAACCCAAGTACCAAAGAAAACAAACAATCTGGTCATTTGAATTACACTTTAGTTTGAAATTATTCTACAAAAGAATAAATGAAAGGATGAAACAAAAAAAACTAAATTTAGGGCTATTATCATCTGTACTTTTGAAAACAAAAAATTTAGTGTTGCCTTTATCATAAAGCACGAGTATGTATATATAAATCAGTAATATAGTTTAAAATAACTCAAAATGTCACATTTAATGCTTATCACAATATTTTAAGCAGATAGGACAGAATATAAAGTGTAAATAACGTTTTTTAAAAATATCTTTTTTGGAATAACCTAAACTAAATCATTTCTGAGTTTCCTTAAATGCTATTTATACGGTATTTATCACAATTTTTACCTGTAATTTAAGCACAGGTGCTTAGGGTCAGGTTATTTGTCTGTTTTGAAGATTATTTGTTTTTATTATAAGCAAGGTTAATATTTATCGATACATTTGCTTGAAATCTGTTTTTTAACAAATTTTAAAAGAATTCTTTAAAAAATAAAAGCATTTAACTTCAGACAAAGCAAATTATTTTTTCAAGTGCTAAAACAATTCTAATCAGACTTATTCAAGTGGTTTGGATAATACAGAAACAAAACGTCACAGAATTTTATAGAAAAAATTAAATGACAGACCATTTTCATATTTCTAAATTTTTTCTTTTTTTCCGTAAATTATTATCTTGAGATGGACATAAGAGGGTGGACATTTTCCCAATGTTACAATGCAAATTAAGATGTGTATAACAAGTTAACAGTTTAGTTTAACGGGATCATACTTTGACAAAATCAAGAAAAGGTTTATTTCATAATTAACTTCTTCCGCGGTAAATAATTAAGCTCTGACATAAAGCATGTGAGACCTTGTCATTTAAGTCATTTCTGACACATCTAGCCCCAGTTTCACAATCATTTCTTAAATAAAATTTTTCTTTTTCCTTAGACTGGCAAATTTGAAATTTTAACCAAACATATAACAGTTGCATATAGTTTTTTTTTTCAAAAATATTCATATTATTTCTAAAATAGGTTGCTTAATTTACGTAGAATTTTAGTATATGGAAAACACAGCATTAACCATAAACAAGGATGTCAATAAAAGACAATAGCCAACCAGTGTGAAACAATATAGAAATATTACTTTATTACATAAACAATATTATTAATTAAAAACAAAAGCCTGCCAAAATTGTCTATAAGTTTTAAAAGTTTGCCTACTACAATCATTTAAAATGATTTAAAACTTTTATTGCCTGACTGCAGGTGAAACAATGTCAATAGATTTCTTATTTATTTGCTTAAAATATCCTTCTTACATTAGTAAAATCTGTGATCAAATAACACCATTTTTACAGGAAAATGTTAACTTAAGCATTTTCACATCCAAACGAAACAAGTTCTACAGAAACATTTAGCTGGTATCACCTGGTGAACCTTACTGATGCTGAATAAATACAAAGTTGAAGTCTGACCTAAGACTATAGGCTAATATGGCCCGTGTTTAACTGAGATTCAATGATATGAAGTCAATGAAAGTAGAAGACTTGGAAGCTAGGAGGTTAACCTTTGGTATTTTTGCATCGGTTTAGCAACTAGGTAGTTAAGAGCTGTCTTGCTCAAGAACATTGTATGAGACTTAGCTGGAGTTCAAACCCACAACACTTAAACATATAGTATGCATCCTGAACCACTTATAAACACTTCATCTCCACAAAAACATCAACGTACAATGTAATAACATTTATGTTATACTTCAGCTTTTGCTGTAGTGAAAGAAAATGAGAAATGTTAAAACTAGAAAAAAAATTCATATATCCTCTCAAATTTAATACTTCCAATAGTATCAAACAGTTTTCAAAAGAAAATTATTTTACTTTTTCTAAAATGTATAAGGGAAATGTGGCAGTGTTTAAGGGTGCAGACGTTTTGTCCCATGGTCAAAGACTTATTATTGTTACCTGTGGAAGTTGTAATTTTGGAATTTTCTTCTTTAATTGCTCTAAAGCCCCATCTGGAATAACAGCACCATTAGGTGGTGAATGAAACACTGATTTAGTTGGTGAAATTTCCTCCTTGTGAGGTGGTTTTGAATGACTTTTTGCGTCTGGAACGTTGTGAACAGACTGGTGAGATTTTGATGATTTTTGAGATGTTACCCCAGCAGATCCACCATAAGGACTACGGCTACGAGATCTAGTTTCATCATGGTGGTGCTGGTTATTTGAGATGCCAATGGCAGGAGATCTGTTGTCATGGCGATGATCATTGTTGGTTTTATGTGATGATTTTTCAGAAGCACTTCCTCCAACAACACCTCTTTCTTTACTTGACCGTCTTTTATCCTTTTCTCTTTTCTGATTTGTTGAAGTTCTATCACTATTATTAGCACTAGATGGTTCATATTTGGAAGAACTTTGCCTATTAGAATTAGAAGCACTTGTATTTCTACCGGTAGCACTTGATGATGTATACTTCTGGTCAACAGGAGGCACTGATTTAATAATGCCATTCACTGACTTTCTATTATTTTCTGGACTAATTTTTGGAAATGCAAACCCCAATGAGTGCGATTTTCTTGGGACTGGAGTTTGTGGCTGGTCTCCTTGGATTCCGATGAAAGAATCATAATTTTTCCGAATAGCATCATGTTCACCAAGAATTCTTCTGGCTGTTGGATCACCATCTGCTAGCTACAAATATACAAAAAATTAAAGTTATTCACAAAATCTAAATAAACATATACACAAAATAAAGAAAAGAAAGCATATCAATAATCAAAAGCAACCATAAATTATATACAGGTTTGGTTTTCACAGGTCAAACACTGCA
Source organism: Tegillarca granosa (assembly GCA_029721355.1). Classification (NCBI taxonomy): domain Eukaryota; kingdom Metazoa; phylum Mollusca; class Bivalvia; order Arcoida; family Arcidae; genus Tegillarca; species Tegillarca granosa. Next base: position 9,873,440 of record CM056604.1, read on the forward strand.
TATCATCAGGATATTATGATAAAGATTTGGTATTCACAAACCAAACACAGTATATGAAGAGGATATCATGATACAGGTCAGGTATTCACAAACCAATTAATGTATACAATGAGAATATTATGATAAAGCTATGGTATTTACAAACCAAACAGTGTACATGAATATCGTGAGGATATCATTTTACAGACGAGATATTCACAAACCAAACACTGTACATGTATATCATGAGAATATTATGATACAGGTCAGGTAATCACAAACCAAACATTGTACAAGAATCTCATGAGGATATTATTTTACAGCTGAGATATTCACAAACCAAACATTGTATACCATTATCATGAGAATACTGTGATATGATACAAGTCAAACATTCACAAACTGTATATCCTGATAATGATTATGATATAGGTCATGTATTTACAAACCAAACATTTTATATTATGAGAATATTATGATACAGGTCGGGAATTCACAAACCAAACACTGTTTATCAAATTCTGCACATGAAAATTTTATGATATAGGTTTGATTTTCACAGATCTAACATTGTACATATCATGAGGGTATTATGATACTAACAGCAGTACATGTACAATGTTATACAGTACTTAATACCTTAGTAAAGACATACTTAAATGAACCCTATCCTTTGTTTACAAGATTACTCTGTCTGTGGTATGTTTAAATAACAGTGTTTTTACCAACAGTACCGTTATCAAGTTTACAAAACAATTCATAAATCAAACGGATCATAATAGTAAATTATCTATCCTTGACTATTTATAGCTTCACATTCTGTTATTCCTGGTCTATACAACATCCAGGTACTTTTAAATTCACCAACATCATCATCATCAAAGAGTCAAACATTCTGGGGATCAAACTTCCTAACATGACTGATAATGTGCATTGTATATATGTAGGTGTTAATGACTTCATCTGTTCAGCTGTTGTGTGTTAGGAATGCATCCATATTGTTTTCAAAAGTATGTTTAGAGAACTATAGAAAGCAGAAAAATAAATTAAAGAAGATTTCACTATAGGACCAATCTCTATTGAATATTATTATGTCTATAAACCTTGAAACTACCATTTGAATTTTGGAACTCATTTTTCAAGGAAGTACGGTATCAGTTCATTATTAAACCATCAAATCATGACAAAATTATACTTCAACAAGTTTGACCAATAAAAATTTCACCTTAAATTTGAACTATTGGCATTTCCTCCCTGTGACCATTTTAGGTCACATCCAAAAACCATTTCATATTATGTCATGAATGAATTATCTGGAATTACTATGATACTATACATATGGTAACTGGAATTCGTAAGAAAAAGGGGTAAAATTTCTTTTTTAGCATCTCAACTATTTAAATTCTATGCAAAATTTGATTTTTAAAAACACAGAATTGTCATTGTAGGCTGTTTCCAATCTTGATAAAATTTTAAGTTAGGGTCATTGGAGAATGGAGATCTTTCCAAAAATGGGTCAATTTTAGTTACAAAAGGTTCATTTTGGTGACAAATATATTTTGAATATTCAAATCAAAGTTCAGATTGACAGGTCAAACATGTGTCACTTTATGCCTGTATATGTCATAATTTATAGCCATGATACATGTATATTTTTGTCATTAATTTTGATGTTTATGGTTATAAATATATATAACTGTGTGTCTTATATTAAAGCATGTATATGTATTATAAACAGAAGAAATCTGATCATAACCGAACATCATATCTGATAATCTCTGTCTCTTTCTCTCCCTCTCTCCTCTCCCCCTTCCCTCTCTGATCATAACTGAACTTCATATCTGATAATCTCTCTGTCTCTTTCTCTCCCTCTCTCCTCTCCCCCTACCCTCTCTCTATCTCTCTCTCTTTCTCTGATCATAACTGAACTTCATATCTGATAATCTCTCTGTCTCATTCTCTCCCTCTCTCCTCTCCCCCTTCCCTCTCTCTATCTCTCTCTCTTTCTTTGATCATAACTGAACTTCATATCTGATAATCTCTCTGTCTCATTCTCTCCCTCTCTCTTCTCCCCCTTCCCAGCTCTCTCTCTCTCTGATCATAACTGAACTTCATATCTGATAATCTCTCTGTCTCATTCTCTTCCTCTCTCTTCTCCCCCCTTCCCTCTCTCTCTATCTCTCTCTCTCTCTCTCTGATCATAACTGAACTTCATATCTGATAATCTCTCTGTCTCATTCTCTCCTCTCTTCTCCCCCTTCCCTCTCTCTATCTCTCTCTATCTCTCTCTCTCTCTCTCTCTCTCTCTCTCTCTCTGATTATAACTGAACTTCATATCTGATAATCTCTCTGTCTCATTCTCTCCCTGTCTCTTCTCCCCCTTCCCTCTCTCTCTCTCTCTCTCTCTCTCTCTGATCATAACTGAACTTCATATCTGATAATCTCTCTGTCTCATTCTCTCCCTCTCTCTTCTCCCTCTCTCTTCTCCCCTTCCCTCTCTCTCTCTCTCTCTCTCTCTCTTTCTCTGATCATAACTGAACTTCATATCTGATAATTCTCTTCCTCTTTCTGTGCCACTAATCCACCAATACAAAGAACATCAAAACATTTGTACAAAGTTCTCACATAAAATTTATGTATAAGTTTAACAAAACTGTCTTGTTGCAATTGGCTTAAAGAATGCTGATGCAATATCAAACTATAGGTAACCAATTAACAAATCATTCAAACAGATGAATTAATACATGGATTTAATAGCAATCCAATGTGATGTGATTTGAGAAGAGTGGAGTTACACATGTATGTTGTCAAGGTTCTTCAACTTAAGTAATTTACACGTCAAGTTTAGTTAGTAAGTTAAATGTTGTTTTACGTCACATCAGCATTTGTTAATCTTTGTACCACTTGGCAGCCAAAATAATGAAACATGATTTGAGATGAAAATAAATACCAAAAGAAGAACAATGTTAATAACAATTGAACACAGAAGGCATATCAAACAATCCTCAAGCTTTACAGTACAATCAGGCAAATCAGAAAAATCAAAAGAATATAATTTAACACCACAATCCACTATTTTAAAATCTAAGGTCATAAATGTGTAAGGCTTAAACTCAAGACCTCCCCAAATATAAGATAACTCACAAATCTTTTTATCAACTGAACTTCTTTAGTAGAAGTTAGTTTAACATGTTAGCTCGAAAGGGCTATTATAGGTAGATCATTGTAGAGCCTATTAAACCTCATCCAAAATGTGTATAGCTACGGATTAAACTGGTCTCTTAAAATGAGTTAAAAAAACAACTAAACAGAAATAAAACCAGAAAAGAGTTAAATACAAGTACTAATTCAATAATTCAGTCTCCGCACACAACTCGAAAGTCAATCCCAAACCTCTCGAAACATGAACAACCAGTTTGCTTGCCAAAGGTCGTTGGTTTTCTCTGGGCACTCCAGTTTCCTCTACCATCCCTAAACTGACAACATCTATATAAGTGAAAGAACCTTGTTTAGGAGAAAGATATCATAAACCTAATCCATCCAATGCCCCCCCCCCCCCCCCCCCAAAAAAAAAAAAAAAGAATACAAATTATTTTATCAGCTTCAATTTTTGTGATTAACATTACGATTTTTTCACATAAACCCAAATCTTCTTCAACAATTAACACAACTTCACAATTACATAAAAACTAAATCAGACTTGAGGCAGCTAGGGTTTGAACTGCAGACATTCATCTAAACCCACAATATAATTTTTTTCATCAACTAAATCTAGTGAACCCCAGACCTTCAACTAAAAACACATCATTATTATCAAATAAAGCTATTTAAGTGGTTTTTATATAAAAAGGAAAAGTTTGGTGATAAAAGAAGTTCTAACAGTATTATGTAGGTGAAAAAGCCTTCAGTATACATATATATATATATATATATATATCCCAGATAAACACTATAGGTCACATCTGATTAATATGTTGACATTTTATTTTACTACTACATATACAAGGAGTCTACAGTCAGGTATATCATAGCAAGATAAATCATATACCTGCTGGTCTAATTAGCCATTCATGCCAAACAGGTAAAACTCTATATAAACACTAGTTACAGGGTGACATGTTTAACCTGTCAGACTCAGCACGACCTTTTGATTACAAGATATCAAAATCGGTCATTCAGATTGTATTCAAGTTCTCCAATTAGTATAAATCTTAAGAATTGTAGATATACCATCATCTTAGAAAGGTCAACTTTGCAAAATGCTTGATTATCGAGACATCTTGACAATGACAATAAATGTCAGCCAACCCACGTCAAAAAAGCTGACCCTACACAGTCCTGTCACCACGAACTTGTATCAAAATGTTAATGAAATAGTAATAGAGTATAAAGCTGTAAGAGGTAGATCATGTGCGCAATGTCTTTAAATTTTAATTAACATACAGTACAAACATCAGTACTATACTATGTGTGCACTCAGGTTAAACTCTGGGGAGTCAATAAAAATGTTTACGTCATTCTTATAAAGTTCCAAAATCCTGTTTGCTGAATAATATGTCAAAATGGAAACCAATTACAGCAATGTTAATTATTTTGTATAATATCATGTCACTAAGCATACAAACACTGGCAATTAAGAGTTGAAGAATTTTTTATTTATTTTTGTTGTTGTTGTTGTTTTGTTTGTTTGTTGTTGTTTTTTTTTTTTTTTTTTCATTATATCTGGTCAGTTTGTGAACAAACAAAAGTCAATAAAAAAAATGTTAAACACATCTATAATATCTTTTGGATGTGATTGCCAGATTGGAAATCTGTATATATATATATATATATATATATATATATATATATATATATATATATATATATATATATATATAATCAATTCAAACGATTCTCAGTTCTGAATGTATGTTCATGTACACCTTATACACTAGTATGACACACACACACTTTCTGGAGGGGCCTCGCTGGCAGATTAGTCAAATTCTCTAAGGCAGATATAAGTGAAAGAAAGTTAGTTTGTACACTTGTCTGTCAGTAATCTTCTCCTAGCACACCAATTTTTTTTAACAATCCTGATCTACCAATTTTTGTCTTGGGTGTAAAACACCATTACTCCACTTGACTGAATTGTCTCTCTTTCACAGAGTATGAATATAAATATCACAAGTCTTTGATGATTTACCGTACATTCACAATCAAATATACACTGAATTCTGTCTTACCTGAAAACCTACCAGTCTCAAAAGTTGAAAAAACCATTTTATTTGTATCACACACGAAACCTGGCTAAAACTGAACACCTGCCTGTCTGAACATTGTGTTTTGAATAGAAAGTCACCTATATAAATTTTTGCTAAATTTTAATCTATTTGACTAAACTGCAGAACAGATGTTTGACTTACAAAGATTAACCTAACAAACAAATCCTAACATCATGGTCTTAAAATTATTTCAGACATGTTTTCAGTTTACTCAGGGTTCAGTTTTCTCAGGTTGCACTATATTGGGTTGCGCTCGTCTCTCTCTCTCTCTCTCTCTCTCTCTCTCTCTCTCTCTTTCTCTCTCTCTCTCTCTCTCTGTATCTTCAATTATACCATCTGCATCACCATCAGTAGTTCATCCATCTACTGCTGGATAAGAAAAGAATGAATATCTTACTATGTAGCTATTATAAGATATTTCTTAATGACTCCATACTTTTTCTCTCTCTCTCTATCTCTCTCTAAATGTTATGACATGTATATACTGGTGTATATATAAGAAACTGTAAGAATACTATAGGATGTAGACCATTAGGTATAAGTTAATGATGCCTCTATTATTTTCTTTCTCACTCTATCAGCTATGTTATGGCATATACAATATACATCATCAGTGGTACATGTCTAGTAGTGTATGTCATTTGTTAACTGCAGTACATTACACATACATGTATATGTAAGAGAAAGAAAGAGAGTAAGAATTCCATTCCAACTAGTAGACTATCTATGACTATTATCTATATAAATGACTAATTAAGTAGAGCCAGTGTCTGTTAAATTTACAACATAGCTGATGTCATGTTGATATTATTTCTAGCTTCTTTTCCTCAAGAAACTCAACAATTGAGTGGGATTAGCTACAAATTGAAATATGAAAATCCCTTAACTTTTCCTCCACTGGAATCTTTGTTTCTTTACTTTGATTAAATGATAATGCTATGCAATTCCGAAACTAAAATCTATTATGGTTATTTGGTTGGTTGAAATCATCAATGACGCATCATCTTCTAGTCTTGATTGTTATAATAATAGATGGTGAAGGAAGAAACTAAATTACCTGGAGAAATCCACTACCTTGACCACAAACAAATTGGCATTCATTCACTCATGATTCCCTCCCACCTTTCTAAGGTGAATGACATGTCAATTAACACTTATACAATCATTATTTGATCCATTATGAGCATTCATGTTTCATAACCAGGATTATCCTTGAAAGTCTCTTGTGTTACAACCGACTGACATTTTATTTCACAATTATTGTAATTTTAGTGATTATGGCAATGATACATGTCCGAATATAAATGTCATTACAAGAGCTTTGAATTTCAGGTCTGAGCAACAATCTACAAATGTAAGTGACAGGAACTCTGATTGTGAACTTTCTGTCTAAGTTCCCTGAAACAAAACTGTAAAATGATACAGCCGTAAAATAATTTACAGTACCATTTTTTAGTTTCTAACACCAATGTTATGAAATATTAAGTTGGTCACTGTGAAATTTCCAAAGAACACAATTAGTGCAATTTCTTTACAGTCCTACATAGAAGCCTTAAAAATCTACTTGTTCTGAGCAAGGATCTTGTGTCATTACAGAATCTTTTCACCTCCCTCAAAACTTAAAAGATACAATAGTATCGGTCATTTGTAGATAGAAGAAAACCACAAATGTTTAAATATTATTTCAAGTCTCATTTACCTTGATTGACCATTCAACATCACTAAATATCATGTCAATTCTTTAAATGATAATTTTAAAAAATAATTCAAAATTTAAAAATTAAAGTTGAAATAACATTTCTTCAGGTGATTGAACTGACGAACTGGACAATTCAATGTTTATTTTTCTGATTAATGACATAAAACTAAGAAGGTGAATTTTTAGTGATTTAGGGCTGATTAGTGAGTGTCCATTGTCTGAACAGGAAGTACCATACATAATGAACTGACAAGGTCAAATAATAATGAGAAAATCTTAAATGACCACTATACATATCCTGGTTATTCATCCATTAATTACATAACAGTCAACATGTGTCTTTAATTAAGTTCTTAACAACAAAGAGTCCAGCAAGTTTGAGCCTTGTTTGAAAAAAATTATCAATGAGATATGGACCAAGCCTAAAGACAAACAACCGAAAACAACCGACAACAACCTGTAATTCCACACACAAGTAAAAACATGAAACAGACCTCAATAAATTAATTGTTCCTGTTTTTACTGAATTCTGGACTAATGATAGCTAAAAATCAACTGTAAAGTAAACAGAATCAAAATAGACTAATTCAATGTGCACCTATTTATATACACAGTGCATGTTTATTTTACAGACCAAATGGTGGTTTAAATGCACTCATGATTACTAAAGTTAAAAGGACCGTCACATAAAGTAGCAATATCTATAAACATTTCTAACCAGTTGATTATATCACAAATCAGACAGCTGCTGACATCTCAAAAAACATCAGATCCATTTAGTTAATTTAATTCTATCTGATGTACAAGGTTTTCCATCTAAACAATTTATAGCAAATAATATATATATATATATAATGAAGTAAAATCACCATTAAGCATTTATGTCGAATCAAAAGATGGTAAAAAATAGCTGCATGTCTAGTATATTTCTGTTCCATAAATAACTGATAAAAGATAATTTCCCCTTGGCAAAATAAGGTCAAATTTTCCAAAAACTAAATGACAAGGCTCCGATGTGATTCTTGCTATAGAAAGGTCGAATCCTCCCAAAGCAAAACAAGCAAAGACAGTTATTTTTATCTGAAAAAATGGGAGTCAAATTTGATTCTGAAGACGAAAAATAAATACAGGATCTGAAAAGGAACAAATAAATCTCCATTGCATTGCAATCAGATAATATATCAAACTATGACAAATTGAGAAGATGACCCCTGGACCATAAACTTTTTAAACTTGATGACCCCCCCCCCCCCAAAAAAAAATTATACCTTTAGTTTTTAAAGGATATTAAAATATCTGCATATCAGTAATCAATGCTACCCTATGTTCCACTGACCCCAATTATTCCGAAAATGTTGTAGCTTAATTCTGTAACCCAAATTTCAAAAAATATATATATAAAAAAAGAATTAACTAGTAACCATTTACTAACAATTAAAGCGATTAATGATGCCACATTCTACCCCCTGACCAAAAAAGGGGAGAGATACTTTTACAGTTTCAGATATGATACACCACAGTTAAGACAAAGCTAATTATGAAACACAAGATTGGTACAGCCATTCTTAATTTATGAGATATATTAACTTAAAACGTGAGTTCAAGGTGATATATGAATTTAGACATAGTTCAGATAGATCGATTTTTACATTGACAAGAGTTTTCCCCAATGACTACAAAGTTACAGATCCACAATGTTTAACACTCAGTCATAATTTACTGTTTATAGAAAACCAATTTCAATCTACTGAGAAAGATGATGTTTCATACATAAATTCAAAATTGTGATGACAAAAACTCAAGTAAGGTGGGTTTTAGACTCACATCTCCTCAAGTAATGTCATATTTTAGACTTAAACCTACTCGGATTAAGTCAGTTTTTTTTACAGACATCTCCTCAGGTAATCTCAGGTGCCTGACCCAATCTTACCATACCGATATCTCTCAGTTGTGAAAAGACAATCTGTCAAAAGACATCATTCACAGCTGTCCCATTAATTTACATGTAAATGACCTTGAACTTTATCTATTGGCATCTGCAACATCTAAAATTTTCATAAATGCCTTATAAACAGGAAACACTTTCAGTTTGATATAAACCTTTACATGTATAGATAAAATTTACTTTTTAACCTCAACACATTTTTATGTCTTGATAAAATGTGTTGTAGGTTTGATATCAATTCGATAAAAAAAAAAAAAGATAAAAAAAAAAAAAAAAACCCAAAAAATTACTTTACAATTTTTTCGGCATAAAAGTAAATCAAACCAAATTAAGTTAAAGTCCAAATGACCCTAACCCTAACCTTGACAATAAAAATTCAAATATTTTTAGATATCTATATAAACAACAACAGCAAGGTAAGTTGAGCTGATAATGGTGTGTAAAGTCCCAGTCACTTATAATATCGAAATGTCGCCAGCTATAGGCGAAGTTGCAAAAAAATTTGCCAGTACAGTGCCCTGATGGCATTATACAACAGGGTTTTTATCGTGCCATGCCTACTTGAGTGCTTGACGAAAGAACAGTCACTACCCACTTTCGAGTCTTGGGTCAGACCCAGTCGGGGCTCGAACCCACGACCTCCCACTGACGGAGCGAGCACTCTACATACTGAGCTACCGCAGTGGTTAGCAAGGTAAGTGGAAAATTAGAAAACTTAGATAATACAGCCACAAACAATGACAAAATAAGAATATAGGACAAGCAAAGTAAAGTGGTACGTCTCACCTCTACAATTTCATCACAGACAAAAATAGCAAAACTTGATGTTCATCATCACATTACAAGACTTCTCACTTCAATCAAGAAACCTTATTAAAACATAGGTACAATATATGGATCAGGCTTATGGATGATTTAAATTGAGTACTTTTGTAACACTCTTATATATGTGACTCAAGCCATGCAATTCCAATGTTATTACCTTTCTCGGAGCAGGAAATAGATGGTGATGAAGTAATCCAGTCTGCTGTATGGGGCATGTTTCAGCCTCCTCTTTGAACTGTCTTATTTGCTGTTCTCTTTCTCTTTGAGCTTTCGCTCTCTGGATCTCTACTGAATCTGTCTGGTCATAACTGAAATTATACAAAAGACACATTTACATTATTTCATAGATTTTATTTATATTGAACTTGTTAAATAGCAAAGAAATTATTAAACAAGAAAAAGAACAGCATGGCTTGTCAAGTCAATACTGACACATGTAATCCATCATGAAACCTTTTACCATTGACAATCTGACATGCAAACAACAGCAAATGAAATGTCAGTGAGCTAAAAACTAAAGAAGATATCATTTTCAGTGGGATGAGTGTTGATGTCTATATAATCTGGTTTCTTCCACCATTTCATAAGACATAATCATCTTGATTCGAGTAAAAAAAGCTATTTTGAAACAGAAAACTTCACTACATCCAGCCAGTCACAAGAAAACTGAATATGACTGGTTTGAATTTTCAAAGTTTCAACTCTTAAAATTCCAGACCCTTTGGTATTTGTTTATTTATTATTTTTTTTGTAAGATAATCCATTAAAATACTATTCAGTTCAAACATGAAATGAGCTTTATGTACATGTATACTTTTGACCTGTAAAATATCTAAAAGATACACAATAGAATGATACTTAAACTGTTAACATCAGCAACCTGTTACATCTTTGTTAATTATACACAAAATTTATCTTTTATGAAAACAAACAAAATTATTTATATATATATATATATATATATATATATATATATATATATATATATATATATATATATATACACACTTCAAGTGTAGATGTACGGTATATGAACATGTATTAATTTACATGATATATTGATATTTTATACTAATTCATGTAGCAAGCTCATGCATTTATATGATTTATCATAAATCTTTCCAATGAATATGTATTGTTAAACAGCTGATGGTGCATTTTTACACAGACAATGCCACATAGATCTGGTCATGTATTATATAAGGGTTGAAATGGGCCAGGAGAAGTAAATCTATATAAACACTTTTTTTTGGTGAAAAAAATTCACATGACAACAAATACATATATACATTAAAAAGGTGACTTCTGAGTACAGTAGGCCACTGTGGTAGCTCAGTATGTAGAGTGCTCACTCTGTAAGTGGAAGGTCGTGAACCAGGTCTGACCCAAGACTTGAAAATGGGTAGTGACTGTTCTTTCGCCAAGCACTCGGCATTACAAAATGAAATTCACAGTTCTTTCGGATGGGAAATTAAAATAAACGAGGTCCCGTTTCATGGCAGGCATGGCAGGATAACGAACTCTGCTGTAAAATGCCTTCAGTGCAACGTGCAGGCAAAATTTCTGCACTTTCGCCTATAGCTGGCGACGTCTCGATATAAGTGAAATATTCTTGACTGGGACGTTAAACACCACTACTCAACTCTTGAGTACAGGAATATCAGTTTAGAATACTTGTATTTTACAGTGACAAAAAAGTCAGATTAAGGCAAGCTGCACAGCTTTGATCTGCAATATGGGGTATTAAATATTGAAGGTCTTTGCAGGTACTTACATCCATGACTGGTGAATTTCATTATGAACAAGTGTGCTTCATATTACATTAGGTCTAAAGGACTAAAACATTTTGATATAATTTCTATTTTTTCCCAAATCGATCATTTTCATTATGGTATTACAGTATCCTTACAAAAAGTATTACTACTTCTATTTTCATTACTTATGCAGTGGATAATTGGGGTTTTTTTTTCAATATCCATGTAGATATTCTTCCATGAATATGGAGGTGGCCAGACAACAGAGAAAGTTCCAAGAAACAAGAATCAGAAAAGAAAATATACTGTTGCCCTTTTCGCAAGTGAACAATATGCCCAAGTGGGATTCCAACTTAGGCAGTAGAAACTGCTGCATACAAGTAAGGCTGACTACTTCTTCACTTGCTAATGGAGTCAATATACAGTAAAATATGCTCAATTTCTATTAACAATAATTCCAAGGATTCAGATGTCTCATCTGGTTAGTTTTTGATTAAGGAGAAAATACATTACTTTAACATAAAATTTCACATTTTGATACGCCGTCTTCGACATCATAGCACCTAAGTAATTTCGCCTTATGGTGATGCCAGGTTCGACAAAAACCCCACAAACTCAAGGCAAAACTGGGTTATTTAAACTATTTTGAGACTAGTAATAACAGAAATCGCTATTTGCATCATAATTAAAATATTTTGGAATATCTGTGCTGAGTTAAAAGTTGCCATTTTGAGAATTTTACATGTTTAACAACAAGAAAATGACAAGATTTTTCTCTGCTTATGGCACAATGTTTCACTAACGACTTCACTTCTAATATTTTTGCCATTTTTAACCTGTAAAATTCACATGTTTAGCGACAAGATTTACCTTTTTCCATATATTTTATGATAATCACAGACGTGCATCCCTATTTTAAGATACAACTAAGTTATAACAAGGTGAGTATAATGGAGTTAAATACACCAGTCAATTTTTTTTCACTTATATTGAAACAGTCAGTTCACGAATAGTGCAGAAAACTGTAGTGCCTGAAAAAAAAACATCGACTTTTAGAAAGCTTTCTCACCATCTGATGCCACAAGTTGACCATGCAAAAATCGCAAACCATGCATCCAAAAAATATTGAAAACATTTGCGCAGGAAGCCCCTTTTCTGCCAAATGGTAAAAAAAAAATCTAGCCGACTATGTGGAGATTGCAATATGACATAATTCAAACATCCGAACACACAGTCTTACTCTCCTGCATAGTCTTATTCAATGACTCCCCCCCCCGACCCCCCCCCCCACACACACCTTTTCCTTTCCCTTGTTTATCCTACATGATCTTTGTGAAAAAGAGTAAACATCACATTACTTTCACATTTCTAGAAAAAGATATACGTCATTTACTTACAGAAAAAGAAAAAAAAATCATTATTTGGTTGTTGAACTTGTCACTATTTTTAGCAAAGCAAATATGCATTTATAAGACTGGGTCGAATATTTGGAAATTTGAAGGTATTTTCTGGAAATCAACATGGCCACCTATAAATGAGACCTATCAAATTACATGTTATACCTTTTTTTTTAACACAAAACTCATGAACAGTGCACAAGTCGAATGACTTAGTGATAAAAATTTAACAAACAACTTCATATATCAAACAATTTTGAGGATGGACGACACCTGACTTGCTGACCAGGCAAATTTCAAATTTTATTTGTGTATTTTAGTTATTGTAAGGGTTATATCATAAGACTTATACTTCAAGGACTTTTGGATGATAAGATTTGATGTGTGACGTTTGGACAAGACATGGACGGTGCAAGCAGTCAAAGAAAACGGCGTAAATTACACTACTTGGGGTCAAATCGCGGGTTCAAACCGTAGGACTCCCAAGTATGGAAGACAGAAAAATATCTCGGTCAACTGCCGTTTTACAAATACATTTTGTTTTACATACCTGCTTCGCCCTGACATTTTAAGCCTCAAACTATTTACGGGCCTCAGACAAAAACTCAAAATATATGTCTATACATTTTGTGAATAAATATTTTGTTCCACAAATCGTGAAACTTGTCCCAGATTGTCCAATATCTGTTACATTTTGTACACAAATTCTAGATTAATTTTGTAGTTAAGTCTAAAATCCCGACTAAGATCATACAACTGGCTCGAGAAATGGATTTGGGAATTCCATTGATACTATGTCTGGAATTTTAGCCATAAATAACACCGTTAGATTTCACAACACTTGAACACTTTCCTCCATTACCCTGTTTACAGATGTTAGCGAACTTTCATATTCCTACGCGCTCTTTACATTTAATTGCCCATTTGTATACATTTATCATTTCATTTGATATTAAAAAATCTCTGCTTTCAATCATTTATTTTATTTATTTTGTCTACTAAAATGGTTTTTATATTCCATTTTAAGTATAATTATTAATTGATTAATAATTGATAAAGGTATTTATATTACATATCGGAAGTAGAAATTGTCAAAAGTACGTTTGAACGTAAACTGATGGAAGGTGTCATGTGACAATTTTTGACGAGTAACTTCATGAAGCGCGATATCCAAAAAGAACAATATGTCAAATATTGAACTTGAATTGAATTTTTGGTTGAAACAGATTAAAATTCAAAAAATATTTTTTACACATGAGGTAATTTTGTTAACTCGATTTACACTTCATGCATTTACTATATAAAATGTATCTATCTATCTAAAATTTATTTTATTTTATTTTATTTGTTTATTTTATTTTATTTCTATTTATTTTATTTTATTTTATTTTATTTTATTTTATTTTATTTTATTTTATTTTATTTTATTTTATTTTATTTCTATTTTATTTTATTTTATTTTATTTTATTTTATTTCTATTTCTATTTATTTTTATGCTATGCTACGCTACGCTACGCTATGCTATGCTATGCTATGCTATGCTATGTTATGTTATGTTATGTTATGTTATGTTATGTTATGTTATGTTATGTTATGTTATGTTATGTTATGTTATGTTATGTTATGTTATTTCATTTCATTTCATTTCATTTCATTTCATTTTATTTTAGTTTAGTTTATTTTATTTTAGTTTATTTTGTCATTTAAAGTAAAATATGCTTTTAGTCACATTCACATTGGTGTAGAGTGGATTCAAAACTCTTCCACTTTTATCAATGCTATCGGTCCTGGAATGGTGAAGAAAACAGGAGTACCTGACCATTCTTTGAATCATATTTAACTCCCTTCTTTTTTGTTTCTTCTGCCTACAGACAACAAAATCAAGGAAGAAAACATCATAACCAGTCACGCGTTCTTAAGACCTACACGTAGTGGCACAAAATTTTTTTAATATAGTTATTGCCGTTGTCATAAAGCATTTCTATTTAATTTTATCGTTATACATTCGAAAAATGTTTCATGATTGTCATCATTGTCATAAAAGCATTTTTGAATGTATTTAACGATAAAAAAAATGCTCTATGACACCGTCTTAAAAAAAAAAAAAAAAAAAAAAAAAAAAATCCGAAAACCGGAGGTTGCATGGTTTAACTCGCGTAAACTTTAAAAACAAATGTTATGTTACATTTAAAATTGCCATTAAGAATTTTTAAACAGTATGTAAATTTTGCAAATGCAAGACAAATTGGCATACACCAGCCTCTACAGTCCCTTCCACGAAGCGACTTGGATAAATTTTGTCATAATTACATTTAAAGTGAAAATAAACCCCCTCCATTTGAAGTGACCAAGTTCACCGTGTGATACAAAAGATATTCAGAAACTACTCGTAGTCAAAGGGAGGTAACCGACGGAGGAAAATCATATAATATTTTATTGGCGACTAGTTACTACCAAGTATATAAAACTTGACTCATGTATCTCATTTTGTATGTCAAAATATTTCCTTGAATTAAATTCGTCTAGCTATAGCGGGGGATGTGATAATATAAATATAGTTTAGATTTCCTTCTGTTTTCTTGTTTGTTAAATGCTTTGTCATTAGTACATTATTGGTAAGCAAATATTAACCGAGCAGGATTAGCCCTATTTGGACCAAAAAGACCTACCAATTAAATTACACTTCCTGAAACATACAGGCAATTCTCACTTTTAACTTGAAATATGGCTCATCACAATGCAATATATTTATATATCATGTATATAATTTTCATATATATCCCTTTTTATTGATTTTTTATTCAATAATTAAAAAAAATATGAACCCATTTAGCTGAGTCGAAAAAACTGATAAGGTAAGGACCATGAATAAAACTTTATATATGTTTTTTTAAATGCCTTTTTATTGGCAGAATGTGTCCTATATTTGGACTAAAAAGACATTTCTGTTAAGTCATGTATACCGAAACGCGTGAGCAGTTCTCGGTTTTAAATGATGTATCACACCATTCTGTGAAATGTAGAATAACAAGTGTGAAATGTAGAATAACAAGTGTGAAATGTAGAATAACAAGTTTCTATATATAAAAGCTGGAAAATGGAACTAGGAAATGTAGTCTGTTCTAAAATTATGATTTAAAGCAGCGTTTGAAAAATAATATGTACGACAAGAGAAAACGTCATATAAAAATATTCACACCGAAAATGGTAAATTGAATTTGAGGTTTTGAAAGTGAACGGAAGGATTCGTTGGTCAAATGGTTTAGAACTGGGGAGTCTTGTCATTAACTAAATAAACAGTATAAGCTGAGTTGAGTAATGGTGTTTAATGTCCAGTCAAAAATATTTCACTTATATCGAGACGTTGCCAGCTGTAGGCGAAAGTGCAGAAATTTTTCCTGCGCTTCGCGCTGACTGGCAGGGTTCTTTATCATGCCATGCCTGCCGTGACACGGCCGGTACCTCTTTTATCTAAGTTCCCATCCGAAAGAACCGCGACTTTCATTTCATAATGCTGAGTGCTTGGTTAAAGAATAGTCACTACCCACTTTCGAGTCTTGGTTCAGACCCGGTCGGGATTCGAACCCACGAAACAGTATAAGTATAAATATGAATGGATATGAATGATATGAAAAAGTTATCTATGAAGATAACGATTACTGTTCAAGGAGTGAAAAATTTATATACACTGAGCTACAATTGTAAAAGGAAAAATGTTTAAAACATAGCATTTTAAGTGAAATAATTAAATATTTTGGGAAATAAAAAGCACGTGAGTCTCGTGGTCAAACTAAAGTAGGTTGTAATATTGTTTATAAGCAATGTTTCAGTTTTACTCGTCGAGAGCAAGCTTATTAATCCTTTCAAGTATTAATCTGTGAAAAGTTCGTGTATGCATGGGACGTGCGAATCTGTACCATTGTCTGCCTTGAGCTATAGCCTACTGAGTGCGACATTCTGTTACGATGCTAGCTCACCGAGTCAGCATGTCGTAACTAAGCATGCAATAATAATCCCCAGTCACGTTTTCCGGGTACTGGGTGAACTATTCGATACTCTATCCCCTTAATGTCGAGCGCCAGGCGAGGAGGAGGTTGTATTTCAGATTTTTAAGCCCTAAGAAACCCTTTCCTCTCGTTTTCTCGTGATCAAAGAAATCGAGCGGTCTCTTCTTGTTCTAACTCTGCTCTAATTCAATGCAACAGCGATTTACCGTGATAATTTCAATATTTTGAGCTACTGCATTTTTTTGGGGACTTAAATGTCAATAAGATCACACTAGCAGTTAATAATATGCATATGTATATGTTTTAGGAACAGCGAACTTCAAGGGCTTTTAAACGGAGTCATTAGTAGAAGAGCCAGTACCTTTCGACTTGAACCCATTGAATTGTACCTTTATACCACTGAGTTAAATTAGCAACAGTCACTTCCTCGACGGGATTTAAATACACACCCCTTATACCGTGGATGTTAACAAGAATAACGTCTGCAAACAGGAACTTAAGACTATTTAAACTGTTCCTTATTTACACTGATTTGCTCCGACGGAGTTCGAACCCATGACTCTTTGATTAGTACCCTTACACATGACGTTGGCTACAGTGACTTTTCCAGCCATGATGGGATTAGAGCCCAATATTTTCTGATTTGTACCATATATCGGATAAGTTAGGAGCCGTTGCCGCGTGTTGATTAGAACCGCTCTGACAATCAGCTCTGTCAGTTGGATCAAAATATAAACGTTAAACAAGATTATTCACACGCTTACGTTGTTCCTATATAGTGCCACTGGCAGAGAGAGAGAGAGAGAGAGAGAGAGAGAGAGAGAGAGAGAGAGAGAGAGAGAGAGAGAGAGAGAGAGAGAGAGAGAGAAGAGAGAGAGAGAGAGAGAGAGAGAGAGAGAGAGAGAGAACGGTCGGGGTGGGGTGGGGTGGAAAAAGGTTCCAAGATATATTAAAAAGTTATTTTTTCGCTTGGGGCTTTAAAAACTTGTACTTGGCAATGGTCAGATTTGATTAAATAATAAGAAATAAAAATTAACTGATAAAAAATTAAATTAACAAACAAACAAAATATAAATAAATAAATAATAAATAAATAAATAAATAAATAAATAAATAAATAAATAAATAAATAAATAAATAAATAAATAAATAAATGTGTCGATGATTATTCAATTAATCAGTTCATCATTAAACCCGAAATAATTACAATCGATATAAGAATTTTTAAAAATCTAAACGAAGAGTCATATTTGAACATTTTTGAAACAAGCACCTGTTACATCGAGAGTTACCTCCCTTGTGTCGTTCGGATCAGTCTTGTTCCGTTTCGTTTACCCACGCTATAATTTTTCCCACAATGCATTATTCAGGCGAAGTTTTCAAAATGGTGTCGAAATTTGATGTCGGCGATCTTGTATGGTAAGAAACGTGGTATTTTAATGACACGCGTTTGTTCGGTTTCTTATTTTAACATGCATAAATTTGGAATTCACCTTTTGATTTTTATTTGCAGGGCAAAGATGAAAGGGTTCCCTGCCTGGCCAGGAAGGGTATGATATTTACTAATCAAGGCCGATAATTTGACTTTTTCTTTGACATGCTGTATAAACCGGCTACTTTTGATGTGCATTACAAGAATGAAATACACCCTGTTACTCCCTTAAACTGTCAGAGAACTTACTATTTTTTAAATTAAATTTAACACAACATTTTCTACATACAAAATTTGTTAATTATTCCAAAATAATACGTTTGATAATGATACACAAAATCAATGCAAAGTAAATAGCAATGATAGCACAAACATAATTTTAGCCTAAAATGTTGCTCATAAGTCATAAGACTAGTAGTCTTCCATACAACTAAATATGGTTCAATTTAACCACATGATCAGGAGTTTTCAACTGCATTACTTGTGAATACATTTATATTGTAAGTTACGTTCATGGACTCTACTCAATTTTTGTGATTATGTATCAAATGGGAAAAACAATTTTAAACAATTGTAAAGGATATATTGCTTTTTACATTGAAACTTTCATTTTACTTTTTTGATACTTTATTCTCTGAAAAAAAGGTTTAAATTATTGATAATCAATAATTGATTAGTTATGAAACTTGAGATTTTTAAAAATGTTGATCTGCATTCTGAAATTTAAGGGTCAGATAGAACCCTTTATTTGGTTTTAACCATTACATTGTTATTGCAGGTTATCCAACCAAAGACAGAGGTCAAGAAACCAGCTGCCAAGAAAAACTTCCATTTTGTTTTCTTTTTTGGTTCAGAGAATTAGTAAGTTTTATTTATGGAAACCAGTTTGTAAAAAAAAAAAAAAAAAGAACTCTTCTGATATTCACAAAACAAACCATGGATATAATGAATTGATTTTTAATGTGGAAAATGATGGTTGATCATTTATAACAGTTGGATTTTGTGCAATCATTTTGGTGTG
This sequence comes from Tegillarca granosa, assembly GCA_029721355.1. Classification (NCBI taxonomy): domain Eukaryota; kingdom Metazoa; phylum Mollusca; class Bivalvia; order Arcoida; family Arcidae; genus Tegillarca; species Tegillarca granosa. The sequence goes on from CM056604.1 coordinate 9,892,767, forward strand.
TCAAAATTTGCAAAACATGCAATAAACCAGTGAACTCTTTATATAAAAACCACCTTTTAGATCAGTGGTTTTGTTTGCCTAAAATTACTACCGAATAAAGGTAGTTTCCCCTGAGAAATAAGACTAAAATTTCCCAATTTGACAACTAAAATTCCCCAAAGGCAACAGTGACACACAATCAAATAGTTTAAGTTAAATCCAGTTGTCCAAAACTGTCCTAACAGACAAAAAATGATTTCAAAATTCTGAGCATAATATGTGACATAAAAAGGGTCCAAATTTTCCCAATCTGAAAGGTAGAAGGTAGTTTTTAAAAACCATAGCAAAATCTCTGTAGATATTGTGACTGTTTTTAGTGACACCCTGCTTTTTTGGACAACCTGTCTAGGAAGTCTACATTTCATGGGTCCAGTGGTCATCCATGGTTTCATAGCTAGATGTAGTAGTAGCTCTCCTTATGTAAGATTGTAAATTGAACTCACCACAGATGTTGATACCAAAGTTCTTATTTTATAATATTGCCTTCTTTATTAGCTTGTGGAGGGCTTTGTTTAACAGTACATGAATTCCTTGCCATGTTGGTCCGATTTATTGTTCAATTCAATGTGACTCCTCTTGAAAAAAAAAAAGTTAATTGAACATTTTACATAAACTTCTGCTTTATCATTGACTTTTTTTATTGACCATTTAAAATATTTTGTCATATGTCTGCCAAGGGCATCTAATGTTAAGAATTTCAGTTCAAATTTTTTAAATGATATTTTTATGTTGAATTCTGTAAGTTTTGTGATGGGTGTGCTGGTGAGCCTCTTCAATCTTTTAACAGCTTTTGTTAACGTCCCTGAATAAAGTAACTTAAAATATTACTGCTATTGATGTTTGAATGCATATTCACTTATATTTATTTAAAACTGTAATTAGTCTTACGAAATTTAATCTATTTGCTTTTTTTTTCTTCTCCAGTGCTTGGATTCCTGAAGACAGTATATACTTGTATGCCACAAATAAAGACAGATTTGTTCTCAATAACAGAGTTCCAAAAGGTTACAAAGAAGCTATAGAGGCCATTGATGATGCCCTCAAAGATCAACCTGAGGTAGTTAGTGATAGGGCTTTATGAATAAGTGATTTATATCACATATAATACCTTCCATTTCTTTGCAAAGAAAAAAAATCACTTAATAAAGTCACATTCTTAAAAGAATTTGACATTAAATAAAACCGATCTGTCGATTTGTGACAGATTTTTTTTTTTTAACATAACCAGTAAATCCCTTCAAACCTGTGTTTAGTAGCACATGGTTTACAAATCTATCCTTAAGTAATTTAAGTAATTGTATTGAAAATAGAATACTAGTATGTTAGAATGTTTAGAAAGCTTATTGTAAAATTTGCATCAGAGAATTTCATGAATTGCTGGTTTCACATAGGATCTAGTGGAAGTGGTTTAACTTCAGTTTGATGCATTTTGCATGATTTAACACTTTGATCATATTTAATTAAATTTTCATGAAATAAAAAAAAATATAACAAAAATATCAAAAACAGTAAATTCATATCAAAAGATAATAATCTTGAGTACAAAGTTTTTTATGTTTTTTTTTCACACTGTTTGCCAACAAAGAGCTATTAGGTCTTACATTAAACCACTCAAAAAAAAAAAAAAAAAAATAAAAAAATAAATAAACTCAAAGGAAAATTTATGTTTTTTTATTTAAACCTGATATCCTGATCAACATATGCATGCATTTTGGAACAAACATTTCTTATAGGTGTGTAAAGCAAAATTTTTTTTTTTCAAGTTGCAATAGACTTTAAATTGTAAATTTTAAGTTTTTGAATTTGAAATAATAAAAAAAAGTTTGTACCCTAAAATAAACTATGGTTATTGAGAAAAGGATGTTCAAGTTATTAAAATCTTTTATTGGGCTGCGTATTGAAACTTAGCTTACATATTTTCAACTCAATAATTCATTTATAGGCTCGGACAGTAGAGCTACCTTCGATAGATGAAGAACTGGCATCAGATATTTCCAAACAGACCATCAACCAGTCCACAGAAAGATTACACAAGAGAGCCATTATCGGGGAAAAAGGTAAAACTAAGACTGCTGATAAATGTATTCTTTGTTATTTATTAAATTTGTTTTTGTTATTTTGTTTGTTGCATGTTATTTTTGTAAATTTATTAGCTTATAATTCATTTTGTCTCCCAAAATTTCACTTTTTCAAAAAAGTGAAAAATGCGTTATGAGATTCTAATAAAATTGTAACTGTATGACATGTACTGTGCAAAAACAAGAAGAAGCGATAATCAATGTATCATCATCATTTCATTTAAATTGTGACAAAAAGCTTTTTACCTCTTTCTTTCTTTACATTGCCTTGTCTGGGTGGCAAAAAATTCAAGACCACAACATCTCTACCTGCCTAGGTATGTGTCCTACTTGATCATATCATAAATAGGATTTCTTTAGTTTGCTTGTTGATGGTCAGTGGTTTTCTCTGAACATTCCTGTAATCATCATAGAACTGAGTGTTTTCTCTGAACATTCCTGTAATCATCATAGAACTGAGTGTTTTCTCCGAACATTCCTGTAATCATCATAGAACTGACTGTTTTCCTCTGAACATTCCTGTAATCATCATAGAACTGACTGTTTTCTCTGAACATTCCTGTAATCATCACAGAACTGAGTGTTTTCTCTGAACATTCCTGTAATCATCATAGAACTGAGTGTTTTCTCTGAACATTCCTGTAATCATCATAGAACTGACTGTTTTCTACTCTGAATCTTAACATTCCTGTATTCATCATAGAACTGAGTGTTTTCTCTGAACATTCCTGTAATCATCATAGAACTGACTGTTTTCTCTGAACATTCCTGTAATCATCATAGACTACTTGTCACAGACTAATTTTGCTTTGTTTGCCTCAGTTTGGTTAATATTGAATGTTTTTTGTTTGTGTGTTCATGTAGTAACTAGTCAATTTATTTATTTAATCACTATAGTTACTGTAGATCTAAGTAGTTTATCTTTGCGAGTAGATAATCCCAGGTTCAAGCCATTAGGTTTAAATTTAGTTAAATGCTCAATGTAACTAGCTCAAAATTTCCTAATCATTAATACATATTCTACCCTACAATGTTTTTGTAACTGCATGAATTTTTGAATTTATACAGATTCAAGTTAAGGATTTCAAAGATTACATATTCTCCATTGCCAAAACCCACAACTAATTAAATTATTTACCATGGGTACTGCTGCTGGTGGAGCAAAACTCCTTCAGGGTATCCATATCTCAGTAGGCAGTACTTTGTGATGTCAAAAAATGTACCTTGTAGCAAAATTTTTAGCCATTTTAATTATTTGAATTTATTTAAAACCAAATTTTGTTCCCTAATGCAAAGCATTCCTAAGCTGGATTGGATTCATATAATTTTGGAACTTTTGATTCTTTAATTTTCAAATGTTTGAATTATCTTTTTTATCTATCAACTTTTTCGGCCACTAGTGTCACTGTTGAGGAATGAATTTCTGAAATGTGCCTATATGGCACAGCAAAATTAAAAGGGTATTTTTTGTTTAATATTCAGCAACCTGTTATACTTTTATTTGACCTGCCTGCATCACCCATCTCTTAAATACCTTTTGTGATTTCATTTAGATAAGTTCAGTTTTTGATTAAGTGTTAATTTAGATTAGCTAAAAAGGCAAAAACTAGTCTAAAGTACCAATTCACCTATCACATTGTCTCTAATTGTCCAACCACTGCGGTAGCTCAGTTAGTAGAGTGCTCACTCTGTAAGTGGTAGGTCATGGGTTCGAAGACTTGAAAGTGGGTAGTGACTGTTCTTTCGCCAAGCACTCAGCATTATGAAATGAAAGTCATGGTTCTTTTGGATGGGAACTTAAAATAAACAAGGTCCCGTGTCGCAGTAGATATGACATGACAAAGAACCCTGCTGTATAATTTTATCAGCGTAATGCACAGGCAAAATTTCTGCACTTCTTGCCTATAGCTGACGACACCTCGATATAAGTAAAATATTCTTGACTGGGGTGTTAAACCCCTTAACTCAACTCTTATTGTCTAACTTTGTTCAAATCCTGTTGCAATAGAAAGATGCAAATTGCCTGTCAGTACACATTTCATATTTATAGATTATGGAAGTAGTGATGTCACAATTATCGCCGATGATCAATTGGTGGTGGTTGTCAGGGCAGCGATCCTAATAATCAATCACAAGATAAATAATCTATCATTGCCGACATCGGCGAGTAGTTTCCAGATTGTAGTCAAGTCTGTTTCCTTTCCAGTTCTTGCTACTAAGAACAAAAATGGCAAAGGTGATCGAATAATTTATCTGTATCCAGACAATTTTTACACCAGTGAGATGCTTTGGCCACTGTCACTCTGTCAGGGCAAGGAGCTATCTAACAATCACTAAACAAGAACAGTTTGCTTTCACAATAAAAGTACTTATATTCAGCTTTATTTGTTACTGAATACTGATGTACAATTACTAAGTTATTCTAATTATTAATCGATTATGCCTCTCCAATTATCAATTATTAATTTTTGTGCGATTGGGCATCATTAATGGGAAGAGAGTCTGTTGAATTTTTGCTATAAATCAATTCAAATTTTGGTTCAGTTAGCACTATTTCTGTTATGCGAATATTTGGCAAAAATTTTTCAGTAAATGCTTCTTGCACATTGATTAATTCACAAAAATGATATAAGAAAACATGTATTTTGCATTTTATTTCAATAAGTGTTTACACAGATATATTTATGAAAATTTTGAAAAGTATATATCCCATGAAAAATAAAAGCTATAGTATAGTACCATGTGTGTCTGATTTTGTTATCATTACCTTTCATTATCTCAGTGTTTAGTCGTTATAATTTCTGTAATTTGCTTTAAACATTTTTTTGTTAGTATTGCTGTATAATTTAATTTTTTTTCTGTTTTTGCATGGATGTTTTTGTAGCCTAGAAAAACATTAAAGCCAAAAATCAATAAACCAGATGGAAGAAGGGTGAGAATTTTATTTTGTTTAGTTCAGTTTAAACTTATTTTATTGCCAATTGTTGAATACAATGCAATGGGATCGTACATATGTTAAAAAACTTGTAATTGTCCTTTCCCTATATATGTATACATAATTTTGTTTTGTGAAAGATTCTACCAGTTATCTGTTATTGCAAGTTGTTAAATACAATGCAATGGAATTGTACATATGTTAAAAAAAACTTATAATTGTCCTTTCCCTATATATGTATACATATATTTTGTTTTGTGAAAGATTCTACCAGTTATCTGTTATGATGTGAAAGGTTCTACAAGTAATTTACTCAATGGTTGAAAGATTCACCCATTAATTTTTTTTACTGTTTGAAATTACTCTACTAGCAATTTATCCCATGTAAAAGTTTCTACAGTATTATATTTTATATTTGAAAAGTTCTACCGTATATGAAAAGTTCAACTAATAATATTCTATGTACAATGTATAAGAAGTTCTGCCAATATTCTATCTTTGTATGAAAAGTTCTACTAGTAATTAATTCTATGTATGAAAAATTATCAGAAACATGTATATAAAGTTCTGCCAGTAATCTATTCCATGTTCTACCAGTAATTAATTTATTCGTTGTATGTAAAGTTCTTCCATGTATAAAATGTTCAACTGGTAAATTATTCTTTTAATGAAAAGTTCAACTGGTAACTTTTTTGATTTATGAAAAGTTCAATCAGTAATCTGTTCCATTTATTAATAATTCTGTTAGTAATCTATTCCATTTATTAAACAATCTGTCAGTAATCTTTTCCATGTCTGAAAAGTTCTACCAGTAACTTATTTTTTTAAATGAAAAGTTCTACCAGTAAAGCCCACTTTTTTACAGAATATTGTATGGTTATCGTGGATCAGCAAAGTGATATTTTATATATAGTTAGACTTAAGTAAGAGAAAAGTAAAAAAATTGATTCACATTTGTTTGATTTCCCTGAAAAGTTTTGCATAATTCAAAAAATGCGACTCCAACAGTGGTTATCTTTTCTTTAGTGTTTGAAAGTTGTACTTGGCATTTATTCATATGTGAAAGTTGGTACTGCTTAAAGCTGCATTGAGTTTTCAGTGGTTTTGTTTACCTAAAATTACTACAGAATAAAGGTAGTTTCCCCTTGAGATAAGACTAAAATTTCTCAATTTGACAACTAAAATTCCCCAAAAGGCTACAGTGACACACAATCAAATAGTTTGAGTTAAATCCAGTTGTCCAAAACTGTTCTGACAGACAAAAAATGTTAGATATTGTCACAATATAAAATCTTTGCAATGAATTTCGAAATTCTGAGTGTAATATGTGACATAAAAAGGGTCCAAATTTTCCAAATCCGAAAGGTAGAAGGTAGTTTTTAAAAACCATAGCAAAATCAGTGGTTTTTTTTTTCAATTTCCTGAATTTTTTTTTGGTTTTCTAAAAATATATATTTTTTAAAAATAGATAACTTCTAATCACAATTTGTGAAATTCATTCCTTTTAGATGTAAATAAACGGAATCCTCTAACCAGTTGGTCAATGTTTATCCATGATTGAATTATGAGCCAGGAGTATGCGCACAGATGTACGGGAACTCCAATAAATTGAAAGCGAAACCTGAAAAATTGTATTAAATGTCCATCATTAATATCCAGATGTATTCTCAATGGTGTTATGTATCCCTTACTAAGGCACAAATGAAAAATTCAATGAAGTTCTATGTTTAATTTATCGTATTTCACCGTTTTGTAAGTTGTGTTTAATTACCCAGTTTTTTAATGACATAAGCATGTTCTAATATTAGATCCCACATGCTACATCTCACTGGCATCTCGCTTATGGCATGGTTTTGCGTGTGTCCGTGCGAGCGTGCATGCATAAACTTTAATCATCTCTTCTGAAACCACTGGGCCTATTGGAACGAAATTTTGTGTGGTTGATCCCTACCTCGGACTGACTAAAGTTTGTACCAGACAACCCCGCCCGACTTCCAAGATGGCCGCCATTACTATAAATAGAAAAAACACAAAAATGGCCATTGTGGATTAAGGCTTCCACGTTTACACGTGTAAACGGTAACGTGTCGGATATAGGCTGTAAACGTTTACAAATTTTATAACCGTGTACACGACATGTGACATACTGAATTGATGAAAATTAAGTCAGGATATGTTTCCAAGACTCACAGCTTGCACGAAAATATTTAGGGGTTCCAGCGACTTCTGTGCCCTCGGAAAGTTTTGTCGACAGCAGGCAGTACAGTTAATAAATTCAGATCTTCTCTTGATTCCGACACAGTTGACAAGCTTATCTTTATTAACTTTTGTTTGAAATCAAAACTTAAATCGGCTAACAAGTAAATAGATCTATCTAAGAAGCATGTCGTCAAAAGAGAGCATGTAGAGGATAATGTTCCAAGCATCCAAGCAACTTCAATTTCTACGCTTCCTACTTCCTACATGTCTACCATCTGATTCATATTTAAATTTTATGTTGTTACACAGACAGTCATTTTTGTTACAAGTTGTAAGTTAAAATTGAATATTTTCATTTAATGAAATATTTGAAATTTTTTACGTTCCATGTACATAAGTTTTTGTTATCTAGGATTAAGTTACAATTTCGAAGTTTTTGAGAAAGTCCACGAGCATGCGCATGCATATCAATATCGTCTCGAGCAATGTAGCCATACCCTTTACATGGATCGATGTTAACAGTAATTTTTTTGTTTCAATCTATTGTTACAGGATTGAAATAAATGTTTTTTAATTTAATAAAATTCAATGTTCGTGAATGTACGACTGACACGATATATTTTCTTTGATACAATCAATCGCGATGTTCCAAATCATGATGGCCGTGTAAACGGCGTCGTTTCGTTTACTACCTGTCGTGTACACGTTTACGGTTTGTGTAAACGTGGAAGCCTTATTGTGGATCCATTTTCCACCAATTAAGCTCAAATTTGAAATGTGGAAAGTATATCGTGGGGGATTTAACATATGTAAAGAATTATGCAAATTAGGTGTAATATTAAGCAAAATCTTTGAAAATCTTCTCCTCTGAAACCACTGGGCCATGGGAATGAAATTTTGGGTGGAAGGTCCCTACGTTGGCCTGATTAAAGTTTGTACCAGGCAACCCCTACCTGACATCCAAGATGGCTGCTGTTACTTTAATAGAAAAAACCAATTATGCAAATTAGGTGTAATATTAAGCAAAATCTTTGAAAATCTTCTCCTCTGAAACCACTGGGCCAATGGGAATGAAATTTTGTGTGGAAGGTCCCTACGTTGGCCTGATTAAAGTTTGTACCAGGCAACCCTACCTGACATCCAAGATGGCTGCTGTTACTTTAAATAGAAAAAACACAAAAATGGCCATTGTGGATCCATTTTTCCATCAATTTAGCTCAAATTTGAAATATAGAAAGTATATTGTGGATGATTCAACATATGTAACGGGTTTTTCTGAGTCTTTTTTGTTGACCCAATTTTCACTAATTATGCAAATTATGTGCAATATTTTGTGAAATGAAGTAAGAATCTTCTCCTCTGAAACCACTGGGCCAATTAGAATGAAATTTTGTGTGGAAGGTCCCTATGTTGGCCTCACTAAATTAAGTTTGTACCAGGCAACCCCGCCTGACATCCTAGATGGCCGCTGTAACTAAAAATAGAAAAAAAAAAAAAAAAGGCCAATGTTGATCCTTTTTTCCATCGACCTGAGCTCAAATTTTAAATATAGAAAGTATACTTTGTGGGATTCAAAATATATAACATGTTTTTTCTGAGAAATTTTTTTATTGACCCAATTTTCAAGAAATATGCAAATTAGGTGTAATATTTAGTAAAAATCTTCTCCTCTAAAACCACTGGGCGAATTGGAACCAAATTTCGTATGGAAGGTTCCTACATCAGCCTGAAAAAAGATTGTACCAGTCCAAGATGCCCGTTGTTACTAGATCTAAAAAACAAAACAAAAAAACAAAAATAGCCATTGTTGATCAAATTTAAGCTCAACTGGCTAAACCCAGCTGAGTTTATGGCATGGCGAAAGTTTGTCAGTTAACATGCTGCATGGTCGTGGTTTTCTCCAACACTCCAGTGTCCTCCACAGTTTCCAAAACTGACAGTCTTTGTATAAGTGAAATATTCTTGAGTTGAACGTTAAACAGCATTACAAACAAAAACAAACATTGTCTTACATATGCAACCAGTTAAGCATCACAGGCCCTATTGGGCCTCTTGTTTTTTTCCTTGGAAAAACTTAATGCAGCTTTAATTTGTTGCGATATGCAAGTAATTGAGTTAATTTAAGTTCAGCCTTATAGGGACTATAGAAGCTAGGTGTGATATCCACCGTCATGGATTTCATGTTTTGAAATCGTTGTTTGAGTATTCAAGTTACAGACATATTTTATTTGTTTGAATTTTGTTTATAAGATATTCCAAAATAGTACCATTTAATGGCCTGTCCATAATTTAGCAGTCTATAGTGCTGCATGTAAATATTTATGAGTATCTTTGAAATGAAAAAAAAGTTCAACTGGTTGCTATTGGAAAGGTTTAAATTTAAACAATTCAGTTTTTTTTTTTTAACCATTTTTGGGAATGGGGCCAGGGCCTGTGCAATAGGGAATTTTCGTGGACAAATTGGGAAATTTTATGTTGCAAAAAAAAAAAAAAAATCACTGCAATTCCAAGCAGATCTTATTCTCTTAAAGAAAATAAAATTCACAATTTATAAATTTTTAAAAAGTTTTAAAAAATTTTAAACATGGTTGATAATATTTTGATTGTTTAAATCTAGGACTTTTCCCCCTCTTACATTTATTTTACTTCTGGTATTTGCAAGTGATATACAGGTAAATCTTTTTAAAGATGACTGAATTTTAGTGTTGATTTATTCCCTTGTCAATTTTGTTCGTTATCCAGTCAAAATTATTTACATCATTTAAGCAAATTAAAGAACTTTGATTGTAATTGATTATTGGCATATAACTCTATGGGTCATGCGCAAATTGAATAAACCCCAAAGGGGTTCATGGAAAATTTGTGCATGACCCAATAGAGTTACACGATTACAATCAAAGTTCTTTGCTTATATTTACAATCCCATACCAACAGAGTACATGTTAATAAATCGATTACAATCAAGGAGTGTCACATGAAGCAATCGATTTATTGAAACATACCTATTCTTAGACCAATAGTATATTAAAGAGAATTTATTTCGATTGTAAATGTTTGTCATTGTTCTTATTATGAATAAAAAGTGACAAAATGAATTTTTTATATAAATGGTTAATTTAGCTCATGTTGTTATAGAAATTACTAGTCGAGAAAGACTAAAATGTTTTAAACAATGTTGATAAAGATGATATTTACATTTTGAATTTGGCTTTCTGGATTGCTAAAATATTTTGGAACGGATAATGCAAATAATTGTTTTTATTTTAACAAAATTGTAAATACATGTTTATTATATAGTATAATACATGTATATGTTTTTGTTTAGTCTTTAGAAATGGTACAGAGAAGTTATAAACCAAAGGGCATAGTAAGCAGAAAGGTGAGTAGAATTTAGCAGTGTCGGGTACTTCACTGAAATTCCTATCAATTTTAATATGTGCTTAAAGATTATGAGAAATTTCAAAATATTTTATATCAGGGACCCAGTTATCAAAAGCTCAGGTAGTCTTTTAGTTGGCTAGCAAAAATTTGAATTTTTTGTTTGTCACTGTTTTCAAATTTCTGTTCAATTTGATTGTTATTATTTGACAGAAACAATTGAAGTCATAATCCTGTGTCCTTTATAATTGACAGTCAGACTATTGTACTGGAGTGTTGTACTGAGCTCCAGAATGAATAATCTGGCTGACTTGAAATACCTTGTGAAGGTAAACCTAGTAACCACCTTCCCTGTGCCATTGAAGTTGTCTTGCTAAATTCTTGTGGCAAGCATTGCCATCAGCTATCATGGTTAATATAAGATGAAATCAAATATGATGATAATGGAAACAGTGGTTGGATGAAACTGGGTTTTATGGCTTTCAGTCATAGAATTGCAGAGAAAACTTGAATGCCTGGTTTAAACAAATGATATTTTGCAAATGAGCTGAAAGATCTTATCACTCTAGAATTTGTCCTCATAGTTAATTGTAACTGAAAGGAGAAATAAGGAGGCATTCGATTGTTATTTGAAAATGTAGAAATGATAACATTTCAGAGTACAGGAACCCTACCAACTAAAAGATTACTGAAAAGACCATTTTCTCCGGGAGACCAGCCACGGATCAAGAAGCATAAAGTAATTGATAAAGTTCAAGGATCGCCCGTCAAAGCATTATCTCCAGAAGTTACTAAAGTTAAACCAAAGAAAAAATCTGATATATCAGAAGATTTAGGGGTTTGTAATTTTATAAATATTTAAGTTCCAAATATTGATATTTTAAGTTTTTTTGTATTAATTTTGTAACCTTTCTTATACATATGGTAGGGTTATTCATATCTGCTAGATTTACTCTGTTTGCCTTATTATTTCAGGAAGTTCATAATGGCTCTTATTTCAATTTCTGGTGATTACAAGAGACCATATGTATTGTATTTTTCGCAACCTAAGATTGTTTAGTTACAATTTTTTTCTTTTCCAAAAAAAAATCTGAAATTGTTATAAGAGAAATTCTAAACAAATTGCTAAATCATTAGTCCAGACATGTGTAAAAAGTCATATTTTCAACTTTTTTTTACAGTTTTAAAATAAGTCAAATTGTAGAGTAAAATAGTTGATAATATTTTGATTGTGTAAGTCTAGGACTTTTCCCTCTCTTACTTTTATTTTACCTCTGGTATTTGCAAGTGATATACATGTATATAAATACTAGACTTTTTCAAGATGACTGAATTTTATTGTTGATTAATTTCTGAAATTAACCTATGAGTTTTCCGTTAAAATTAAACCAATCAATAACAGTCATCTAAAATCATACCAATCAATAACAGTCATTTAAAATCATACCAATCAATAAGAGTCATCTAAAATCATACCAATCAATAACAGTCATCTAAAATCATATCAATCAATAACAGTCATCTAAAATCAAACCAATCAATAACAGTCATCTAAAATCATACCAATCAATACAGTCATCTAAAATCATACCAATCAATAACAGTCATCTAAAATCATACCAATCAATAACAGTCATCTATATCAGACAATCTTTTCCTTTAAACAACTTGAGTCAAAATGATCAATCTCTATTTGGAGAGATTCTGGGTTTTCTCATTTTATATAAGAGGAAATTTCATAAATATTTAAATTTTCAAAAATTAGAATGCCCAAAAGTATTTGAAACTTAAATTAAAAAAATTTCTGCAATTAAACTGCTCCTGTACATGAGCAATATTCATCAAAATTGAATTCTTATTAGAATTTAACCCTGAATATTAATTCTTACTGAATTTAAAATTGCAAATATATGTTAGAAAAGTTTTTGTTGTAAAAGCATAAATTACCGTAATCCTTCATATGTTTACGGACCCTCTATGTTTTCGGACACCCTAATTTTTAAATTTTAATAATTTTTAAATTTCCTCTAATTTTGGACGGCAATTTTAACCTCTAAATCTGGACACATTTTTGCTGAAAATCAGTTGCAGAATGTTATGCAGAGCTCTTGAAATAAAGATTTAATAAAATCAAGAAGAAACTTTGTTGTTTTCAATTATTTTAACTTAAAATTTTTTTTTTCACATATTTATTTCATTGTGCATTGGTGCCATTGCATCGTAATGTGAAACAGGTATGTGTAATGTATTAACGTTTTTATGTAAACTAAATAAAATCATACCTTTGATAAGTGCTTTAATTTTCTATGAAATTGAAAGTTGATTATATTTAATGTTCACTGCTGAGAAAATCGTGTAAGACAGAATCTTGTCGTTACACTTGTTCAACATCATTTTTTCTGATGAAAACAGGAAGTGACGTTTTTCACTTATTCTCATGCTCATTTAGTGTTTGTTATGGGAATTCCAGAAACAACCATGTGATTGTTCCAGCCGACAGACGCGATAAAAAAAACTGTTTTCTAAGATGAGAATTACATTAAAATATGTTTGAAATATGATTTAAAATAATTTAATTTTTAACCTTTTATTTGCAAAAGTAGGGAGTTGGGACTTGTTCTATCTTTGCCTTGCCATTTCTTTAATGTACACACATACGCGTGGTAAAATATTGAATATTTGATTGAAACGAAATTCTCTGAACTTGATCCACAAATAATGCAACACACGATGTATAATAATAATTTGACTTGCAGACAATAACAAGTAGAAAGCGGCATGTTGGTGCACCTCAAACTGTTGGGATTTAATGAAAAAAGTCACTTGTTTACTTATAAACAAAATGGTGACCTCGATGTGTATTACTTAGAGAATCATGATTATTGATCAACAAACGCTTTAAAAAATAATAATTAATAAAATAAACAACATAAAAGGTAACTTTTACTTGTATTTTATTTAAAATTTTACTTTATCATTGATATATGCGTGGATATCGCTGTTGATAATGTCTTAAAATATCAAGAGAGAACCGGGACCCAAAATCGGCTCCAAAATGTCTCTAATTTTTCGGACACTCTAAATATTCGGACACCCCAATTTTGAAAATATTTAATTTCCAATTTTCCTCTAAATTCTCGGACACTTGAAAATGAAATTATTAAAATCTGTCCGAATACATAGAAGGATTACGGTAAATGAAATTAAGAAACGATGTATTCCTGTATGGAATCTCTTTGATAATTAAAAATGTAAAAGTTGTTATATATACTGCTTATTTTAATGTTGATGTGTTTTTAGTTACATGATTATGTCCCTACAGCAAATTGTTGGAGAAATAAAATGTTATCTCTGTGTCTGTCTGTCTGTCTGTCTGTCTGTACTTCCATCCATCCATCCATCCATCCCAGCTACAGGGGTAGGATCATAAGCAAAACCACTCTTTAACAGTTTTTATCTTAAAGCAGATTTTATTTTGTAGCATATTGGAAAAGAAATTAAAGATGTGCATTTTATCACATTATTTTTTCTGAAAAATACCTTGTTTTATACCATATACTATATATAGACAAAAGTCATTGAAATCATTGCTTAAAGGGTTGTTGTTTTCCTTTTAGGCAGTATTTCAAAATTATTCAACATATGATAAGGGTTTTAAAATCCTTACAGTTTTAAAGAAAAACACCATGCACTGTCAGCTATCATTTGGTTCTTACAGAAACAGTTTTTCTAATGTAAAACACCTTTGTTTAACTAATTACAATTTTTAACCAGGTTTCTATGATTACCGAATGTTGGCGGGCGGGCAGGCTGGTGGGCGGGCAGGCGGGTGTTGTTTATTACATTAAAACATTTACTTTTATGTGTTTGTTGTTCAATAATCGCGACACAAATGCAATGATAACTTGAAAAGTAAATGACATTTTTGAAAGAAACTTGGCACATACATGTATTGTGATTAGATCTTGGTTGGGATTGCTTTTAGGATAAATACATTAAAGGTCAAGGTCACAGTTGCTTGGTCATTTCACAAAATAAGCAACCTCTAGCTATATCTTGGCCATATGTAAAGATAATGACATGGGGTTTTAAGTTTTCATATTTTCTAGCAATGCTGATGTAAATAAAACCAAAATCAAAGGTCAAGGTCATGTCCTACATTTTGACCTTTGTGTTTTCTGCACTAAAGTTGCTATTGTTGCATGAAATTAACAATTTTTGGCATGAAATTGGCTATTTTTAATGATATTTAGACGTAGAATTCACTATTTATGGAATTTTTGTTTTGTAAAATGATTATGGTGGCAATTTCTGAATATATTTAGGTGCAATTGCCACTATGGATCTTTTCTTAAATAAAATGAAAACACAACATTCAGATTTCTAAATAATTTGTCATAATTGCAATCTTTTAACATGTTCTGACGTATGATGCTTATATATATATTATATATATATATATATATATATATATATCTATATATATATATATATATATCTATATATATATATATATATATATATATATATACAGTCCAACCCGTTGATGGTGCCGATTAAATGATCATACATGTAAGAAAAGTAGTTTAATATTTTTGTGTGAAAAAAAAAAAAATCAGATAAATTTCCATGCTACAACCAAAGAATAATTTTGTACAAAAAATAATAAAATTATTTAATTGCAACCAAAAATTGTTTGTAAGTGTAACAACGGGGTCAATTCAAACCTATTCAAATTCTATGTCCTTGCCGTTTAAAATATAATAGATGATAGAGATGTTCTATATTATAAGGATATTTTCCCCTTTTACCGCTATTGAGATTTAATAAAATTTTTAAAAAGCATTTTCTCGTGAAAAAAGGCACCCTGAAAATTCAGAATTGCCGATGTGGCCCATTGAAAAAAGTTTTCATCCGACATTTGAAGTTATTATCAGCATTGCTACACACACAAAAGATCATTTTAATGAATATTTTCAAATAAACTATATGATAAATTTACCTTTTGTGTTGTTTATTACATTAAAACATTTACTTTTATGTGTTTGTTGTTCAATAATCGCGACACAAATGCAATAAACATCGAGGACGCCATCTTGGAAAAACATGCAGCCAGTACAGCTAATATAAGAGTTACTTCCCTTTAGCCTTTGTTATACATATCAAATGAAAATTGCTGAGGATACTGGAATGGGGTCATATGCAAATGCGCTGCATACCAGAAAAGTTCAACACATTTTTTAACCAATGAAAATAACATTATATCTATTTACTGACGACTGTTGTTCAAAAAGTTACCCAAAATAAAACAACTTATTCTAAGAGATTCAAACGGGTCATTTTACACGTAAACGTAATTCCTATTAATTTTGCCATAATTTTTAAAACCTCAAATCGGCACTTTTTATTTGATATAAGATGTTTTAAGTCTTTCTTTCTTATTTTATAAATAATTTTTTTTCTGAAACATTACAATGGTGAAAGAGGTCCCATACAAAAACCCACACTGTATTCTCCTTGATAGACACGCGACAACAATCAGCTGGTTATGGCTTCTTTCATTTATTCAATAGGATTGCTTAATAAACAACTTTTAACCAAGCAGTAAAGATGTTTTGGATGATGAAACAAAACCATTAGACAAGCGACTTCAGGTATTTACTGATTAATAAACAAAAACCTGAAGTTTTATCTTTGATATTTTAACCATTGACTGTCACGTACACACGTGGTCTTATTTAAAAATGCTAAATGTTCGACTGAATATAGATATCTCACGTGTCTGTGTTGCTTTAAGAATTTATTAAGTGTACAACTAATTAATGATTCACCTGTCATAATTCTCTTTTTAAACTGAATTTTGAAGAAAAATTACAAAAATTTAAAATTATTAGAGATGGTTGGAGATTGGGTCGAGAAATTTTCTATGCGATTAAACGGGTTTGGACTTTTTGGCTGTGCAATTAAGCGGGTATTTTTCAAAAGAATACATAGGAAATAAGAATACATAGGAAATGGTTTTGGATTTCACAATCCTATGCGATTATCCGATTTATGCTATTATCCGATATGCGATTAAGTGGGTTTGACTGTATATACATACCGTAAATCCCAGCGTATAAGACAGGTTTTTTTACCTTAAAATTTATTTTTTGAGAAGGGGGGTCGTCTTATACGACGGTAAACAACTGAGGGGTTGAAATTCTTGAGAAAATGTCCACACACGATCATAATGTCCGCCATCTTTGTTTTTGTATATTGCAGTTTCATAATGGTTGATTTATTTTACAGATTCATAACATACAAGAAACGTGCTTTGAAATTTTTGTAGTTGTATTTATTTAATGATCTTTTAATAAAATAAAGTTATAATAAATGATTAAAATAAGAAATAAAAAGAAATCATCAAGGTGTCGGTAAGTACAGTAATCAAGGAGGCGGGAAATATTCTGTACAATATTTTATTCTTTTTGTTTACTTTTAGTAACAATCTAGAAATTACATAAACCACACTTTGTCTGCTTCACACGTAAAGAGCAATATGTTTTGAGTATCAGGGTTCCTGTCTTCAACAGCTGATTCATAATCTTATAAACAATAACAAAATTTTAAAAATGTAGTTTATTGAATTTATTTATAAACGGAACAGATATACGTCTTCATGATTACTGATGATGAGATGTTCTGGCATCTGATTTTATTTTTTACGTTTTCTGATTTATTCAAAATTAAACTAGAATCAAACGGCAAAGAAATTAAGTTCACAAGTACGGTATTGAAAATAAAAAAAAAAGGAAAATTGGTGAAAAAGTTTATGGTCCGATCGGTAGCGTCAAATACCGGTACCAGTATGACCTTGTCTGAAAATCATGGTCGTCTTATAGGTGCAGTAATCATAAAAAATGACGGGAAAATCCCGCCCCGTCTTATAGGCGAATTAGTCTTATATCCGGTGATTTATGGTATATATATATATATATATATATATATATATATATATATATATATATATATATATATATATGATATATTAAATCTTAAACCATTACGGGATCCCTTTACTATCAACCAGGTCCCTGCGAGACACATGATCACCCATCATTATTGTTAATTAGGTACCATTTCTCTCTGAAACCCCCTTCTCAGAAATACGAAAACCTGGTTCCTGGTTTTCACAGAGTTTCTTTGACTCTTGTTAGGATATAAATTTGGTGTCGTGTAACAATTTGGTTTTGGAATTTTGATCATAAAGTTATCCTCCTTTATGCTTTTGAACTAAAAGCTCTGTAAGTTGTGTCTAAAATCTTAACGCTTTTGTAAAACTGTTCTATGCAAGTTGATGTTGTTGGTACTTACAAATATAATTTGTTTCTGGCATTATAGTACCCATAAATTATAAATTCTGGCTGGTTACTTGACAAGACAAAATCTGTTTTGTGCCTGCCATTGACTATAGTGTGATATTTTCTGGGAAAGACTTCTTTTTGTACCTTCCACTAAAATTTTGATTACAACTGAAATGGCTTAAAACTTTGGAATTGTGCCATTTTGAATGTTACTGTGAAAAATATATATTGTTAAAAATTTTACATAGACTTTAATGGGTGGGGGTTCAAAAGGAAGTCTTGCCATTTTCTTTGAATTGAATGACATGTTTTTAGTTACCATTTCTCTCTGAAACATGGTCTCTGATGGGTAAGCAAAATTAAGGATGAATATATCGTAATACTGTTTAATTTTCTTGCAGATGGATGATGGTTTAATGTTGTCTCCACCTATGGATTCTGAATCACAATCTCCAAACTCACTCCAAGCTGTCCATCCAATGTCCTCAGCAGGAACACAGATCGAAGAAACATTATTAGCCAACAAAGTAGCTGCGAAAGCCTGTTATACCCACACCAATGAGAATCGGCTTCCTTGGGCTAGGAATTATGGGTCAAGGAATGGTGATGAATTTGTTAAGGTCTGGTCATGAAGTTACAGTATGGAATAGAACAGCATTAAAGGTATGTCCATTTTTTTTTTTTTTTTTTTTTTTTTTTGGAAACCAAAAATTGTATTTGAAAGTACAGATATCCTGCCCGGAAACAATAATTTTTACAACATTTACATCTTCCGACAGAAATTTGTGGGAAAGAATATAGCAAATTTTGTCTTCTTAATATGACATTTACAGCTTTCCAAATATGATGACTATTTTACAAAACATTCTTTAGGACATATCTTTAAAGTAAATTTTTCAAGTGTACTGACAAAACACATCGACAGCAATCCAAGAAGTAACAAAATGCCTTCTTGCTATATCTCCTCTCAATAAATGAGTTTTTATTTACCTTTTATTGGGTAAATTAAGCTCGAAAAAATCTCTTTCGGTTTTACTGATAAAGTAAGTAGCCATTTAAACACTTTGTTAAATAATCGGATGGTTATTGTATGTGTAATTATTTAATATTTTTCCCCAATGTCCTTGTTTGTTGTGTGTGAATCTGCCAGGAATATTTCGATTTTAATCAGGTTTAAAATATCCCATACAGAATATTTTATTGATATGGAGATTAATGGGTATGCTGTGAAATCGCATATATATGTAGCGGATAATTTTTCCTGAAATAAAATAATAATAAAAAATAATAATTATCATAACAAAAATAATTAAAATTAAAAATTCATTTCTGTTTTTGATTTTTTTTCTTGGATAATATTTTGACCCAGAAAATAATGATGTTGACGGGTAGATCTATCATATGATGAAAAACCTTGTCATCACACTTGAGGCTCATGTTGAAAAACCTTGTTGCCACACTTGAGGCCCATGTTGAAAAACCTTGTTGCCACACTAGAGGCTTATAATGAAAAACCCTGTAATCACACTTGATGTTCTAATAAATATAAGTCCAATATTCCTTAAACTTTCTCAAAATGGTCTTCTTGACAAAAGATTGGGCAAGATTTTTTATAAGGTTTTCACTAGATGAAATCAGAGAAAAAACTTGTTATAGTGTTTATATTTAAATTGAAGTTGAAATAACTTTGATCAGACTGTACTAAATTTTAATTTAATTTAATTTAAAAATAAAAACTAGTAGTCATAGTACAGATAGTAGCCAGCAAGGCTCTCTCAGTTTGATTAGCTGTTGAATTTCTACCGTTATTTTAGGTTTCTTATTCAACAGTCTAGAAAAATCAACATGCCTTGTCGAGCCTTTTATAGGTTTCCCTTTGACAAAGTAACAAGTGTGATGTGGTTGGTCTGGCTTTTAAACTACTTATTATAGGTGCTTTATTTGTAGCAAATATAAGTAAAAACTTTGTATAAAAATGTCATAAATATATGTAGGTCTGATAATCAGTTTTCCTTCAAAGTGCATCCGTCAAGTTCATTGAGATTGGAGATGTTAAAAAACCAAGGTGTTCTCAAAGGTGTGACGTAATCATGGTGATTGGAGTTGGTTTAAATCACAAGATTTCCTTCAAGGTGTGCCCTCATCATGTTGACAGATATTCAAAATGATTCTGATATAACACAAGGTGTCCTGAATGATGTGAGCAGATGTATTTGAAGATGAGACTTTATCATGTGTTATGGAATTAAGGATGGCTTTAACACCCAGAGTGTCCCTAAAGATGTGACCTAATTATATTAATTGGATCTGGTTTAAATACCTAGGATGTACTTTAAAGTGTGACCTCATCATGTTGCCTGGGGTTAAAGATGGTTTTAATACCCAGGGGGTTCTCAAAGGTGTGACGTAATCATGTTAATTGGAGATGGTTTTAATAACCAGGTATCCTAAAAGGTGTGACATCATCACTTTGATGGAAAATGGTTTAAATAGGCAATTATTACAAAAGAATCATGTTGATTTCAGATTGTAGATAAGTTTAATAGCCTGGTGTTCTTAAAGGTGTGGTCTTATCATGTTGATAGAAGATTGTTTAAATATCCAGATGTCCTTTAGATGTGACCTGGTTTAAATACCCAGGATGACCTTAAGGTGTTGTTTAAATATCCAGATGTCCTTTAGATGTGACCTGGTTTAAATACCCAGGATGACCTTAAGGTGTTGTTTAAATATCCAGATGTCCTTAAGATGTGACCTGGTTTAAGTACCCAGGATGACCTTAAAGGTGTTGTTTAAATATCCAGATGTCCTTTAGATGTGACCTGGTTTAAGTACCCAGGATGAACTTAAAGGTGTGACCTCATCATGTTTCTGTGATTTAGAATGATTCGAATACAAAAGGTGTCCTTTAAGGTGGGACCACATCATATTGATTAGAGATTGGAGATGGTTTTAATATCCATGTATGTCCCTTAAGTTGTGTCCTCATCATGTTGATTTTAGATTGGAGATAATACCAAAATACCCAGGGTGTTCATTAAGGTGTAACCTCATCAAGTTGACTGAAATTCAAAATGTGTAACTTTATTATGTTTAAAAGGATTAAGGATGGCTTTAACAGCTCCCAGGGTGTCCATAAAGGTGTGACCTCCTGTTCATTTTTGATGGCTTAAATAGCCAGATGTCCTTTAAGATGTGACCTTATCATGTTAAATGGGATGAAGAATGGCTCTTACACCCAGGTTGTCCCTAAAGTATGACCTGATCATGTTGATCTAGGTTCAAGATGATTCTTATACCAGGGTTTTCCTAAAATTTGTGATCTTATAATGCTAGTTAAAGATTAAGGATAGCTCTAACACCGAGGGCATGTGCTTGAAGATGTGACCTTATTATGCCGATTGGAAATGATTAAAAATGCTTTAATTGTGACCTTCATAATGTTAACTGCGATTTAAGAAGGTTTTCATACCCAGGGTTTCTATAAGGTGAAACATCATCATTTTGAATGAGATAAAAAATGGTTTTAATAACCAAAGTGTCCTTTATGAGGTGAACCACGATGTTGATTTGAGATGGTTTCAATATTCAGGTGTCTGTAATTGTGCCACCCCATCATTTTGACTTAGATTTAAGATGATTCTGAAACATCAGGTTTCCTATAAGTTGTGGCTTCATAATGTTTAATAAGATTAAGAATTGCTCTAACACTTACAGTGTGCTTTAAGATATGAACTTAGGCTGAGATTGGAAATGGCATCAGAAGTCTAAAGTGTGGATGTAAGGTGGGACCTTTTCATGTTCAGAATAGATATGTTTCCTGTATAAAAGACAAAATTTCATTGGACCACATAGCTGGGTATTCTTTTGATTGTCACTCGTTAAACTTTGAAAAACCTAGACAGCCATGAGAATAAAAGAATATATGAAACAATATGAACTCAATATTCCCTTAAGGTATTTGGTTATAAAAAGAAGCAGACTTGTGTATAGATCTGTGTAAGGTCCGGTGTACCAAAGTATTGGAAATGTGATTATTAATTTGCAGCAGATGCAGCCACATAATCTTGTTTGAGATATGAGACATGTTAGTTTAAGAATGACTATAAAAGCTTACGTGGCACTATATAAGCTATATACTACTAATCATTAATAGACAGGGACCTTTGACATGATCATCAGCTGAATGTACTAGATTGCAAGAAAGAAGTTATGATGCATTCTGGTTTCCATGGAAACAAAGGATTTCATACCAGTTTATGTAAACATGTGGAGAAAAATAAATTAATGTCATGACATTTTAAAGCTTAAGATCAATAGATGTTCTCATGGTTGAAAATTTGTCTCAAGACACTAATTATATTTGTTTCTGTAGTGGCTAAAGGCACTAAGATGAAGATAATGATAACGTGTTTTGATCACCTTCACTTGTAGATATTTTATCAAGATTTGACCGACTCCTGTCAAATTACTGATAACTAAACCATCAGTAAATTCCTCAGGCTAAATCTTATCAAATAGGTCTAGCACAAAACAGTCCTCAGTGGACAATGCTATTAGTTTAAATATTCTTTATTTTTGCCCATTTAATATCTTGTGTTGTCTCAATATAAGTGAAAGATAGAAAGTTTTCTGAATTTTAATGTGAGACTAAATTTTGTATGAAAAAAAGTACTTGCATATATTTTGTTTTATTCAAATGGCTGTTGTTCATATTAGGTAAGAATTGTAAATGAAGGTGTTTTCAAAAAATATTAATCAATAAATAAATGTTTAAATTGTTGTCATGTTTGTTAAAGGGGCAGTCATGCTGACAGTAATACAATGTGTGCTTAGAAAATATTTTCTGAGATTTTATTGATCGGCCTATCAAGTGTTAAATTGATGTGTAGATTAGTTTGATGATAAAAGTATACGTCTGGTCATGTATACCTTGTTGATTCAGAGCAGTAGCTCACAATTATACTGTTCTATATGTAGTCTAAAATCCCAATCAGCAGATCCTAGTGTGATAAAATTTATTTTTGCTTGCTAAAGGTTGGTAGTTTTCTCTGGGCACTCAAGTACCAGTATTCTCCACTATTTTAGATTTGAATTCCTTGATTTTCATGACTTGGGTGGGAAACACCATTATATCACTCCACTACTTTGCATTCAACTGTGCATCTCTGTGGTTATGTGTGTCTAAGCATAGTTGATTCTATCACATGATTAAATGTTAACAAGAGTTTAAACTATAGTTTTTAACTAAAACCATGTCCCATAATATAGGAGAAGGATTAAAATTGGGCAATATTTCTATCCAATTCTTATCTTAAAAATTCAGTTAATGTTTGATGATGTAAGCTATTTGACAAAATATTACAGGTCTGACAAGTTTGCTGACAGGTCTAAAATTCTAGACCTGGCCATTTGATGATGAAAGCTCCATGTGTACGCATATGATATATAGGCACTTTTCCTTCATCTGCAACATATCTCAAGAGCGAAAGGTCTTGGGTTCAAACCCTTTCTGAAACATACGTAAGACCTTAAAATTTTAGATATTGCTTCATTGTCAGGTGATCAGCATTAAGAGGACAAAGTATAGACTCGTTCACAGGATAATGGACTGGGTGAATTGTATGCTTGTTAGCGGCATGGGTGAGCTAGCACCTTATCAAAAAGTTACCTTACGTGTAGTCTAGTACAAGACAGATTCCTTCTACACACTGGCACATCACTTGTATGCATAAACTTGTTCTTAGATTAACTCATAGAGATTGAAAACCTTGCTCTCATCACAAATAGCTAAAAAATTGCTGATGCAACATAAATACAACATATATCTGCAACATCTCTATATAAGTGAAATAATCGTAACATTTATGTTAAATCATTTCCTGACATTTGAGAAAACATAAATCTTGTTTTGTCAGAACATCTTACTTGCTTGTATCAGAGAAATGAAACATGAGTTACTTGACATTGCTACTAACTGTATAAAAATGAAACAAACTCTATGTAAATGTAATTCCATAGATTTATTTACATAACAGATACATGTAAAAATTCTTTTTTCTTCACCAACAATAAAATATGTGTTGGTTAATAAGTTTTACCCAGCTATTTTATTACCAGTTTTAATCATAGCAAATCAAACAGCATTTAGAGCTATTTTTGTTTAAGACCACTTCATTTAAACTTTGCTGTTATGAATCTTATATTTTTATGTAAATAATGTAATATATACAATTTGAACCTGAATAAGGCTATACTGAAATAGATTGCATTAACTGAAAAGCATTGTTGATTTCCAAGGCATTTGTAAGTTTCAAAGAAGAAGAAGACTTGGTTCAAAATTACTACAAATGCTCCTTGTTGCAGATTTCTTGTTCTGGGATTTTGAAAATATGTGATTTTGGTTTGTTACATTCTTGGTCATCTGTTTTACAACATCAGAATATTGTTTTCAGAATATGTTGAGCTAGTATTTATAACTGAATATTGTTTCCAGAATATATTGAGCTAGTATTTATAACAGAATTTTGTTTCCAGACTATATTGAGCTAGTATTCATAACAGAATATTGTTTCCGAGAATATATTTGAATAGTAATAATTAAAAAATATTGCTTCCAGAATATATTGGACTAGTGTGCATCACTCAAATGCATTATAAATAAAAAAGTAACATTTCTGATTAAAGATAACATCAATTTACACTTGTAAATCTATACTTGTGCAGTGAAAACAAAAATATCACATATAAGCAGTTATGTAATAAAGTATATCTGATTATATACATTCATGTTTAATTTATGATCAAAATCTATCGTTTTTGAAACATACATATGGCGACTTGTGTTTGAGGTGTGCTGTGTTTCGCTATAACACTTAACCAGTCGATTTTTAGTTAACCGGTAAACCACAGTACACTTCGAGAAAATATCCGTACTTCCTCAAATAACGGAAATTCTCAATCTGTAAAACAGTGATTTCCATATTCTGAATCATATAAAATTAATTTAGACTTTTTACTGATATCAGTTTATTTTAAAAATGAAAAGTAAACAAAATACTTGAAGAAATGGATGCTCTTACTGTTATTAGATATGCTTGCTTCTCTATCTAGTAGTCAAAATCACCGGTGTTCAATTTGAAGGAAACAAGAATATTGTTGTATACTGTAGAACATAGCGCAGAACTATGCTGTTGTTTTAGGCATGAATTTAATGTTAGTACATTTAATCAGCATACTGTGACACTGCTAAAGGTCAACAAAAATTCAAATATTTCCTCCTGTCTAGAATTATCTACCCTTTTTTGTTGATGTTAATTTGAATTCGTGCTCTAGGAAACATGTTTAACAACACTTAAACAGCGACTTTAAAAATTATTATGACTTTTTATTGAAAAGAAAAATTGTACAGAATTTTACGACACAATCCATTATAAAACATTTGTATTTGAAGTATGGGTTGTAACACAGCTTTTAGTATAAAATGTTAAAAGTCAATGGGAATAGAATTTTTCAAATGTATATCATTAGTTTTGCATCAACAATGATAGATGATATGAAAATGTTTCAATGACTCCATTCAATTAGACAAATTCTGACCAAAATAGTTTTTATTGACTGACTAAAGTATAGAATAATCAATATTGCACACACACACACACACACACACACACACACACACACACACACACACATTGAAGACATATTTTCACAAAATAATTTACTACTTTGAAAATAGGTTGTCAGTAAAAATTCTGATTGTAAAGTGACTTTGGCAAAAGTTCATGACTAGTTCATTACATAATGAATAAAATATTGTCTAATATCATCATACATTTAAATTTATGATTCACATAAATTTCATTTAAGTGCATTATTTACATACATAGGTTGATTTTAATTACTTGTAATAAAAGTGTATATTAAAGAATTTGAGTTTTAGTTCTTGCTGGCCAGAATCCTAAAAAGTAAATGATTCCCTGTATGAAATTTATAATTTAGAATTTATATATATAAAAAGACTCATTATTACTGTTTGAATATACAAGTCATAGCCTCAGGAATATCTGTGTTGAAAGCAATGAATATACAAGTCATAGCCTCAGTAATACCTGTGTTGAAACCAATGACATTTAGACTTGTTCACTGTAACCCCCCCCCCCCCCCCCCCCCCATCACCAACAAAACAAAAAAAAAAAAAAAATTCAGTAAAGAAATTAAGATTGAAGATGGACAGCTAAGAGACCAAGGTTATTGTTTTCTAGGGCTTTTTTTATGGGGTGGTCTTTTTTAACATGTTAATGTAATATAGAACAAAGGAGGCTAGATTTATACAGACACTGTTTATTATGGAAACTATTATTGTGTTTTAAGATGATAAATTGACAAGTGTGTGTCATGAAGTGTTGTCTTGATGTCAAAAAAAAAATGTTAATTTTGGTGAATCAAGGTAAAAATAGGTAACACAATTTAAGTAGAATGAGAATTTTTGCTGAAACATAAAAACAAATTTGTACTGATAATATAAAAACCAAGGCAATACAATGGCTTTTCAGTGCTTATGACTGGAAAAAAAAAACAATGAAAATGTTAATGTTAAATTTATGTAAATGAGTTATCAGTGTTCATTACTGTATTCCAGGCATGTTTGACAATGCTTCGTTATATTTCTTACAACGAGTGCACAACTATGTTTATAAGTTAAAATTTGATGCAGTATGTTTTTATTTTTAGTACTGCAATCCATTTTATTTTTTATCACATTTAAAGCACATACTATTTAAATGACATTGCTGACTAGATGGAGCTTGACTAGATTTTTGTTGAAAAAAACGAATAAATTTATCTATATATTTTTTGTGGTAGGGAAAAACTGTTAAAATAACTGTTGAAAACTAAAAACCTATATTAACACTAACAGCAAGTCCCTGTCATTTTGCAGTAGCGTTTGCCAGCATATCTCTTAAATTTTTGTGGAATGTTTTGCAAAATAGCAAATTTTAGTGTTATTATTGTTTGTATGGGAAAACTGTTAACTTATAATATAATTTCATATCCAATGGTGATAACTGTAAAATGCTATGAGGTATCACATGATTTTGCTGGCAAACCCCTATGCAGTGAGAGAAATAGAGATGATGACTTGACTTTAGGGAGCAATAACGGAAAAAAATTTGTTTTTGTTTTTGATTTTGGTTTTTTTTTTTTTTTTTTTTTTTTTTTTTTTTTTTTTCTTTTGAATTACCGGTACTAAGTCAAGAGAGGGGTTGTTGTTAGGTTAGGGGTGATTCTGTGCAAAAGAAGTACAATTTGACTGCAGTGAACATATTGGCTTTCAAACAAGATCACTTGCACACAAAAAGTTACTTTTACCAAGTGTCTTTTATAAAAAAAAATTACTGGTGAAAAAAACAAACAAAAACACAACAAATAATAAATTGTTAGAAAACCTATCAGACAGTTGTTTCATCTGTACTTCCATTTTGAATACATAAATTACTCATTTCTTTTTCGCTGTCACTACTATCATCCATCATCCTTATCTCCACAAAGACACTTGTTCGTTTCCCCATTGTTTTCCCCTTTCTGAGCCTCATTGCCACCAATGATTTCATTGGTTAAATTTTCCTGAGAAATTATTGCACAAGCATCATGGATGTCCTGATTTTCGTTACTGAGATGAACCATATTTATAATTTCTAGACTAGCATTTTTGGATGAATTATTTGAGCTTGCAGTTTCATACTCAGATATACTGGCTGAATCTGTCGGGGATGGGAAGTTTGTAACTCCCGTTTCCACAGTTGAAATCATCAACAAATAACATGGACTCTGTCCTAACACATTCAGTATCAAAAACAGTTCGACAGTTGTCCAAGTTCATTGTTTCCAAAATTTTTAACACATGCTGTTGTTGAAGTTTATATTTTTCTCGAGCTCGTCCCAACTGCATAGAACCATACTCACGAATCTTTACCAACTGGTTATTGTAGCGATCTCGTAGCTGTTCTACTTGATGTGAGCTGTAATCACGTAGCTTCCCAAGTTGATAATTATAATTGTCTTTAATTGTATCCACCTTGTGTGAGGCACCTTCTCTGATGTGACTAGCACCACTTCTGAATCTTGCCCTCTGGTGGACATAGTTTTCGCGTAATTTGGCAACCCGATTGTGATATGTATCTCGAATTTTGGCTAATTGTGAATTATAGTTTTCTTTAAGGCGACCCAGCTGAGTGGATCTGTAGTTGTCTAAGTTTTCTATTATTTGAAGAATTGCTTCTCTGCGTCTTTGGTTGATACACCGCACAGCTAGATATGTTATCACAACATGTATAAGATTTAACATAAAGAATGAGGCAGAACATCCTAGACCAACTAACACGCTCATTATTTTTACTTCTGGCAAGATATCCTGATCAAGTCGAAGAGTTATTTCTAACGAGGACACATTTCCAAGTGGGTCCTCAACTTTGCAAGTATATGGTCCAGAATCCATACGGAGAACATAATCAATGTAAAGAGAACCATCTTGTAGAACCACCATTCTTTCCCTCCAGGACTCCAGCTCTGAATAATATGAATCTGAGCTATGCCACTCATGATCTTTATGGAAACTTCCATTTTGTAAATCCACATCTGCTAATGATGGAATGCCCTCGTAAAATCAAATGATGATAATTGTGAAAAGTCAGGTGTCTGTTTCTTGAGGTAATCCAGGTGATTTTAGCACTTGATAATCCCTGGATGTTACAAGTTAATCTTACAGATGATCCTATCCTAGCAGTAACGTAAGAACTGTTGGTACTAACATTGAACAGATCACAGTGTAACTCTTCCCTATCTTGTTTAATAAGCTGGTACTCATTATTGGAATTTGAAGATGAACACATTAACTGGTCTTTATATAAAATATTTGGATTTGTATCGTTACTTTGGATATTTTTAACTAACCAATCTAATCCACAGTCGCATATAAACGTATTTCCCCTGTAAATCCACACTTAAGTTGCGTAAATCTGGAAAAGTTGCTGGCGGAATATTGGAAATATTATTGAAGCTTAGATTTAAATAATTAAGATGATCTAATTCAGAAAACAAATGTATATGAATGAAAGATAACTTCGGATTTTGGCACATAGTTAAGGTCTGTAGCGTCTTTAATCCAGAAAACACATCTTTGGATAAATACACTAAATTATCCATTTGCGAAATTGATAAATCTGTCAGTTTTGAAAGTGAATGAAATGCTTGGTCATTAATTTCTGTAAGTTTGTTTCTATCCAGAGTTAAGGTTTTCAGGGTGGACACAGATTCCAAGGCATCGTTAGTAATATAGGTTATTTGGTTTCCATTCAGCTGTAATTTAATAAGTCCTGGTAAAATCGGGAATGATTCACTGTCAATATATGGAATGAGATTGTTACTGAGATCTAGGAACTTCAATTTGTCGAGACCATGGAACTGCTGTCCAGTTTAGCACTTTAATTTCGTTCTCTTTGAGTATTAACTCTTCAACATCAGAAAGCAATGTTAAATTTATTTCCAGAATGGAAGAAAGACTTTGGGTTAAATCAAGGGAGTTAATCATCTCAAGGTCCTGTTATACCATCTAGAAAAGATATATTATTGTAACTAAGATTTAAATGCTTTAGATTTTGGATTCCGGTAAAGGAATTATGTTCTATATGTGTTAATCCATTATTTGCTAAATTAAGTTCATTCAAGTTAGTAATGTTTTGGAAAGCCCTTTGGTGTAGCATACTTATTCTATTATTCTGAAGGTAAAGCGTACTTATGTTCAATCCAGTGGGTAAATTTATTGCACTGATTTGGTTTGAACTGAGATCCAACATTTTCAAATGGACCAGATGGTCTAAACCATATTTTAGGTCTGTGATTTTGTTACCGTGGAGACTTAGAATGTTTGTGTTAGCAGGTATCCCCATGGGAACGCTAGTTAAGGAACCGTTCATACATTTGACGGTGACTGTCCCAGAATAGTCTTCACAAGAACACTGAGGTGGGCATCCTTGTACAAACACTTACATTTACTAATATCACTAACACTCCTGCCAGGAAGAGTATCCATTGTTGAACCCCATACATCATCAATGCTGGTTATCAGAATGTACGAAAAAAAAAAAGGAATTATTCTTATTATCTAGCACACAAATATGTTGTGGTTTTCTCCACTGATACTTTGTCACATATATCCAATTTTAGAACATAATTCCCTATTGTGTAATATGCATTAAGTCCACCTAGTTGATAGATATCACAGAAGCCTCAAATTTTGAAGTAATTCTGACATACGATGTATGAAATAGCTACACTTTCTTTACTATTGTATAAGTTAACAAGTATTGGAGATATCTCAGTTTTTATTCATCCTGGTCGGTAATATTTATCATGTAGTGTGCAGACACAGTTCTTCATCACCTTTCATAATTACCAAGATTAATCAAGTCAGGAGGATTTTATTTGTACTGCATCAATGGTATAGGTTGTTCTGTTTACTTTGTTACTTCCGTTCATTAGGCTGGTGTTTATGTTATACATCAATGGTAACTGTAAAAGGTCCTCAACTCACATCTGTAAAATAAATTAAAAAAAACAACCATAAGTTTTCTTTATCATTGTATTGTTATACTGCAGTTTTAGTATTTGAAATGTAATACAGTTTGTATGTCTGAAGAAATGTGAGAATTATGTGGAGTAATGTTGTTTTAAGCCCCAGGCAAGATTTTTTTTTTTTTTTTTTTTTTAATTTTATTATTATTATTTTTTTTTTTTTTTTACTAATATTTGAGTTATCAGTTCAGGGATTGTTTAGGAAACTGGACTGACCAGAAAAAAACAACAAAACATCAGCAAGTAAACTAACATACTTTTTCACACTAAGATCTGCCTAGTTAGAGAATTTGAACTTGAATAGTGAGAGGTCCTGAGATTTAAATTAACTTTTGTGTGGAATAATGAAAAGGCCACTTGAGTAATAAAATTTTTTTGTTGATTTTCTCAGTTTTTAACTGAATAAAGGGATAAGGTCAGGAAAACCTTTTGCATGAAAAATAACTTGAAGCAGGTTATTTATGATATTTGGAAAACAGGGGTCAAGTTATTTTAGTGTTACTGTACATTATTTAGATATTTGATCTTAATGATACTTTTGCCAATATCTACTGCTGACATTTATTTGATGTGTGGACCTTTTGATGCTTGGCCAACATCAACATCTGACATTTACTGTATATATGATTGAAGATATAAATCTTAATAAATAAGATTTCTGTACATCACCCCCCTCTCTCTCTCTCTCTCTCTCTCTCTCTCTCTCTCTCTCTCTCTCTCTCTCTCTCTCTCTCTCTCTCTCTGTGTGTGTGTGTGTGTGTGTGTGTCGTGTGTTTATAATAGCTTCTCTAGGGCATAGATAAGTGCAGTAGCCCTTTTATTTCCCATACCACAAGAGAATTAATTAATTTGCATTGCTGCATGGTTTATTAATGGACCAGATAGATAGATACTGTTTACATATCTTCTGATATTAAGCTTGTAATCTTTCAGACTGATTTATTGGTGGTTTTGATTCTTTTAGGGTGTGAGATTGCGAGCTGAGTATTTGCTTTATTCATTCTATGGATCTCAACTGATCAAATTAAAAATTTTATGTTTTCTTTATGTTTGGTGTTGTATATATGTAACACAAATACCAGTTAAATTTTGATGTGCCAGATGTGCACATTTCGGAAATTCATTCCTCATCAGTGACATAAAGACAGAAAAGTTTGATAGATAATAAACATAAGCCAAACAGTTGAAAATAATGAATCTAAAGTTCAACAATTATATTACCGTAATCCAAATCTAGCTAAGGAATGCTTTGCATGAGGGAACAAACCTGTATCTGTTTAATAAAAAAAAAAGTAAAATATTTATTTTCTGACTTTTTTGTGTGTGTTGGAACCTGGGATTAAAGTTCTAAGCCTCTCTGTCACTTAAAGAGTAATTATCATTTATGTGATTTGAATGTTTCTAAAATTGAAAACTTCATCACATACATATATACTTTTTAGAGAGAGTCCCCCCCACACACACACACACACACAGTGGGTGAGATTAGGGGGTTAAGTGGAAGATTTAGAATTTTAAATGTAAAGTGCTGGTTTGATTTGTAGAGTTGACCTCCTTTCCCTCATGCATCCAGTCAATCTTTTTCATATTATCTACCAGTTTGTAAGAATTGTAACAGGTAAAAAGCTCTTTCTGTAGATCTGCAAATGAGTGGTTAAAAGTTCAAGGTTATACTTGATGCTAAGATTAGCAAGCATGTTGATAGAAAAAACAGAATTAATCAGCCAGGCTTCAAGTAATCGTATTTAAATCAGAAATCCAGGCATCTGGTTTTGAAACAAGAAAATTAGTCATGTTTTATTGCTTCTGCAGTTGTAATTGATTCAAAGAAACTAATAGAAGTTATATTATCTTTTTTTGAAAAAAATTTAATACATTTACTAAATAACTTAGATGTTTTGGTATCTTAGTCTGTGGAGCCATGTTATGTGAAACATAGCCAAATAACAAGTGTTTTAATGAGGGGGTTCTTTGTTTCATAATTGGTTTAAAGTACATGTATTGTCTGCTAGGAAATGTATGGTAAAAGAAATCTAAGACTGAATAGTTTAGGTAAACTCTTTTTCCCTAATATGCCCATCTATCATGAAGAGAAAATTTTTATCAGACGAGGGTAAAATGTTGCAAAAAAGGACAATATAAAAACGATTTTTTCTTAAGAGGCTGATACTAGCAAGGGCATTCTGTAATTCTAGCATAGAATTTCAATCAGAAAGATTTATTTGTAGTAAAGAACTTTGTTTTCTTTAAGACAAGATTCCATACACATTGAGTGGGTGGGGAGGGGAGGCTTAGTGGCCGAGTGGTCTAAAGTGCATGTTTTGTGTCACATATCTCTCACAGCCTAGGCTCAAATCCTGCTCAGGCAGGTCGAAGAGTGAGAAAGTTTGTCAGGTTGCGAACCAAAGGTCAGTAATTTTCTCTGGGTATTCCTTCCAACATTCTAGAACTGACTGTCTCAATATAAGTGAAAGAATTTTGTCACAATTGCTCCCTCCAGACTTCACCCCTTATGCACTTCATTTCTGTATCTATATTGCAATGTTAGGCATTGAGGTTTAAGGTACATTTATTTGAGTCTATCTGCATGGCTTATTTTGTTGCTGAATTTCTATATAGGTACACACACCTGGAATGTTTTGCTACCATTAAAGTGTAGAGAGTTATTATCACTTCATTATTTATAACTTGTAGTACATATAACAGTATTTATATTGTTTACATTCATTTGTTTATCATTCCATTTCTGTATAGATAATTGATAATTTAGGTTATAATCATACCATAAATTGACCAATTATATATATGGATTGTGTACTTTGCATAGCATGACTGAGACATTATACTCATTAAAGAAATGTTTTATTTAGGAGAAGGGAACCTGGTGTATTAGTGATTACAT
This sequence comes from Tegillarca granosa, assembly GCA_029721355.1. Taxonomy (NCBI): domain Eukaryota; kingdom Metazoa; phylum Mollusca; class Bivalvia; order Arcoida; family Arcidae; genus Tegillarca; species Tegillarca granosa. The sequence continues at coordinate 9,926,277 of CM056604.1, forward strand.
AGCCAAAAGCACTTTCACCATCATTGTCAATTTGCTTGCAGAAGGTTGGTGGATTTTTGATTGCTCCAGCTTTCTCCACCATCGTAGAATTGTCAGCCTCATTTTAATTCTTAATTGTGCGAAAAACTTCATTAATTGACCCTGCTAAACTCTTTTATTCATTGTTGATATCATAATGGCATGTCCATATGCAAATTTTTTTTAGATTTACAATTGCTTTCAAATGTGCTCTCTCTCTCTCTCTCTCTCTCTCTCTCTCTCTCTCTCTCTCTCTCTCTCTCTCTCTCTCTCTCTCTCTCGTATACATCTTTTTTTCATATTTATGCCCTTTCAAACATGTCACAGCTTGGACGATTTTTCTTGAAAAACAAAGTGGAAGTCAAGTTCCTTTAAAAATGATTTTTAAAACTATATTAGTAAATATCTATAAAAATAATTATAATCAATATTACATGATAAAGATCTATTAGATCAATGTGTACACAAGGCCTATATAAACTATTTTGTCTGTCTGTCAGTCAGTTATTTATCTTATTGATTTTGTTTTATTGATGTAGATATCTAAGTCAGTATCAACAACTGTTGTTTAGAATTGCTTCACTAAAATTATAACGTCTAAATTTTCATCAAATATAGAGATATTTATGTATTGATTATTATATTGCATGGTAAAATAATATTTGAGATTGAAATTGAGTAACTTCAATAAACCTAGCATAGGCTAATGACACTGTGTCCATTCATGTCTATTGTCACCCAGTATCCATCAAGTTGTCTGTTGTCACCCAGTGTCTGTCCAGTCATCTGTTGTCACCCAGTGTCCATCCAGTCATCTGTTGTCACACAGTGAACATCCAGTCATTTTTTGTCACTCAGTTTCCATCCTGTTATCTGTCATCATCTAGTGTCCATCCAGTCATCTGTTGACATCCAGTGTCCATCCAGCCATCTGTTGTCACTCAATATCAAACCAGTCATCTGTTATCACCCAGTATTCAACCAGTCATCTGTTATCACCCAGTATTCAACCAGTCATATGTTGTCATCCAGTGTCCATCCAGTTATCTGTTGTCATCCAGTGTCCATCCAGTCATCTGTTGTCACTCAATATCCAACCAGTCATCTGTTATCACCCAGTATTCAACCAGTCATCTGTTGCCATCCAGTATTCAACCAGTCATCTGTTGTCATCCAGTGTCCATCCAGTCATCTGTTGTCACTCAATATCCAACCAGTCATCTGTTATCACCCAGTATTCAACCAGTCATCTGCTGTCACCCAGTGTCCATCCAGTCATCTGTTGTCATCCAGTGTCCATCCAGTCATCTGTTGTCACTCAATATCCAACCAGTCGTCTGTTATCACCTAGTATTCAACCAGTCATCTGTTATCACCCAGTATTCAACCAGTCATATGTTGTCATCCAGTGTCCATCCAGTCATCTGTTGTCATCCAGTGTCCATCCAGTCATCTGTTGTCACTCAATATCCAACCAGTTGTCTGTTATCACCCAGTATTCAACCAGTCATCTGTTGTCATCCAGTGTCCAACCAGTCATCTGATGTCATTCAGTGTCCATCCAGTCATCTGTTGTCATCCAGTGTCCATCCAGTCATCTGTTGTCATCCAGTGTCCATCCAGTCATGTTGTCATCCAGTGTCCATTCAGTCATCTGTTGTCATCCAGTGTCCATCCAGTCATGTTGTCATCTAGTGCCCATCCAGTCATCTGTTGTCACTCAATATCCAACCAGTCGTCTGTTGTCATCCAGTTTTGAACCAGTCATCTGTTGTCATCCAGTGTCCAACCAGTCATCTGTTGTCATCCAGTGTCCATCCAGTCATCTGTTGTCATCCAGTGTCCATCCAGTCATCTGTTGTCATCCAGTGTCCATCCAGTCATCTGTTGTCATCCAGTGTCCATCCAGTCGTGTTGTTACTCAGTGTCTTTGTAGTTATTCATATACATTTGATATCATTTCGGACCTATAACTTTAACCAATTTCATTATGAAGAGATGTCACAAAATCAGGTTTTACTGTATAATATTGAAATACAGGTTGAGTTGAAGAATTAGTCTAATGGTTCTGGAATTATTGCTGCATCATTAAGGCTGTTTGGTTTTGGAGTATAAAGCATGCTTTGGGTTGCTCTATTTTTCCTTTCATTCTTTTATTGTTTGTACTTATTATCCCCATTCATATAATATTTATATTTAATATTTATATTATATGGATGTGACAATGGTCAAGTGGTTTTCAGAAGTGGCCTGGATATTATCAGTTATATCTATTGATAAAGACTACTAGTACCAGTCTTATGTTTAATGATATGCATACCTTACACTTATATTTCCTATTTAAAATCATAAAATCTTTCCTGAATTTCTTTTTAAAACAAAACATGGTGAGATATATTTTTTGGATCAGCTGGTTAGTTAGTCAAATTCAAGTCTGACCTTGGCCGATGTATATTCCTGTTTTTATGCTGTGAAGTTACTGAGAGTACAAGTTTTCCCCATGGTACACCCATTCACCCCCTTACTCAACATTTCCTTCTGTGCTTATGACTGTTATTTATTGCTGCATGCCTCTACCTCTGTGGCATTATCATCATTTTCAAAGGCAGCTGAATGTTAAAGCAGTATTATTTCTTTTAAAAAGTAAGCTTTGTTTAGTGGAGGGGAGGAATATTGTAAAAAAAATTAGCATTATGAAGGGAGGGGGAGGGGAGGGGAGGGCTTTTCTACATGTTTAATAACATTTCATTATGCATGGAACAATAATGTGAAATATAAAACATATAAGATAAGATAAAACCCATTTTCAGTTATATATATATATTATATATGTCACATGTTGTACTAGGTAAAGTAATCATTTTTGTTTTTCCTGGATATAAGTGGCTTTACATTACAGCTTTTCAGGATGTGTGTTTGATGGCTTAAAACGTTACAGCTTGTTAATGATTTCCTACATCAGGAAATTCTCTTTTCCTGTTTGTTATAGTCAGGAAAGCTCATGTATACATACATAGTTGTGTGAACACATACATCATTGTACTCTGGACTTCATAACACTTTTTTAGAATAAAATTTCGGGCAATTAATTTGGGGGGAGGGACAGGAATTTTTTTTCCCCAGTAATTATTTTAAAAAAAATGTACTTTGGACTAGTAATATTTCCAAAGTTCTCAATTTTTTTAATTTATTTATTTATTTTTTTTTTTTTGGACATATTCATTGCCACAGAAAGTTGGCTTTTTCTCCTTTAATTATTAAGAAAAAGTTGTACTTTGAACTTAAAGTATTTTCAAGGTTACAAATTTTGGAGCATATTTATTGTGAGGAAATTCCCTTTTTCCTTGGTAATTATTAAAGGTATAATTGTAATAAAGACTGGAAATATTTTCAAGGTTACAGATTTTGGGGCACATTTATTGACAGAAAAATTGCTCTACCTAAAAATTAAATTAACATTTAGACATGTATATTTATTACCAGACTGGCATAAATTTGTATTTAAAGACAAACGGGTGCCCCAGGGCAATAGACAGTTAGATTTATATATATATGTATTATAACCCTAGGACCAGTTTATTTATAGTACAGTAAAGTGATGGTTTTAGATATAACAGTAAGGCAAATTTCTAGATTTATTTTGCTAAGAAATGCCATTATCTCAGTGTTTAAGGAAATATAAAAAATTTAGTCTCCATTATCCCATAATCTTTAAACGGAAAATAAAAAATAAAAAAGGAAGTCCCTTTTTTCATACCCCATTTGAATAAAAAATATTGCATGTTACCTTGATGTAAGAATTTAACATTATTATTCAAGAAAATACTTTACCTGCATTATATATGTTTTTTGTTTTAATAATGTACATGCTTACCTAATCCTAATTCTTCACTTTTTACATTTCTTCCCCTTAAAATTTTAACATTTTTTCCAATACAAAATTCAAACGTTTTTCCTGTTTAAAGGTTCATACGTAAAACAATATTACTTTCAGTATGCTGAGGAAAGATTTAAATTAAAGTCACTGTGGTTTACACATATGTTGAAATGAACATTTTATGTAAAAATACATGTACTTACATTATTTTTAGCTTTAAATGACCACTGGTTTGTCAGACTGTTTTAGAAATCGATATTAGCAGGTTACAGTGAGTGGTCAGTCCCACATACCTGTCCAGTGTTTTTGTATTCCCGATAATATTCTGTCCATTTGTCAGATGTAAACATCCCTGTTATCTGACAGACATTATGTATGTAAATAAACAACCAGAGATAATTCTCACTGATGCTATAATAGTCCACATCATAGAGGTCGTTAACATATCATGTGACTTAGTGAAAAGGTCACCTAGTCACATGATAAAAGCATACAAATGTTACATATAACTGTTCACCAGTGTCTGTGTTTAACTGGTACAGAGTATAGGTGATAAATGATTTATTATCAGCATAAATAATGTAAATTGTGTATTCTATGTGCATAGTTTTTTACTTCGAGGTCAAAGTTCATGTAATTAAAACAGCTGTTCTTGTTAAATGATTTTTGCAAATTTTAATCTCCATTTAAATATGCCAGTAGTCAATATTATTGATGAAAATAATGATTTAAATAATAAAGTAGTTTAACATGTAGTAGCATTGTTGGTGCAAGTTCTACTGCTCGACTTGTGGAAAACATATTAACGATAATAGCCTCCCCCACAAACACTAAAACATACAGAAGAAATCAAGTGGAATTGTAGGTTAATTAATGTCAAAAGTGGTCTTTAAAGGGTGGGGGGAGAGTTGGTATTCATTCTTCTTCAAAGACTTCCAATTTGTGTCCCTGCTGTTGTTGATGGTGTTTTATGGTCATTAAAAGGCATTTGCCAGTAACTTCTACGCATAACTCATGAATGTAGTTAAGATCCACTTTACTCTACATCAGAGTTTTGAAAAAAGGACCAAATATCAAAATTCTGCTTTTGTTGTGTAAAGAAACTTTGTTATCTATAGGTTAATTAATTTCTAAATTTGGTTATACCATACTGCTGTGCAATATTAACATAAACTAACACAATTCTTTTTGATGTTATACTCCTTGTAACAATGATGTTAAAACACAAGTTGTTCCTTAAATAGTTTGCTGTCAAGGATAAAATTTAGAAGTCTTATGAATGCACAAGACATTTGAAAGGATGCCTTTAGATAAATAAATGTTATACAAGTAAAGGAATTGAATTATTGGCTTCTTCAACTTAATTTGTTAGATAGGTTTTCAGTATAAGAGGGTAAAATGATGGCAGTCTGGTCGCTGTAGGCAGATAGTAGTGGATAGAAATAAACTCTTAATAAAAGAGAATTTATGTGTCAACTCTTAACTTAGATAAGTGGGATGGCTTGGATGAATTCCAGTAGTACTATTTCCACACTACTGGGCATTTAATTTAGTGTCTATCCAAAGTCAAGATGATTTGATGATTTCATCATCATTGATTGTGCATGTATACATGTGTATCTGTGTCTGTTGTATATGTGTTTTTTTTCTCTCCATTTTTTTTTTGTTTTTTTTTTTGTGTAATACTTTATCACATTACTTGCAAATTTTATGTTGTGTTCTTGGATGTATTGGCCATTGCCAAGAACATATTTTTCAGTTGCAAATTTACTCTATTCTATATATAGGTTTTTTAAAACACACACACACACACATACACACACGATAAATTGATTTATCTAGGAGGAAAAGTACGACACATTAATTATTTTGTATCATGAAAGTATCTATTGTTTTAAGTACAGTTATGTCTATGCATATTCATGTTGGTTTTTCTAAATCTAGTCTAAAGCTCGAGGGAATTTTATAAGTGACGTATTAGGAGAGATCTATTGTATAAACTTCTGAATAATGTATAATTACCATCTTAAATAAGGAAATCTTTCACTTTGTTTGTTTATCTCCCAGTCATTGGAAGAGATCCGCGATCAATGATCGCCTAACATAAACTGTTGTTATATCATTAGGTAGCTGTCTTGATATATCGGGGTATATGTAGCCAAAGTCACAACCCCTCACATAGTCAAAACTCCTAACGTTTTTGTTTATTGTGGTATTTGTTTTCAAGTTGAGATGTTGATAAATTAGCAGTTATATTTCTGAATCATTAGATCTGTTCGTGGCAGCTGAATTTGATTATTGCATAGAAAGATGGTGTTATTTAGCAGCTATCCCTTCTTTTTTTTTTTTTTTTTTTTTTTTTTTTTTATATTAAGAAAATATTCACCTTTCTTAATTCACCTTTGTTTGGTTATTTATCGGAATGTAGCTGCAATGATGCTGATGCAGCCTTTTTTACATTTAATATTTGGTAATAAATTTATTAAATGAAAAAATGTTGCCATAGTAACAGTTTAGTTTTCTGAGAGAGAGAGAGAGAGAGAGAGAGAGGGAGTAGTGAAACAAAAACCTGAATGTCATCTTTTTGTGCATACAACATAAGTTATCAAGTATATATCTGCCAGTGTAAACATTTTCAATATGTTAAACTTCCCAAGTGACACACTTTCCTTGGTAATGAGATATTTGGGATGTGCATGTATTAATTTTCAGTTATGCTGAGGTTTAAAGTTGGTGAAAAGTATCAAATATTATTGAAGTTTATAGAAAAATTTCCTGAAATTTTTGCATTAAAAAACCCAATGACTAAGGCAACAGTTCTTCAATTAATTTAATTGTAATATATTTACATTTTTATTTTGCATACACATGATAAAATAAATTACTTTTTCTCTGTGTTTTTTATAACAAAGAAGAAAGTTCATACATCCTTTCATTCATCCCACATTTTAAACCACAGTTTGATATTTATCCGGCAATAATTGTGAAGCATCTTTTAGAGAAAGGATGACATAATTTCCCTCAACTTATACAAAATTTACCTGTTTATTTGTTGTCATTTTCAGTGAATCACAAATCTCCCAACCATCATGTTCACAAATGTTTAAATCTTTCCTTATATAATTCTGCCTTGTTTTCATCTGCTGCAGCAGTGATCAGTCTCCATATTGTAATGACCTTGGACCAGTCCATGTCAGATTATGGATAGATCAAGTTGTTTTATTGCCGTTATAGGGGTGTATAGGTTGTAATCAATGAGAGCCAGATGTAGAGTTGTACAGAGTGGATAATCAATATCTGACTGATTGGATCACCAGTGCAAGATGTAATTAACTAAAAAATAAGATCCTTAGCAGTATATTAATATGCTTGTTGATCAATTAAGCACTTGATTTGTGAGACAGTGAATGAAAATTCTTTTTATAGTGAAAATGCTGTTTTCAGTGTGCCCTTGTCAATTTTAAAATAAAAAATAATAGATAAAAAAACAAAGATTTTAAGTTATGTAAGAAAAAATTCTATAAATTATGTAGTAAAGTTAAGTAGTGGAATTCATTTGCAAGTAAAATAGTAACTTATGTATATTTATCTATATATGTGTAATTTTTTTTTTAAAATGATGATTTTTTGAAATATAAAATGAAGTTCAGTTATAAATATTTACAGTGGAACCTTTTGTAAACAGAATCAACCTCCATTGTTTTGACCTTGGATTCAGTGATACATTTTTTTCTTGTTTCTTATAAATAAATCTAATTAAACTAAATCTTTCTAATCTGAACAAAATCTTCAGATTTGATTAGACAGGTATTTATATAGCTTTCCATATCTCGTGTCAGTTGTCAATTTGAATTTTCTTACATGGTCATCAGCTAGTCAGCAGTTCAATTCATATTGGCTGATACTATCTGTTGTGGGTCAATTAGTTGATGTTTTTATTAAGTCCTGAATTTAGCACTTTCCAGTGAATAAAAAATTGATAGGTATTATTATCACTTATAGAAGAAGGTGAAAATGTAACCAATTAGAGTGGGTGGGTGGCTTATACAAATACAATATATCCTTTATGTAGAAAGGGCACATAGGAAACTAAAAATGCTGATATATAGATTTTACCACAAAGGATTTTTTCGATAAATATGAACAGTGCAAAAGTGTGTTAGTAAAATACAATGCCCCTCCTTTCCCAGAAATGGCTGCACATTAAGAATTTGTATTCTTGAAAATGTCCTTTTATATCAAACATCAGATTGTTATGGTATTTAGAAATTGGGCATTATTCATTTTAGAAAATAAAGATGTTTTGATACTTTAGGTTAGCACAAACATAGATTCAAATAGCATTAGGGTATATTCTAATTTTTTTATTGAAATTTTAATTATTAGTAATTCTTGAGTTAAGTAGGCTAGTAGCTATATAGTTATTCCTTCTTTTTCAGTGTAAAGATTTTGTAAAAGCAGGAGCATTCAAGGGAAATAATCCAGCAGAGGTTGTACAGTCATGTGACATAACATTTTCCTGTGTGGCTGATTCTACAGCAGTAAAAGATGTAAGTTTGTTTATGAGATTTCTGAAAACCTAAAGTAACTTATAAGAAAATCTTATCTCTGTCCATTGGAAAAATTTTATCACATTTTCTCTTAATGCCAAGTTTGAATCTCACTTGGGCAATTCCTTACATCAGAGCTGACTGTTTAGATCTTGATTAAGGTATAAAACACTAGATTACCCAAACCTTAAAAATCATGCAGTTATTTTTTTCTGTTAAAACTTTCTTTCTTTTTCTTTTCGAAAAAAAAAAAAAAAGAAAGAAAAAAAAAAAAAACGCCAAAACTATATATTTGAGCCTTGGTGGCTGATTAGTCCAAAGCACCAGTTTACTGATCGCAATGCCTCTCATCACCTATTTTTGAATCCAACTTTAGAATTTAGAATCTGTTAATAGATTTGTAAATTTGTCTGCAAAACCTTGGTAGTTTTCTCAGGGGACTTCAGTTTCCCTCATCATCCAAGGACTGATCCAAGAGTATTCTTTTACTGGGCACCATTACTTTACTTTACTTCATACTACATGTTACTGTAAATTCTTTTAGATGGCTAGCTTTTAGTAATTCATAATGTTCAATTATTAATCATTTCAGTATTATTATGACAGATTGACAGTCCTGATAACAAATAGCAGAGCTGGGTGAAACATGTCAGTAGGAGAGAGAGAGAGAGAGAGAGAAAATGCAAGCTCATTTTGTTGTTTCCATCTGTAATTATAATACTTTCAGATTATTTTGAATTGATAAATATTGCATTTTGTTCTTAGTATTTATAATTTTTTCATGTTTTTAATTTATTTAGCTGGTATTTGGTAACTCAGGTGTTTTACAGGGGATCACAAGGGGGAAATGTTATGTAGAAATGTCCACAATAGATGAAGAAACAATGCAAGATGTCGGTGAAGTAAGTAATTTTGAAAGATAAAAGAAGAAAAAAAAACATGAGACACAGTTACATAAAAAGAGTTCCATTATCTACCTTTTAAAATTTTTATTTTACTGAAAAAAGGCCACTTTAAACATTGTTTAAAAAAATAAAACTTATGCAGGTGGTGGGTAAATAAAGAAGTCTTGCATTAAATATGACTGTTAATTGTTAATTTTTCACCTTTTCAGAAAAGATAATGTTTAAGTTTTGGGAAAAAATTTATTTGTTTATAATTCACAAGTAGCAGCTAAATACTAAATATAATGATTAAATGGGCCAATAACACTATCGAGTTGTCGCCCCCTGATCCACTAGAAGGGCTACTACTTCCGGGGAGTTCACAGTTGTAAACAACTTGGTTGCTACTATTATGTATCTATTAAATGCCCGGTGTATTAGTTTTAATGCATCGATTCTTTTATGTAAAAAGTTATACATAGACTGGACTGTTGTTTTAAATACATGTTTTACTTAAAATTAATTATCTTTACTTGTCATTGAAATTTTACAGTGTTAAAAATCGATTTTATACGATTTGACGATGCGTATGTTGACCTTATCTGGACACGTGCTCAGTTAATGGGGAGGGTAAGCCCATAGAATTTATCAATTTAATAAATTAATTTAATAAAATGGGGAAATTAATCATCATATGTTGCAATTTTTATTGTAAATAGTGAATTTATACTTAGTTATCAGTCTCATACACGCGTAACCTGGATATAAGTAATATATGGTTGACTTGGATTTTGGTGTACATATAAAAAATGTTACAGAATTAAACGTCGTAAATCTGAATTAATTTTTTTTTTTCATTTTCAAGTATTGAGAATTATTATTCACTTACTGATGCCAGAGAGATACAATATGTAATATTAAACATGAAAACAGTTAAAAATTATAAATCAAAAAAAACACACACTTGTGTCGTATTTATTAACACGATCTACAGTATTTATTTACCAATAAAGGAAAATATTACTTAATTCAATAAAATCAAAAAGTAACGACTACATACAATGAATTTTTGTGTTATGATTCGATTTATATATCTTCCGTTTTATATTATTATTTAAGGTTTATGAAAACCCTTGTCAGTACAAGCGATATGTCTAAAACAACATGCAATAATTATTATAATCACAGTTTTTGAAAACATAACAATTGGTATTCAAAACAAAGTGAAAACGTTTCAACTAAAACAAACCGAAGCCAATTTATTACTATCGGCAAATGGTTTTGCTGGAGAAAGAGAGAGAGAGAGATTTAAAATGAAAGCTTATTTTCAGAAAATATTCGAATATAGTCAATATAAGTGATAATAGAAAAAAAAAGAAGTTCGAAGCAATTATGAGTGATAGAGAGAAAATGCTCGTAGTCATTATGAGTGATAGAGAGAAAAGGGCACGTAGTGATTTTAAGTGATAGAGAGAAAAGACTCGTAGTGATTATGACTGATAGAGAGAAAAGGACCTGTAGTGATTATGAGTGATAGAGAGAAAAGGACCTATAGTGATTATGACTGATAGAGAGAAAAGGACCTGTAGTGATTATGAGTGATAGAGAGAAAACACAGTAATTATTACTGATAGAGAGAAAAGTCGTAGTAATTAAGAGTGATAGAGAGAAAAGGGATTGTAGAGATTATGACTGACAGAAGAAAGAACGTAGTGATTATGAGTGATAGAGAGAAAAGGACTCGTATTGATTATGGCTGATAGAGAGAAAAGGTCTCTTAGTGATTATAACTGATACAAAGATAAATAATTAGTGTTTTTTAATTATTTTTGAATTTTTATATTGACTAATAATTTAACATGGCTTGCCTAATTATCAAATTTGTTCAAAATGGGCTTTAGTAACTGTGAAATGTGTTCAGATTATCTCAAATTGAATACCAATTATGGTTGTTTACTGTAAACAACTTCCTTCCATCAAATATACAAGTGTCAAAAATTTTCAAGGTATTTTGGGAAAATAAAAACCTTTGAAGTATAGAAAGTCGGGATAAGTGTGTATATTAGACCATGTCAAGGTGTGGATATACACAGGTATCTTGAAATACCTGTGTATATTCATCTGTTGATATACATATTAATTAAAGATCAATGGTCATATCCTTGTACCTGATACTATCTTGTATACATGAAAAGTTTTTAGCATGCAATATATGTTCAATTCCATAGGTAAAGACCTCCCCTATTACCTGATCAAGTGTCAAAATTAAGTCAACATAGACATCAACTCTGATTGCAAAAAATCGTTTTTTACACTGTTTGATTTAAATGACAAGTAGAGACAATAAAAATAAAATGCTTTTAATAACAAAAAATCTTCAAAGTTCATTTATTTGACCATTTTACATAAAACAATGGATGTATTTTAACTCAAACACCAGACATTTAATAGATAAAAGATAGTAGCAACCAAGTTGTTTACAACCGTGAACTCCCCGGAAGTAGTATCCCTCTAGCGGATCAGGGGCCGTAACTCAGTAGTGTTATTGGACCATTCTGAAGAAAGAAGCATTCATACCTATTGGACATGTTTCTATTACTTTTTTACCTGTCCGAGCTTGGGTTCTTCAGGTAAAATATCAAATGCTACTGTCCCAGTAATCTCAACAACAAAAAAAAAAAAAAAAAAAAAAAAAATTATTGCAATTAGCACAACAATGACTAAAGTATATATTCATGTAAACCAATTGCATAAGCACAATAATATTTCTTTATTTCACCAAGCTGGTTACATAACAAAATTCACAGACCCTATTAAAGATACTTTCAACACTTTCAGTACTTTGATTCTTATTGTTTTTATGTTTCAGGCTATATCAGCTAGAGGAGGTGTATTTTTAGAAGCTCCAGTGGTAGGAAGTAGAGTCCCAGCATTAGAAGGACAATTAATTATCTTAGCAGCAGGAGATAGAAAATTATATGATGACTGTTTTTCCTGTTTTGAAGCAATGGGCAAAAAAGCTTTATTTTTAGGTAATTGGTTACCCATCAGATAGAAAGAAATACCTCAAATGCCCTCTGTACACACACTTACAAAAAATCTTTAAAAATATAAAATTACAAAAATCTTTAAAAATATAAAAATATTAATTTAAAACAAAAATATTGATTGATTTTCATGTCTTGAACAAATAGCAAAGGAGCTTTATTTTTAGTCAACTGGTTACCTATGAGATAGAAATACATCAAATGCCCTCTATGCACACCATCAAAAATCTTTTTAAAATATTAAAATTTTGATAATGTTAACTGATTTTCATGTCTTGAACAATTGACAAAGAAGCTTTGTTTTTGAGTAATCTTATTTCATTAAGTTACTTGTAACTTGTTAACGCAACAAAATTAAAAGCTTTTTATTGCTCTCTCTCTCTACCCTCATTATAAATACTGAAGTATTGAATGTTTTTCATTTTTTGAGCAGTGGGCTAGAATTTTTGTATACTTGGGTAATAATTTACAAATTGAACACTTGGAAGTCTCAAATTTTGCTCACTGATATATATACTATAGAATTTCTTGTCTCAACAAAGTGAAAATTACTTAAATGAATCTGTTCAATCAAAATTTCTTTTAAATTTATTCATATAATGCTTTTGTGATGTCAGTCACTGATACAATTTTAATTTTTTTTTTCATTTACTTACAGATCCTTAAAGCAGGACATTTTCTTTGTTACTTGGTGAATTTGGTCTTACCTTTACTTTTGACCTGCCATTTTTTTTATATTTCACCACTTTCTCACAGCATTAATCAATCTTACTTGAATATGGATGTAATTGAATATTTACAGGTTCTGATGTCGGAGCAGCAACAAGAATGAAATTAATCATAAATATGTTTATGGGAACAGTAGTGGCCAGTCTGGCAGAGGCAATGGCTATGGCAGAGAAAGTTGGTCTAGACCAAGAAGATGTAGCAGAAGTATTCTCTTTAGGAGCATTATCATGTCCAACAGTTATACATAAAAGTCAGGGTAGGTATTGTGTATTAAAAAATCGTGTAGCATTTTGGACGGAAACATATGAATTATCACAGTACTGAGAGCACTAGATATTTTCCACAAACCAATTTTAAAATTGTGGGTAATTTGTTAAAGTGGAGGTTCACTAGGCTTCTAGTCTTTATTTTTTTTAGCTATTTATGAAACAAAGTGACTTCTCCTTAAGCCAAGATTAGGAAGAAATCACTTTAAAAAGTAGAAAGGTTTTCTGTGGTTAAGTTTCCAGTGTTAAAACACTTTACATTTCTGTTTTAATATTTTACTTGCATATTACATAAAGTGACATATTAATTCTTCACTCCAATGTAGATATTTCTTTGTTTTGTATATAAATTTACTTATAAATCTTTTTTTCTAATTCATTCAGCAAACACTGATATGATTTAAAAAACTTAGTGTTGTTGTAACTTGAAGTTCAAAGACATTTTTTCAATAACAGAGCAAAATGTATCAGCTTAAATTTCTGACAAAATTTGGATATATACCACTACCTTTCCTAAAAAAAATTATAATACAAATTGTGATACAACTAATATTTCAATGTAATTTTGTTGCTATTTCATTCAAATAGAAATTATTTTGAGTAAGAGTTATTCCCCTTTTGTAAGCACTCCTGTTAATGATTTTGTCTGATTTGATGTTTTTATTTTTGTACTCCTTTGTTAAAAAGGGTCATGTTGTTAGATATTGCATATTTGCCATTATTCATTAAATTTATTAAACAATGAGGGAGTTAATATCTTGCTTATGGACATACCACACAGCCTTGAATCACAAGTGTACATGCACTCAATATTGAACATTCTGTAGTATTTCTTCATAATTCTGTGTTATTTAATGTAAATTAATAATTTAAACATAATTTTTATAATTTACAGCAATTTTAAATCAGAAATATGATCCACATTTTCCTCTACAACATCAACAGAAGGACATACGTCTATCATTGTTACTGGGAGATAAGGTAGAACAACCTCTGTATGTAGCAGCAGCGGCCAACGAGGTAGGTATCTCGTTATGTCTCTGGTTTGACTTGACCCTGCTATCTGTTAATATTGCTTAGATAAGAAAATCCTTGTAAAAATGTACATTTCTAAATGTATCTAATTCACAAATCTGAAATCAGCAGTGTAAACTTGTCGTGTTTCGTATCGTTTATTTTGGTTTCATTTTACACCAGGTAGGTATCAGTTCTTCACTTATAGTTTATTGTTTTGATTATTTTTTTTAATGTTCATAATGTTTTATATAAATTCGTTTTTGTTGTTGTTTTTTGAGGTTTTTTTTTTACATGTTTTTTTTCACACTCTGTTTTCAAACATCAATCTTGTCATTTGGGAAGCTAGGGGTTTCATTAAAATAATATAAATTACCAATATTAACTAAAGAAATAAATTTCATTTAATTATCCATTGATTTAGGGAATAGTTACAGTCTTTATTACATCGAATGGTTTGCATGAGACTTTTTCATTTTCACAAAAAGTTTAAAGTTTATATTGACATAAAAAAGTATGGGGATGCATAAAAATGTTTTGACCTGGTTGCTATTTTTTTATACACACATAATTTGAATAAAAACTGCAGTTTATGTACTAATTTAATTACCGGTAAGCTGTAAGTATTTCCCTAAGGAGTTTAGGCCATTGGAAATTCTCTCCTTCTTTCTATTCTATTTTTAATCTGTACTTAATTTTGATTTGGTAGAAAAAAAGGCAATGAAATGATAAAGTCATATTGAAAATAATTTATTATTAAAAATTCACAAATTTAAGCATAGATTCTTAATGTTTAGGGTGCAAAGCAATTCTTATCCTATCGAAAGGGATTCAATCATACTCTTTTTACAATTAATTAATGTTAGTAACTATAAATTTTGACTTTGGATAAAGATTTCAGATATTTGAGAGTTATCTCTCTTGAGTTACATTGAAGGATAAGAAATTACAGCTGATTGCATTGATTTGTCTTAGTTTACAGGGAACTTTTGTAAATCAATTAATATCAATCATTTTCTTGCTTAACATGCCTTAATAATAATTAAAAAGAAAATATATTTTCAAGAAATAATTCAATGTTTCCTTTTTTAAAAATACCTTTATAATTATTAAAATGAAAATATATTTTCAAGAAATAATTCAATGTTTCCTTTTTAGCTCACCTGAGCTGAATGCTCAGATGAGCTATTGCTATCCATCTTCGTCCGTCGTGCGTCGTCCGTCGTGCGTAAACTTTTTACATTTTAATCTTCTCCTCCAAAACCACTGGGCCAAATTTAATGAAACTTGGTAACCATCATGCCTGGGTAAAGCCCTTTCAGATTTGCACAAATGAAGGAGTTATGTCCCCTTGGGGCCCCATAAGGGGGAAAATAGTGAAAAATTTTAAAAATCTTCTCATCTGAATCTACAAGAGATATACCTTAATTATTTCATTTATAACATCCTTAGGTCATCTATTTTCAGATTTGCACAAATGGTAGCCATGGGGCTCAAAATGGGGAAATTGTAAGGCACTTAGTGGGGAAATTGCTAAAAATTATATATTTGTCACCATATCTTGAAAACTATTAACTTTTTGTATAGGCATGTATATTAAAATATTGTAGGTATTGACATGACGATCATTTTGATATATGGTTCAAGGTCATATGTTCAAAGGTCAAGGTCACAGCTGTAAAAGAAGACTTAAATTGCTAATTGTCTTGAAAACTGTTAACTTTTTGTATAGGCATGTATATAAGAATATTGTTGGTATTGACATGACAATCATTTTGATATATGGTTCAAGGTCATATGTTCAAAGGTCAAGGTCACAGCTGCTGAAGAAGACATATTGCTAATTATCTTGAAAACTATTAACTTTTTGTGTAGGCATGTATATAAGAATATTGTAGGTATTGCTAAAGCGATCATTTTGATATATGGTTCAAGGTCATATGTTGAAAGGTCAAGGTCACAGCTTCAAAAGAAGAGTTAAATTGCTTATTATCTTGAAAACTATTAACTTTTTGTATAGGCATGTATATTAGAATATTGTAGGTATTGCGACAAAGATCATTTTGATATATGGTTCAAGGTCATATGTTGAAGTTCTAGGTCAAAGCTGCAAAATAAGACTTAAATTGCTAATTATCTTGAAAACTATTAACTTTTCCTATAGGCATGTTTATAAGAATATTGTAGGTATTGCGACAATGATCATTTTGATATATGGTTCATAGTCATATGTTGAAAGTTCAAGGTCACAGCTACAAAAGAAGACTTAAATTGCTAATTATCTTGAAAACTATGATCTTTTTGTATAGGCATGTATATTAGAATATTGCAGGTATTGCAACAACGGTCATTTTGATATAAGGTTCAAGGTCGTATGTTGAAGGGTCAAGGTCACAGCTGCAAAAGAAGACTTAAATTGTTAATTATCTTGAAAACTATTAACTTTTTGTATAGGCATGTATATTAGAATATTGCAGGTATTGCTTAAGCGATCATTTTGATATATGGTTCAAGGTCTTATGTTGAAAGGTCAAGGTCACAGCTGCAAAAGAAGACTTAAATTGCTAATTATCTTGAAAACTATTAACTTTTTGTATAGGCATGTATATAAGAATATTGTAGGTATTGCTTAAGCGATCATTTTGATATATTGTTCAAGGTCATATGTTGAAAGGTCAAGGTTACAGCTTCAAAAGAAGACTTAAATTGCTAATTATCTTGAAAACTATTAACTTTTTGTATAGGCATGTATAATAGAATATTGTAGGTATTGCTTAAGTGATCATTTTGATATATTGTTCAAGGTCATATGTTGAAAGTTCAAGGTCACAGCTGCAAAATAAGACTTAAATTGCTAATTATCTTGAAAACTATTATCTTTTCGTATAGGCATGTTTATTACAATATTGTAGGTATTGTGACAAAGATCATTTTGATATATGGTTCATAGTCATATGTTGAAAGTTCAAGGTCACAGCTGCAAAATAAGACTTAAATTGCTAATTATCTTGAAAACTATTAACTTTTTGTATAAGCATGTTTATTAGAATATTGTAG
Organism: Tegillarca granosa; assembly: GCA_029721355.1. Taxonomy (NCBI): domain Eukaryota; kingdom Metazoa; phylum Mollusca; class Bivalvia; order Arcoida; family Arcidae; genus Tegillarca; species Tegillarca granosa. The sequence continues at coordinate 9,943,719 of CM056604.1, forward strand.
GTATTGCGACAACGATCATTTTGATATATGGTTTAAGGTTATATGTTTAAAGCTAAAGGTCATATCAACATAGGAATACTAAAATTATAAATTATCTTTTAAAGTTTCTGTACTTAATATATTGTCTATTGCACTTTGCAAACAATATTGGACATATCTTCAGGTGAGCGTTAAGGCCCATGGGCCTCTTGTTTAAAAATACCTTTATAATTATTAAAATGAAAATATATTTTCAAGAAATAATTCAATGTTTCCTTTTTTAAAAATACCTTTATAATTATTAAAATGAAAATATATTTTCAAGAAATAATTCAATGTTTCCTTTTTTAAAAATACCTTTATAATTATTAAAATGAAAATATATTTTCAAGAAATAATTCAATGTTTCCTTTTTTAAAAATACCTTTATAATTATTAAAATGAAAATATATTTTCAAGAAATAAAACATCTTTTCCTGGCTAAATATTTCTTAATAATTATGGAAAAAGAAAAGAAAAAAAATCAAGAAATAAAAGAAATAGACTATAAAGTTTGAAAAACCATTAACAATGGCTATCTATGAAAAATGTGTGTGTGTGTGTGTGTGTGTGTGTGTGTGTGTGTGTGTGTGTGTGTGATACTTTTATTTTCCTAACCTATTTTATATTCTTCTTCACAGTTGTATAAAAAGGCCCGGCGGCTAGGATATGGCGATAGTGACATTGCTGCTGTATATAGGGCTGCCAGTGCTTAGAAGGGAATAATGCAATTGTGTAAATAAAGGACAAAGAACATGGTTTTGGTAGGATATACCAGAAACAAAAAAGGTCCCCATGGTATGGGTCATTATAGTTCAAAGTTCAAAGGTTGGATTATCTTCAGGGGGATGGTCTGATAAATGTTACATCAGCAAGACAATTTTGTGACCAGACAGAACCTGATTGGAGAATAGCGTTACTTGTTAGAGAAATCCAACTAGAGTGTTAACCTGATGGCTAGATAGAATTGTAATTCTGACATGTTATCATGTCGTGTAGTTTGACATTTACTTATTAATGTCACCAAGTGACATTTTTTAAAAGAGCAAAATATGAATTTATTTTGTTGACAGTCATCATCTGAAGATACATGGTGTTTAGTGACTGTCGTGATGTTTAGGCCACAAAGAATTAATATCTGTGGTTCTGGTTACCCTATCAATCATAATTATTGCCAATCCTGTATTCTAATCCTGTATTCTAATCCTGTATTCTAATCTAGCCAGTTATACTTTGGTAGAAATTATTGGTTTTGCCAGGAAACTACTTGGTGCAAACCTTATAATGGTTGTTTGAACTGATACTAAATGATGTTATTCTTTGAATATGACACATTATTTAGGGTAATAATTCCACACAAAACATTATGGGTATTCCATGGTATATTCATGAACCCCGTTTAGAAAATTAAAATTTACCCCAAATTACCTATTTTCAGGACAGTAACAAGAACCACAGATGAATTTTCATTTGGCCTTAATAGTTGATTTATGTATTACTGTACATTTTTAACTAACATTTGTTTATGAAATTTTTAACAATACATCAAAATTTTATTATGTTTTAAATGTTGTCATTTTTGTGTTCAGACAGTTGCCATGGTAACAATGAATGATAGAGATATACCATATGTTGTTAGTTTTGTTTTTTTTTTTATATATATATTTATATGTCGGTCATATGTGTTATATTGTCTGGGTAAGATTTTTAAATAAACCTGTACTGCGTATTTCATATACTGTATAAGCATTAATTTTGGCTGTATATCAATATTGACCCTTTTGGCATTAAAATAATTTCTGCCAATATTAATACACTTCAGCATTAGTTTGAGCTCACTTGTCTAAGGGAGAACAATGACAGTAGCAATATTAATTCACCCTAATTGTTTGGGATCCTCAAAGCGCCCAAATATAATACATGTTAATTTATATTTATAGTATGTAATGCTGATGCTAGACAATTTAGTCTGTTACAATGTTAGGAAGGACCTCAGTGGCTTAGTAGTGTAAAAGTACACACTAAGGATTGAAGCGTGTCTCTCTTTTAGAGGCTAGATATCCCATATGAGCTGGATCCTAGGATGAAAAATTTGTTGGTTTGTATACCCAAGGTTGTTAGTTTTTGACCTGAACTTTGGTTTCCTCCACCATCCCAGAACTGACCAGCTGATTATAAGTGAAAGAATCCTGATTTTGCCACCAAACTACATTACTCCATTCAACAGTCTTGTACAGTCTTTGTTCCTTGGTGGTCAAGTGGTCTAAACAGCTGGCTAGCAAATCACGTCACCCTATAACCTTCTGTTTTAATCCAAACCTATTTGACAGATGTATATGGCATTTAAAACAACCTCTTTTTTCCATTAACTACATGTATATTTGCAAATACATGTATATACTGTGTAAAAGTAATGTGAACATGATGGATGGGTACGAAATTTTTAATCAACCAGTTAAAATGTTGCATTGAATTCATATAGTATTTTGATTGTCTGAGAAAATAACAGTTGTAAATGGGGGAAAAAAATTGAAAATTTAGTATTTTGTTCTAGTATCATTTCATCACAACAAACACGCTTGTTTATTGTATAGATAAAGAGACAGATTTTGATAGTTTAGAGAGAGAGAGAGAGAGAGAGAGAGAGATTGTTTCATGTGTTCGAATGTGGGAGTAAGTAGAGTCAGTCTCACTGATAGGATGTGTAATCATCTGTATAATCTTTTGTTTTTGTTGAGGTCAATCAAGTAATAATTGTATTAATTGTTTTAATTAAGTGTTTTAATTAATTTAGTTGTATGTAAGGTTTAGAGATATGATTATGTAAACATGGCATTGTGACCTTGTAACCTTATGACCTTATAACCTTTGACATTGTAACCAGTGTCTTAATTTTGAAGTTTTTATATTGTAGTTGGAATTATTTAATTAATGTATTGTTAAAAGTTTCTAGTCCTCAAAATCTATGGGAAATATATGGCACTATACAATATTAAGGACCATTCATGTCTGTTCGATAGTTTCGCTGTCACATTACTTGTGAAAATTCAAAAGGTTGATGTCAGTTTGAATGCATGTTAATGTCAATTGTTTTTTTCTGAGCATTTGCTATGTACTTATAAAAAACAAAAGTATGCCAACATGGAAATTGTTACAGTAAAATCCATTCACTTCTGTGGGGTCTTATTAGCTGAGTGGTCTAAAGCACCAGCTTACTGTTCACAGTCCCTCTAATTACCTAGGTTCAAATCCCACTAGGACAGATCCTAGTGTGAAAACAATTTCAGTTTCCTTCCTGAAGGTTGGTGATTTTTCCAGGCACTCTGGTTTCCTCCGCCATCCAAGAACATCTCCATATCCATATAAGTGAAAGAATCTTGATTGGGGCATGAAACTCCATTACTCCACTCTGCTCAATTGAATTAACTGCTGTGGTATGATAAGTAAATTTTGATGTGGTAATGGGGTTGGGTGATTAAAAAGGGATGTTTTAAAAAAAAACAAAAAGATTTTGGACTTTTTTAAAAAATAAATGAGAGTGTATAGTTGTCAAGGGTCATTATATCGAGGTTTTACTGAAAAATATTGGGACATTTAATGTAACCTGTAATTCCTGGATATCACCAAAATTACTTTCTTAAAAACTCTTGTTTCAAATAGGGAGGGGTTGTCTAAAAATTGTTTTCAATATGCAGTAAGAAGGTGTTTTTTTGTATCTCTATGCTGATAATTATTTGAGAGTACTGTAGAATACAGTACATGTCAAGTTAATATATGAATTTTCACATGCAGCGGTGTGTTCTTAATCGGCAGCAGCAAAATTTCAGGTTCAGTATTCTTGGATTTTGGGAATGTATACCTGTTGCAATTATCTATCCTTCAGAAATAATGGTCCTTATTTGTTTACCTGCCTTATGTTTATCATAAGAAAACCATACTATCATTTATTGTCATGTATATGTATATATTCATTCATTAAACCATTAATCGACTGTCATACAATAAAATCAATATCTTTTCATCATCTCTCTAGTTCTCTTTTGTTAATTTGGTCTATAGGACATGCCTACTAATCACATAGTTTTTCAATGCCTAGGTCTGAATCCCACTCAGGCAATCCTGGTTTGAAAAAGTTTGCCAGTTTGCTTGCCAAAGTTTGGTGATTTTCTCTGAGTACCCTAAATTTCTTCCACCATTCCAAAAATTGGCTGCCTCAATATAATTGAGAGAATTTTGACTGGGGTGTAAAACACCATTACTCCTATTCACTCTTGTTATTTAGCATTGTGATCAAAGTAAGATTATTGTTGTTATTCTTTTTGTGAATTTTTCAAAATTTGATTGGTTAATAAGAATTGGGATGAAATTGATGTCACCCTGTGATTTCAAGATGGATAAGAAGAAAATCTTACCACACACGGTGAAATTACCTGAGCGGTTGACATTCGAAAATTGCCACATGCACAGAAAACTTACATATACAATTCAATTCGACCTTGTTCTTATTCAGTAAAATGCCTGTTTGATTGATTTTGGTGTATGACAAATTTTCAAGCTTCTTTAAAATTATAAGCACTTTCTAACAGATGAAAGCTGACCCGAGGCTCAGAATTCAATTTGGTATACAGTATTTATTGTAATTATTGGGCATTCAAGATGGCAACATAAGTATAACAAAATAAATATAACATTTCTGATAGGGGAGAGTCCATATTGTTACCCCCAAAAAATGTAATATTTTTCAGTACGATGTATTGCATCAGTTTATGAAATCTTTCCAGGGAACTTGTAGTTGGAGTTGTCTAAATCGTACTCGAAATTTCTTGTTTTCCTATGGAAATTTTGCAAAATCACTGTTACAAACAGTGACATGGGAGAGTACTTCGAGTTTTTCATTAGGGTATAAATGTTATAATATGCCTTATCATGACCAACAGTAATGTAAAAAAAGACACCAACCCTATATAATTATATATTGCCTCAGTGGAAGAGTGTCTGCCTGGATCAATGATAGGAGGTCATGGGTTCAAACCCCAGCAATGTCATGCACAAAACTTCAAAATTTGAGATAGTGCATCTTTGCATTGCGTTAGGAGAACAGAGTATCAACTGTTTTGCCCTATGTTGGGCTAATGGGCTGGGGTGGGAGGGGGGTGGGGTGGGGGTGTGGTATGATGGTCTGTGGCATACTAACTGAGGTAGCACCTTACCAAAACAATCCACATTTTAATGTCAACTTTAACTGCTTTCACTTATCAGTTAAATATCAGAAAAATTTTCTTATTTTTATTTATAAACAAAACCCTTCCCACAAAATGGTATTTGGAAAAACCATGGAAGTTTGTGAGATGTTTCTCTGATCATAAGATTAAACTAGGTTAAGATGAACCAAGCTTTTATTTTTCAATAAATTGTGTAGCTCAGTTGGTAGAGTGCTTGCTCCATAAGTGGAAGGTCGTGAGTTGGAACCCTGGCAGGGTCTGACCCAAGACTTGAAAGTAGGTAGTGACTGTTCTTTCCCCAAGCACTCGGCATTACGAAATGAAAGTCACTGGTTCTTTCCGATGGGAACTTAAAATAAACGAGGTCCCGTGTCATGGCAGGCGTGGCACGAATAAAGAACCCTGCTGTATAATGCCATCAGCACAACGCACAGGCAAAATTTCTGCACTTTCGTCCTATAGCTGGCAACATCTGGATATACCGGTAAGTGAAATATTCTTGACTGGGACGTTAAACACCATTACTCAACTTGACTTAACTCAATAAATTGTATTTTTTGAGTCCAGTGTAGACTTATAAAACAATTTGTTAAAATGATAATTTCGAAGAAAGAGAAGGGCATTTGAAATATCATATGAGGATTTTCACTTCATTTTATGTCATTTTGCAGTAAAAATGCATGAATTTTACTAAATGCAACTGGATAAGATGAAGAATGGGTAAATAGTTAAAAAAAACCCAACTCCATTTTGTAGATGGCATAGTTTACATCTTGATTTATTTTACAGGTGATGAAAAAATAAACGGACAACTTCCAAGAATAGTTTTTGAATTCATGTAGTAAAAACTATCAATAATTGAAATTTCTTTGTTTCATGTTTATGCTTCCTAGTTTAGAAAACATTTTCTACATTTTTTCACTTTAACGCTTTGGATTCCAGTATTATGTTTTCCTGTATCTGCTGTGATGTACTTCCTTTGAATGATATCTTGTATAAACAAAATATCTCGAACTTGATATGACCACAAATTTATCATACTGCGTTTTATTTTTTTTCAATTTTTATTTTTACGGATGATCGGACTTAATTGTCCCTGACACCCTGACCACAAATTTAGGCTTCAGGATAATCAAGATTTGGTTAGAGTAAAACCTTGCATAAAGTTACTTAATAAGATTTTCACATAAGCCATCAGCAGAGTATTTTGACATCTTGATATCTGCCTGTATAAGTCAATATAGAATTAACACCAAATCCTTTTATGATGTCAAAAACAGACTTAGGAAACTGATGATGAATCTAGGTTTAAATATACTTGTAGATGAATATTGGGTAAGACTTTTTTTTACCCTCTTCTGAAATATTAATTTTGACTGAAATAGCCTAAAATGATGAAATCAAGACATTTTGAACATTTCTGTGAAAAAGATTTTTTTTTAAAATTTTACATAGAGTATAATGAGTGGTTGGGGGAGGAAGGGGGGTACCAAAAGGAAGTCTTGCTAAATAATGGTAATCATTCAAGATGCATGCATAATAATAATTGCATATTAAATACAACACTTCTCTCTGTTCAGGGCCTGAGTGGTCAATTGGTCTGAAGCACATGCTTATGAATTACAAAACCTCTCATACCCTAGATTTGATTCCCACTTCGGACATATTTTAGTATGACAAAGTGTATTGACGGAGGTTTTCTCAGATGTTCAGGTTTCCCCAACCATCCTGTTCCATCTGGAAACTTGACTGCCTTGATATAAGTTAAAAAAATCTTGACTGGGATGTAGTGATAAAACGATTATCGTTGATAATCGAAAGTCGAATGCTAAATCAGTCACGATTTTGATTAACGATTGACATTTTCAATTATCGATTGTCGCTAGTATTGTATTCATTCATAGATTTTGAGACTTGAATGCATCTCTGCTGAATATTGGCATCTTTCAGTTAATAATTGTCCAGTTGTCCATTTTACCTGAACCCCAAGGGCATCTAGCACTAATTTTGCCCTTTTTTGGTTTTATGTTGCTCTACTTGGAGTCTTAAGAAGTGATGTTCTAAACTCAACATGCAACTAAGTTAGATCCAGGTATGCATGACTAAATGACTAACAGTTTATAAACTTATAAGTTCCAATTATCGCGATGATTGATCGGTTTAGTCCGTCCGATTGGTTCTTGATAATCGATTATGAAAATGTTCCGAATGTTCATCATTACTGGGATGTAAAACTCCTTTATTATACCCTCACAAAGAAGTAAGAGGGGTATACCAGAATCACTTTGTCTGTCTGTCTGTGTGTCCATCTGTCCATAGACATGATTTGTCTAGAGTTTAATTCAGTTACATACATGTATAATGTTTTTGAAACTATATACAAATGTTAGGCATCATAAAAACCACTGCACTTGCAATTATCAGTTTGATTGGATGAATTTTGTGGATTGATTGTCATTTCCAGACTTAGAATTTTCACACTTACAATTTGGCCATACATACAATTTGTCCGAAAGTTTATTAAATATGTATAATAAAATTATTCTGAAACTATGCATAGATGACAAGCATTGTATGAACCCATTACCCAGAATCATATTTGTCCACCAACAATTGAGAGCAGGGGGTATAAGTCTTCTTCAGAGACAGTTCTAGTTTCACTCTACTATTCTTTGTGTTTTAAGATAGGTTGACAGTTGGGTGTAAAAATGAGGACTTGGTATCCAAGTGATCAAAGATGTTGAACATTATGACTCTTTCTTCCTAGGTTCAAATCCCACTCAAGCTGATGCGAGTTTTCACTAAAGTTCAGTGGTTTTTATTGGTTGTCCTCCACAACCCAGAACTGAGTGCATTGATATAAATAAAAGTTAAATAGGCATAAAATACCATACTCCACTTTACTTGATGCATTAAATCTTCGTCATACTGAATTAAGTTTCGAGCATGTGTTTACAGCTAAATCCAAGATATGTATTATTTGCATACTGGAGACAAGGCTAAGATAAGCTTATTTCACTCTGCTTAATTGAGATTTGAGTACACAGTTTCTATTTCTTGGTATTTCTTTTTGTTTTTGTTACATGATGTTCTGTGCTTTATTTGATTTTCCTTTCAAACTGAGAGTTTTTGAAAGGTTTATTTACAGATCACAGCACCTTTTACTGACTATATAGGTTCAAATAGTACAGATCCTAGTGTCAGTTTGATTGTCAAGTCTTTTTGGTAAAATTAATCATTTTTTCTGGGCACTCTGGTTTTCTCCATCATCCCGGAACTGACCACCCCATTGTTAAAAACAATATTTCTTTACTATACCTATGTTTCTATAAATTTAAAATTACTAGTAGCCAAATTTCAAAAATTTGTGAAAATATAGTCTTTTTTAAAGTATTTTCTCACAAATTTGCTAAAATATGTTACTTTTTGAAAGAATTTCTCAGAAATTAGTAGCCAATGGCGATTTTAGCTACCAAGAATGGAAACATAGACTATACCCATTTTAAGCTGAATAGTTTTAAAATGTCATGTATTTAGGATATTTGTATTAAACTGATTCTGTATCTGTCAAATTGCTCAGCGGTACAAATTAAAATTGATACTTTGTATCAAGAAAATTCTGATAGAGTTTTGCATTTTAATCGGTCCCTAGGTTAACATAACCCCATTCATTCATATCTTAAGTGCCTTCACTTAGGTATGATGGAAACCAAATTCCATCGTATTTGGTCACATAGTCTTAGAGAAGAAGATTAAAATGTGAAAAATAAAGTACAACACATGGTCACAATGACAGACTGAGAAAATTGCTAAAAGGTAATGATTAACCGTTTGTGTATTGGCCTGAACATCAGAAAATAAGTAGAACAAAGAAGCAATAAGTAATATTCAATCCATCAATCTGCGGTTAACTTTGCATTGTATATCAATAAGTTCACTGTGTATAAAAACCATTATTTTGTTTATCTCTTATACTTTGAGCAGTACCAATAATTATTTTTTCTACCTGGTTCAATTTAAAAAAATCTTAATTTATAGGGAGGTGCTTAAAATACTGTTTATTAAAATCTCTCCCAGGCCCCCCTACCCCCCCCCCCCCCCCCCCCCCCCCCCGGCCCCACCTCCCAAAATAAAAGAAAAGAAAAACAAGAAGAAAAAGAAAACATGTGATAGGGCTTTTAACTGCTGCTTATGAAGATAATAAATCCAGTTCATATGTACACTTGAAAGTAATACTCTTTTGTATTATCATATAAAGTTTGTGTTAGTCCACGGAATTAAAGTGATTGAAATGGCGACATTTAGTTAGATTGTTGTGTGTGATATATACATATGAATTTTTGAAATATTAATAAAATAAGAATTATTGCAGGTTGCTATCAATTAATAGAAAATTCCAGAGTAGAGTGGAGTCATTTTTTAACCTCTGGGCACTCTGGTTTCCCCTACCAGTCCAAAACAATCAGCAATGATAAAAGTAAAAAAAAAAATCTTTGACTGGGGAGAGTTACACAACTTACTCCACTCTGATACTCTGTCTAGCACCAGTTTTTATGCAGAAACTATATAGAGTGAGTGGACATCAGGTAGGATCATGTAATAATATGGTGGGGACCTTGGTGACCAAGCAATATAAAGTCCTTGCTAATAGATCACAATGTCTCTCACTACTTGGGTTCAATTCCCACTTCGGTTGGGGAAGGGGACAGATGATAGTGATAAGAGAGTTTGCTGAAGATCAGTGGTGTTTTCCATGTATTCCAGTTTCCTCAACCATATCATCCCATCCAATTCTGCTAATGAGCAGAACTTGGTGTGAAGAGTGAATTATTTTGCCTGCTCCTACTCTATATTGTACCAGTTTGTAGTGTATGGTGACAGGACTACAGGTAATTAACACTAAATAATGTGGTGGGGGGGGGGGGGGGGGGGGGGCTTGGTGGCAAAGTGGTCTTGAGTCCCCACTTATTGATCACAATGATTCTCACCACTTAGTTTCAATTTCCACTTGGGTTAGATGGGGGGGGGGGGGGGGGGGGTACTGATCTTGGTGTCAGAAAGTTTGCTGAAGATCAGTTGTGTTCTCCAGGTGTTCCAGTTCCTCACCCATCTCAACCCATAGAATTTTGCTGATGGCAGAACTTGCTGTTAAAAGTTCATCATTTACTCGCTGAAGTGGGTGCATGGTTTTCTTCATGCGCTTTTTTTACCTTCACCATCCAAGGACTTACTACCCTGATGTTAGTGATAAAATCTTTGATTGGGGCATTAACCACCACAAATCGCTTTCCACTCAACTCTTAATACATGTACATGAACATGAAATGAAATGAAGTTGCAGAAATATTTTAGCATCTCTTCTGCAGTTGATTTGGATATATTCCTGTGGACAATGCAGTGCATGTAGAAATTAGTTGTTTTAGTTATTGTGTACTGAAAAATAAAAACCAATTAAAAGTCAGTCCTTTATCTTTTCAGCCACTGTTGTAGCTCAGTTGTTAGAGTGCTTCGCTCCGTAAGTGGAAGGTTGTGGGTTCGAACCCCTGGCCGGGTCTGACCCAAGACTTGAAAGTGGGTAGTGACCGTTTTCTTCGCAAAGCACTCGGCATTACGAAATGAAAGTCACGGTTCTTTCGGATGGGAACTTAAAATAAACGAGGTCCCGTGTGATGGCAGGCATGGCACGATAAAGAACCCTGCTGTAAAATGCCATCAGTGCAATGCACAGGCAAAATTTCTGCACTTTCGTCTACAGCTGGCAACGTCTCGATATAAGTGAAAAATTCTTGACTGGGATGTTAAACACCATTACTCAACTCAACTCAACTCAACTTTATCTTTTTAGACTGCTTATGAACTATTGGCAATATTAATGTTGTACTGACTGAGCTAAAATGCTGGAAAAAACAAGATTTTCTTAAAATTAAAGAGGAAGTAAAACAAACAATGGTGTCTTAATATGCCACAATTGAAATTCTTTCACTCTTAAACAAAGGATGGTGGAGAATCTTGAAAAACCAACAACCATAGAGCAAACAAATTGAAAGTCACTTTTAAGGTAGGTTTAAATATTGAGATTGTAAATTGGCTTTTATTGACATATACATGTACTTATTGCAATTTGCAAAATATTTTTGAATAAGAAAAATCTTGGGAATGAAAATCTATTAAATGATAAATGGTGGTTATTGCATAATGGATTAAATGTAGTGAATATTTCACTTCAAAAAAATTCATTAACAGTGATTAAAAATATGAGGTAAAAGGTGCAGTGTTAAGTGAGATAAGCATATTATCCATCTTTGCAAGTGATGACGGCTGAAGAACTTGAAATGAACATCGTATTATTAAGTTAATGATTATTTCTATAAACTTTAATGTGTTGTGTAAATCTATTTTATTTTTCCTTATTTAGCGGCGAAAACGGATTTAAGATGAGGCTATTTAGAATAAAAGGAGCTGATGGGATTGGTAATCGGGGATAAGCCGTTCTGACGAGAAAGGTAATTATATTATAATCCTATTGACAGCTCTATAAGTATGTGATTTTTGTACTCGATGTTATTCATCGTACTTATAACTGTATTTACATGTTTCAGGTTTTGTCTAGATCAAAAAACGTCTCAGAATTTACAATCTTTGTGAAACAATCCTTAAATATGAAATGTCCTAAAAAGTTTTAGAATTTGTGAAAAAAAATTCTTGAAATAATTTTTTTAGCACATAAATAATTTCCATCAGATAAAATAGAAATTACTGTAATGCTCCTGTTCTTGCCAAAAGCATTTGATTTTTTTTTCCACATTAGATGTTTAGTGGTTTCACATTAAATGTTGATTAGTTTCACATAAGTTGTTGAGTTGTTTCACATCAGATGTTGAGAGGTTTCACTTTAGATGTTGAGTGGTTTCACATTAGATGTTGAGTGGTTTCACACTAGATTTTGAGTGGTTTCACATTAAATGTTGAGTAGTTTTGCATCAGATGTTGAGTTGTTTCACATCAGATGATGGTTGGTTTCACATTAGATGTTGAGTGGTTTCACATTAGATGTTGAGTGGTTTCACACTAGATTTTGAGTGGTTTCACATTATATGTTGAGTGGTTTCACATTAAATATGGAGTAGTTTCACATTAAATGTTGTAGTTTTGCATCAGATGTTGAGTGGTTTCACATTAGATGTGGAGTGGTTTCACATAAGATGTTGAGTTGTTTCACATTAAATGTTGAGTAGTTTCACATACAATGTTGAGTAGTTTTGCATTAGATGTTGAGTTGTTTCACATCAGATGTTGAGTGGTTTCACATTAGGTGTCGAGTGGTTTCGCATAAGATGTTGAGTTGTTTCACATTAAATGTTGAGTAGATGTTGAGTAGTTTCACATTAAATGTTGAGTAGTTTACATAAGATGTTGAGTTGTTTCACATTAAATTTTGAGTAGTTTCACATACAGTGTTGAGTAGTTTTGCATTAGATGTTGAGTAGTTTTGCATTAAACGTTGAGTAGTTTTACATAAGATGTTGAGTTGTTTCACATTAGATTTTGAGTGGTTTTACATTAAATGTTGTGAAGTTTCACATAAGATGTTGAGTAGTTTTGCATTAAATGTTGAGTAGATGTTGAGTTGTTTCACATTAAATGTTGAGTAGTTTTACATACAGTGTTGAGTAGTTTTGCATAAGATGTTGAGTTGTTTCACATTAAATGTTGAGTAGTTTTGCATTAAATGTTGAGTAGATGTTGAGTTGTTTCACATTAAATTTTGAGTAGTTTCACATACAGTGTTGAGTAGTTTTGCATTAAATGTTTAGTAGTTTTGCATTAGATGTTGAGTAGTTTCACATTAAATGTTGAGTAGTTTTACATAAGATGTTGAGTTGTTTCACATTAATGTTGTGTAGTTTCACATACAATGTTGAGTTGTTTCACATCAGATGTTGAGTGGTTTCACATTAGATGTTGAGTGGTTTTACATAAGATGTTGAGTAGTTTTGCATTAGATAATGAGTAGTTTCACATAAGATGTTGAGTTGTATCACATCATATGCTGTTGAACCTGATATTGTGTTCTTAGCTTAGTGTAAAACAATAAGTTATCTAAAGGAAGTTGAAAATGACTGTTTATAGATTTTATTTGTGTTTTTTATTATTAACCTTGATGGTGCATGCTTTTTTCCCCTCAAATAGAGCTATTTTAGAATTGATTTTCATTGTTGTTACTTTAAAGATTAATCATAATTGTCACAAGTTTTAGTAATTGACACAATTATTTTGAAGATTGAATAATAAGCAACAATAATTACTGAAAAAAATTATACTCGTGGCTTATCTGTCAAATAAAGGATATTGTTATTTGTTGTGAACAAATTTTGAAGAACCATATCAGTTTTTTTTCCAAATGGAGGTTATTTTAAAAACAATAAATATCAACCTTCCACTAAAAGCCAAACAAAAAAAGTTTTCATTAACTCTGTATTTAGGTCATGTTGCCATGGAAACAAAAAATAACATTGAAGATTAAGATTTCAGTCTTGATATCTATAACTATATTGTATTTTATCGTATTATCATTTCTACAATACTAGAATGACTGGAACAAAAAATCTTTTTTTTTGGTATATATATAAATAAATATAAAATCATATGTATATATATATATATATATATATATATATATATATATATATATATATATATATATATATATATATATATACTAGTATATATATACATACACAAATACATATATAATTTTATAAATACCTTTTGAAATATTCTTTAAAATCTCTTATCAAGAGACTTTATGGAGTGGAGTGGAGTAATGGTGTTTTACACCCCAGTCAAGAATCTTTCACTTATTTTGAGGCGGCTAGGTCTGGGATGGTGGAGGAAACCAAAGTGCCTGGAGAAAACCACCGACCTTCAGCAAGCGAACTGACAAACTTTCTTACACTAGGATCTGTTCCGAGTGGGATTCGAACCCAGGCAACGAGAGGCACTGTAATCCGTAAGTGCGAGCTTAAGAGACTTTATAAGTGTAACCTATATATATATATATATATATATATATATATATATATATATATATATATATATATATATATATATATATGCTGTATATGTTACACTCATGAACTCTCCTGATAAAAAATTTAAAAGATTATTTCACAATATTTGGTTGTATTTTTCACATGAATGATTCTAAAAACACAATTTTATCGACTTTAGAACACAAATCTATATCCATTATTTCAAACCCGGATATATGCTTGATTTGTCTGTTACAGCCATCAGGAATAAAAAATTAGTTTAAAAAAAAAAGATTTCAATACATGTATTTATAGGAGATCACAGGCAGCTAGCAATTAGGTCTCAAGTTAATATCCTGAAACTGGTTTATCAACTTTTATATTCTGAGTTAATATTTCATTATACTGTATAGTTGCCAGGTAATTGTGAAGTCCTAGAAATCATAACTAAAATAGAGTCGGTATTAGGAAGAGTTAGTGTCAACACATTCACCCGGTGCCAATACAATGGTGGTATACCTACTTATTCGGCAACAACTGAATCAGTAAGCTTAGGTGACTAAAAAAAGCTCACCTGAGTGCATGTTAGTAATAGTAGGCTATAATACTCACTAGCATATCTCATGTGTACACAAACCTGTTTTAAATTAGTCTTTAGAGATTATTAATATTGGTCTTGATGTAAAAGCTGGAAAATTGCTTATGCTGATGTGAGGTTAACCAACTATACAACCAACCAGTCGTATGAGCCGAGGAGACCTTAAAATTGATGCCTCATGTTATGGCAAGCTTGGCACACAAAAGAACCACATTGCCCTAAGTTTACTGCAAAGGTCAAATTTTCTGCCACTTCACCCATAGCTGATGACATCTAAATTTCTGTAGAAAGGAAATTGTTGCTGCTGTCATGTGCAGAATTTTTCTTTTCGTGTCATGTGCAGAATTTTGCTACAGGGATTTTACATGTTGAAAGACAAGGCAAATTGTGGATTCTTTTGCACATACAACATAAGTGTCACCTAAAACATCACTTCCAGTGTAAACATAACCAATTTTGACATGTAAATCCCCATAGTAGCAACAGTTTTCTTTTTACAGAAATATTTTATGGTAATCAGGGATGTGCATAGCAATTTTCTGTCATAACTTGACTCAAGTAAGTGAAAGATACCAAATTTAATTCAAGTTGATTTCATTTTCTATTAAAATTTTGCATAACTGTAGTTCACTGTCACAAACACAGTGACACAAAAAGTAGATTTTACCTTCAGGAATCATGAGAAAAATATGAATACAAAATTGAAATAATACACATTATAGGACAATGCCTTCAGAATTTCACAGAGATGATGAGAAAAATATGAATAGAAAATTGAAATAATACACAATATAGGACAATGCCTTCAGAATTTCACAGAAATGATGACAAAAATATCTGTAATAGGATTGGTTAAAAATTTTTTTTTTTCCGTATATTTTCCCATGAACACTCTTAGCAATGACCAGGGGCTTTGTGGCTGAGTGGTCTAAAGCACACGCTTATGGATCACAGCGCCTCTCACCGCCTGGGTTCAAATCCCACTCGGGACAGATGTGAGAAAGTTTTCAGTTCGCTTGCCAAAGGTTGCTGGTTTTCTCTGGGTACTCTGGTTTCCTCCACCATTCCAGAAATGACCGCCTTGAAATTAGTGAAAAAATCTAAACTGGGATGTAAAACACCATTACTCCACTCCACTCCACTCTTAGTAATGACCATCATGTGGTAAAATTGTCTTGCAGGTTTGTATTGACATGGCTATTACATCTAGTGGTGTTACAAAATTTGCCATGTTGTGTTAGGTAGGAATTTAAAAAAAAATTAAAACATTAGGATCATCTACTTTTTGAATGAATGTAATTGAAAATATAAATGTAAGCATTGAACAGTTGAGATGGCTGTGTATCTGTCACAGCTATTCAGAAATAAAAAAAAACCACCTTAATCATATTATGCCAAGACAAGATTTTCAGCAAAATAGGCTAAAATTTGAGATGACCCTGTATCTGTTCCAGCTATTCCATAAAAAACTATTCATAATATGCCAACACTAGATTTTCAACTAAATAGGGTAAAAATCTAACAGTGTTGACAAAGGCTGCTATTCCATAAAAACTATTCATAAAATGCTAACACTGGTTATTCAGCAAAAAAGGCTAAAATTTGACATGGTTGACAAGGGCTGCTATTCCATATAACCAGCTATTCAAGTAAAAACTATTCATAATGTGACAACTTTTTTTTTTAACTTTTTTTTTTTATTATTTTTCAGCAAAATAGGGTAAATAATTGATAGGGTTGACAAGGGCTTCTCTAGCACTAGTTATTTCACAATGTAGATTGAGCCTAAATTTGCCCCTGATGAATTCACTGAAAAAACTGGTCAAAATCATTATTGCACAGCTGATAATCAGCATTTAATATTATTTACTGTTATTCCAAATAAATGATTCTGGGGTCAAAGTTTTAAAAATCACTAAATATTTCCATTAATGTAATTCCTATGGACAGGACACTTTCAGATGGTAAGTTTTTCATTTTCTCATTTATCTCATTTACTGTGAATGTCCAAAACCAATTTTTCTGGTAAATCAAACTTCTTGCATGTAAATTGAATTATGTTGCCATTTAGACAAATTGATCAGTTTTAGTGGTATCTGAGAGAAGAAAATGAACGGGATTTGGAGGTACTTGTCGCTTCATTTGTAGTATAGAAAGAAATTAAACAATCTTGAAGAAAAGATTGATTCATTACGAATGCCTTTGCATGGTGATCAGTGATTAGTGGTTTATTGTGTAAATAAATCGAAACGTTAATCCATATTGGATACTTCCCATAGTAAAGTGATTATTGGTGTTTTTTAAATGTATAAATATATATACTTCTAAATGTGAGAAATGATTAACGTGAAGACAAGTTTTAATACTGCATAGATTTTATTTGATTGTGATGAAATTTCATTAAAATTTTATCTTCTGTTGATCATGTTTCCTTACCTAAATGTCAGTTCTCATATGCCAGATGGTGCATAAAACTTCTATGCTGGTTCCCCAACCCACTTTACCCTTTGCTGCTGCTTGGGCTATATTCCAGGCCCCAATCATTCACTCAACTGAGTGTACACTCAACTCAAATTTGGGAATATTTCAATATCAACTTCTAAGATATTACACAGTTAAAATTGAATATCGAATGTTAAGTTTAAATTGTTAAGTGAAGGTTTGTTGAACAAAAGAAACATTTCCTCATAAAACTTAAAATTTTTAAAATATATGAGAGAAAAATGGGAATATTTGAGTTGAGTGTACACTCAATTGAGTGAATAATTGTGAAACTGTGGCCAGCTCCCCATTCTCATCAATTCATTTCCTGTTTGATGGTCTTGCCCCTCGTTGTCTTTGGTCTCCCTCTTGCTGTCTTGTCTTCTGATGCCCAGCCTAGATCGGTAACATGGTCATTATCTTCCTCTCTTCCTTAGTATGTGGCTTATCCAATCCCATTTTCTTCTTCTCATGGAGACATTCAATCGTGTTTGATTGTAGAATATTTTTTAAAATCTTTATTTGAATTTAAACAATATTTTTAATAAAAATCTAACCTGTTCTCGCTGAATTATTGACCAATCACAAATGTTTGTGGGAGATTTAATTTCACTTCTTTACATATACTGAAACTTGTACCACAAAAATGAATATTTTCACTACCCAAGGAGTCAAATTTGATTTTTCTTCACCAAAAAAAATATATAAATAAATAAATAATATTCCAAAAAAAAGATAATAAATAAATAAATAAATAAATAAATAAATAAATAAAAATGAAATAAGAATCAAGATTTTCTTTGGATGATTTTTTTTAAAAAATTTTTATTTAATTTTTTTTTTTTTTGAGAATAGAAACCACCAAATTTCAAACACTTGAATATATATGATTCTTAAGTATTTTAATACCAGAACATATTGTCTGGTTAAATTAAACTCTGTAAACCAAATTGAGATTGGTTTGAATTAATGGCGTTTTACACCCCAGTCAAAATTCTTGCACTTATATTGAGACATTAAGTTCTTGAATGGTTGAGGAAACTGGAGTAACCTAGCCAGGGTTCAAACTCATGACCTCCCACTCTCGAGTATGAGTTTGAGTTTTTCAGAGTCTTGTTATCATTCATGTTGATATTAGGTGTTAATATAACTGAGACAACCTTTTTTTTCCTTTTATTTTAGATTTGTTAAAAGTGCTCTAAAGGATGCCAGAAGTGCATGTGAACTAGAACAAGCAGATAAGAAATTTTCGCAAAACTCATGCACCACATGAACTTGTATTTAACCTTGAGATGAATGAAAAAAGGCAGTTTCATTGTGAATAGCTAAAAATTTTCTGATAATGCTAAATTTTAACAAATAATCTCAAATAAATTTCTGATCATCGTAATTTATACATTTAATAGATTTTGCTGGTTCACAATGATCTAGATTTTATTTATCAAGTTTTTAACGTGATTTTTATATGTATAAAACATGGATGAAATGTCAATAAATTTGGATGAAATGCCCATAAATATGACAACAAAATTTATGACTCTAAATATTTCTAAAAGGTGATTATTTTGTTGACCACCTATTATAAAGATAGAGGGGTATTAATTGAAATGGCCATATTTAGCCCTCAAAAGTTATTGACATTAAGCTTATATGAAACATGTACATGTATGTAAATATATAAATTTCATTCATTATGTCTCTTCACAACATCTTATTCTTTTGTGCATAATAACCACATACTAGCCATGTGGTCATCGCATCGTATGTTGCTATTGGAGACAAGTATTTTTACATCATTGTACATGTTTTGTATGAAATGCGTCATGGTATGCATGACAATGACAATTTAAACAAAAACTGTTGAAATCATATTATAATTATCTTTTAATTTTTTTTTTTTACAAATTTATTATTTGGATAAAATAATAAGAAAAAATTTAACATGGATTATATAATTTGTATAAAGTTTTTATAATTAAACATGAAAAAGCCTTAAAATATCAGATTTGTTTCTTTAATGCCTTTAAAGAATTTAAAACAGAATTTTTATTAATATATAAAAAGTTCTTATGTTATTCAAAAGCAGAAAATTGCAAATTTTATTCCATTTTCAGACAATTTGTATTTTTAAAATTTGTTTTGTTTTTTTTTTTTTTAATTTATTCATTTGATCATCCTACAAAATATTAAGTAAGTTTTCTTTTCATTTTACTCATACTCATTAGTCTAGTCAATCTATGAAAAAATAGGGTCAAACCTCAAAGTTATTGCAACAGAAAATATTTTATGTGATTGTTTTTAGGAATTGTGTTTTTATTCACCATAAAAAATCTACCAATTTCAATCCAGTGGAATTTGGGTTTTTTGCCAATTGAAGTTACCAATAGCATTTTCTATAGAAAAGGGAGATAACTATGTATTGTGATCCTAAAATTTACACAAAAATTTTTCAAAAACTTCAAGTTTTCTCTGATACTATATGAAGAACAACCTAGATATAAGATGGAAATTTATACATAGGGTAAAAATAGATAATTTTAAGACAATTTAGAATGTAATATGTAAACAGAATGTAAAAAAATAAATTATTTTGTTGAAAGAATTTATGCAAAACGCTGATTAAGGGCATGTTGATGAGATGGAAAAAAAGATATATTCACCTCAAATATATTTTGTTATACACAAAAATGATAAAAAAAGAATATCTCAGGTTAAAAACATAACTTTTCTATACTTCTACTTCATTACTTTGAGTATTCTGTAATTAATTCCTAATCACTATAGAAACATTAGATTGTGAAAGACTTAAAATAAAATGCAACTGAATGAAAATGGGCCAGTGATTTCACTTTAAATGAAATCAGAAATGTGAAATATACATATGGAATCAATTATGATTGATTAATTCCAGGGTCTTTACTTTACTTTTTGTTAAAATAGCAAAAAAACATATGATAATTGGACTAAAACTCCACCTGTTTTACAGGAGTTATCTCCCTTGTCTATAGAAATCCCCCATAAGAAAGTAAATCTTCTCAAAAACTTGTTTCCCCTTGTCAGATTTTGGTAGACTTTTTACTATAAACATTTCATGTATTTGAGAGCAAATTAGTAACAAAATTTGTTCTGTTGCAATTAGTTTGAGGTAAAACTGTAGATTGACTAGACTACATACTTTTCATAGCCCTACAGGGTAAAACTATCTCAATTATGACCAAAATTGGCCCTAAATTAAAAAAAAAATAATAATAATAATAAAAACCCTTTTTATAATCATTTTATTCATTTATCTATATTTCAAAATCCTTAGCTGTATATTTCACCATTTTGATAAAAATAATCCTGACCTTAATTCCACTATAAATCAATTTTCCATTAATAATGTTTACTGGGTGCCAAATAAGGCCCTTATCATATACACTCCTAAAATTTAATTCTTTATTGAAACTTTACAAACCTAATTGATGTTTGATGTTTATTGGTAGGTTTAAGACTGATGTGCCCTATTCTTAATCCATATACCTGTATAATTCTTATATATATATATATATATAAGTCATTGCTTGTGGAGTCAAAAAGGGATGAAAACGTTAGCTAAAATTCCAAATTTGATATTTTATTTAGGATTTTTAAAAGGAAGATAACAATTATTCATTTGGATGTCCTAACCACTTTTTATATGCCTGTCAGGATTTCTGTGAGGCTGTTGCTGATGGTAGCTGACACATGATAAAAATTAACAAGTTTACAATGGAATTACTCAGAAAATTTTTGGTTTGAGATGTCTGTCTGTATGCTGGGATTTTCAGCTGTCTAAATTTGAAAAAGGTATTTTTTAAAATTTTTCATTATACAAAAAAAACCCCCAAAAATTTGTTAGTTTACTGAAGGTTGATGGTTGAATCTGGTTGGTTGCTTTTGTTTCCAATATCACCAAAACAAACGACAACATCACCTTAAGCAAAAAAACATTGGCTGGGGAGTTTAAAATCATTGCTCGATTCTATCTCTTGTGGCTTCACTCATCATCATTTATCATCATTATCAAGATTATCCAGGCCTTTGTTTATTCTTTTTATTAGGGTGAGGCCTGACTGTCTTGTCGAGAACAAAGTCAATGCTTGGCGATCCAGTGGTTGGTATCAACCATTCTAAGGTCCAGTTTCACTAGGTCGTCCCAGGTCAGTTTTGGTCTACCCACGGCCTGATGACCAGTGCCACTCAAATCACAAAACTTGAGTGTATATAAAACTAAGTACATTTATTAATAACATGTTTACATGAAACCCATTATGTTTTTTGCTGAACTATTATTTTTATTGGATAATTCAAATGCAAATGTTTACATTTTTTCTGTAAAACAAACTGATGTTTTCATAAAAATCATGACTGAATTATATCCCTTAATGTGCAGCCGTGCGTCAGTGGTACTGGAAAAGGGTCCACCTTCAGAGAAGTAGGTCATGGGTTTAAACCTCTCAGTTCATTAGCAAGCCTTTATGATTACAGAAACTTCTTCCTTATCAAGAGCTCAGCAATAAGAGGTAGAGTATTAACTGGTCAACCAGTGTCATTATACTGTGACTATGGGTGTGGTATGCTTGTCTGTGACTTACTGACTTGGTGAGGTTGCACCTTGAAGTCACTCTGAGTGGGCACTGGTACATGACAGACAAATAAACACATTTGCATTTATGACACACACAAATCTTGTTTTAAGATAAATCCTAGGAGATTGATAATTATGTTCTTGTCAAAAATAGCTGAAAAATACTGATGGTACCGTATATTAAATATATTACAACCAACAACCAATCATTGTAATGCACACAAATGTTTTGGGGTATTTATCACATGTTTTGTTGGTGAATCCCATTGGTTACTATATTAACCCATTTGTTACTCTGTGATCCCATTTATTAATCTGTAATCCCATTGGTCAATCTATTAACCCATTTATTACTCTGTGATCCCATTTATTAAACTATAATCCCATTTGTTACTCTGTAATCCCATTTATTAAACTATAATCCCATTTGTTACTCTGTAATCTAATTTGTTACTGTGTAATCTGAATTGGTTACTCTGTAATCCCATTAGTTACTCCATTAAGCCATTGGTTTCTCTGTTAACCCATTGGTTGCTCTGTTAACCCATTGATTATTCTGTAAACCCATTGGTTGCTCGGTTAACCCATTGGTTATTCTGTAAACCCATTGGTAGTTCAGTGAACCCATTGGTTACTCGGTTAACCCATTGGTTATTAGCTCAACTGGCTAAAGCCAGATGAGCTTATGGCATGATGCGTGCGTGCGTGCGTGCGTGCATGCGTGCGTGCGTGCGTGCGTCCGTTAACAGCAAAAACTCAGAAACTACTGGGCCAATTTTAGCAAAACTTTGCAGGAATGATCCTTAGAAGGAGTAGATGAAAATTTTTACAATTGGTTTCCATGGCAACCAAAAGTAGGTCACAGCGACCTAGAATGTAAAAAACCTAAAATAAGTTTCTTCTCTGAAACCATAGGTTATATTCAAAATCTGATGTGATATTTAGCTTCTAGACACCCTTAAACATGTAGGTTGTACATTTCGTGAAATTCTGTCAAAAACTAGGTTACGCGTTTTTAACGTTTTTCTGTCATACTTCGTAAAAAGTGAAAATAAGGCTTATAATAAGATATCAACTTTGAAAATCTTCTTCTCTGAAACCATGAAGCCTTAAGCTTTCATATTTGGCAGTTAATATCAGCTTGAGCCCCTTTACCAAGTTTGTACAAATGGTGGCCCCCGGTCTATTTTTGGCCCCACCCCAGGGGTCCATATATCTGCATATGCATATATGGCTTATAATGGAAAATCAACTTTGAAAATCTTCTTCTCTAAAACCATGAAGCCTTAAGCTTTCATATTTGGCAGTTAATATCAGCTTGAGCCCCTTTACCAAGTTTGTACAAATGGTGGCCCCCGGTCTATTTTTGGCCCATCCTCAGGGGTCCATATATCTGCATATGCATATATGGCTTATAATTGAAAATCAACTTTGGAAATCTTCTTCTCTAAAACCATGAAGCCTTAAGCTTTCATATTTGGCTGTTAATATCAGCTTGAGCCCCTTTACCAAGTTTGTACAAATGGTGGCCCCCGGTCTATTTTTGGCCCCACCCCAGGGGTCCATATATCTGCATATGCATATATGGCTTATAATTGAAAATCAACTTTGAAAATCTTCTTCTCTGAAACCATGAAGCCTTAAGCTTTCATATTTGGCAGTTAATATCAGCTTGAGCCCCTTTACCAAGTTTGTACAAATGGTGGCCCCCGGTCTATTTTTGGCCCCACCCCAGGGGTCCATATATCTGCATATGCATATATGGCTTATAATGGAAAATCAACTTTGAAAATCTTCTTCTCTAAAACCACGAAGCCTTAAGCTTTCATATTTGGCAGTTAATATCATCTTGAGCCCCTTTACCAAGTTTGTACAAATGGTGGCCCCCGGTCTATTTTTGGCCCCACCCCAGGGGTCCATATATCTGCATATGCATATATGGCTTATAATTGAAAATCAACTTTGAAAATCTTCTTCTCTAAAACCATGAAGGCTTAAGCTTTCATATTTGGCAGTTAATATCAGCTTGAGCCCCTTAACCAAGTTTGTACAAATGGTGGCCCCCGGTCTATTTTTGGCCCCACCTCAGGGGTCCATATATCTGCATATGCATATATGGCTTATAATTGAAAATCAACTTTGAAAATCTTCTTCTCTAAAACCATGAAGCCTTAAGCTTTCATATTTGGCAGTTAATATCAGCTTGAGCCCCTTTACCAAGTTTGTACAAATGGTGGCCCCCGGTCTATTTTTGGCCCCACCCCAGGGGTCCATATATCTGCATATGCATATATGGCTTATAATTGAAAATCAACTTTGAAAATCTTCTTCTCTAAAACCATGAAGCCTTAAGCTTTCATATTTGGCAGTTAATATCAGCTTGAGCCCCTTTACCAAGTTTGTACAAATGGTGGCCCTGGGTCCATGTTCGGCTCCACCCCAGAGGTCCATATATCTGCATATGCATATATGGCTTATAGTGAGATATCAACTTTGAAAATCTTCTTCTCTGAAACCATGAAGCCTTAAGCTTTCATATTTGGCAGTTAATATCAGCTTGAGCCCCTTTACCAAGTTTGTACAAATGGTGGCCCTGGGTCCATTTTTGGCCCCACCCCATGGGTCCATATATCTGCATATGTATATATTGGAAATCAAATTTAAAAATTTTTTTCTCTGAGACTGTAAGGCATAATGCTTTTATATTTGGCATTTAACATTAGCTCAAGTCCCTTTACCAGGTTTGTACAAATGGTGGCCCCGGTCCATTTTTGGTCCCACCAAGGGGCACATATATCTACATATACTTATATGGGAAGTCAAATTTCAAAATATTCTTCTCTGAAACTGTAAGGCCTACAGCTTTTATATTTAGCATTTAACGTCAGCTCAAGTCCTTGTACCGAGTTTATATAAATGAAGGCACAAGAACCATTTTTGTCAGTTGAGCTCCACAGGCCCTTTTGGGCCTCTTGTTTTGTAAACCCATTGGTTTCTCTGTTAACCCATTGGTTGCTCGGTTAACCCATTGGTTTCTCTGTTAATCTATAGGTTACTCTTTAAACATTCATGAATGCTGTTTGAAATAATACTTTGTGAAATAACAAAGCTAAACACTAGCATTCTATGTTCAGTTTTTGAATAATTAAGAATTTTTAGCTCAGCTGTATGAAGAGCCTATGTTCTATTGTAAGCATAATAAACATTATGATTAGATCAGTGTCTGTTATTAAAGTTTATGGATAAAGTATTTTGATGAGTTTCATTCAAAAGATCTATTAGGAAAGGATAATTGGATTGGATTGGAATAAAGGTGTTTACACCCAAGTCGTAATTCTTTGATTTATGTTGAGGCAGTCAGTTCTGGGATGTTGAAGGAAACCAGAGTACCTGGAGAAAACCCAGAATCTTTCAGCAAGCTGAGTTTATTACACTAAAATCTGCAGGAGGGGATTTGAACCTAGGTGGTGAGAGGTAAGTGTGCACTTTAGAACACTTGGTCAGAGCCTCTGAGAAAAAGGAGGAATAAAAAACCAGTCTTCTTTATCATTATACAGAAAAAAAACAGAAAATTTGAAATTCACAGCTATTTGAGTGAAAAAAAAAAAAAAAAAAAAAAAAAAAAAAAAAAATATATATATATATATATTGTATATATATGCAGGTAAGGTTATCAGAAGTTAACCTTTTATAAACCACTTTTTTTTTGATTAACATTTTTTAGGAAACAGAGAGCATAAATCAACTTTGATAATGGTTTAGTTTTTTATTTTATTTTTATTATTATTTATGTTCTTTCTTTTTTTTTTTTCTTTTTTTTTTTTTTTTTTTTTTTTTGGTGTGTTTTATGAAGAAGTTTCTATGAACCCAGTAGATTAGCCTTTTTAGATGAAAATGTCTGTAGTGGTCTAGAAACATGGTGAAATTATACCAGTGTCCTTTACTGCCTAGCTTAGAATCCCAATTTAGACTTTTCCTTTTGTCCCCCCCCCCCCCCCCCCCTCCAAAAAAAAAAAAAAAAAAAAAAAAAAACAAAAACAAAATCAAAATCAGTCTGCTGATCTAAATCAGTGATTATCTCTTGGCACTCTGGTTTTCTCCATTCCCATATATTCTTGACTGGGGCATTTAACACCATTCCAGTCAACCAATCATTAAGATGATTAAAAAAAGTTGATTAATTTTACTATGAGGGTCAATATATTTATAAATCCAATAAAAATCTACCATGATTTTTTTTGCTTACTTCAGTCTAGTCATAACAGGAAATTACTATTAAATCTGTAATTATATTGTCTATTTCTATACAGAGTTATAAATTGTTGCTGTATGATGATTTTACATGTCGAAACCAAGGCACGGACAGATCCTTTTTTCGACAGATCCTTTTTTCTTACGTGACTTAATACCCAATTCCTGTATGAGCATCACCATTTTCAATATATAAACTCCTAATTGTAGCTGCATTTTCCATTTAATTGTATTACAGTTCATGCGTTTACAGTTCATGGTTTCTCTCGCCACATAGATTTGATTCCTGCTCGGACAGATCCTAGTGCAAGAAAGTTTTCCTGTTCGCTTGCTGAAGGTTGGTGGTTTTTCTCTTGACACTCCAGTTCCTCCGCAATCCCAGAAATGACCACCTCCATATAAGTGAAAAAATCTTGACTGGGATGTATAACACCTTTACTCAACTCAACTCTCCTTCTTCCTCCTAGAACTGACCCATTCCTATATCAAGGTGCCTCGATGGCTGAGTGGTCTAAAGTGGTCTTACAGATCACAGTGCCTCTCACCGCCTGGGTTCGAATCCCACTCGGGACAGATTCTAGTGTGAGAAAGTTTGTTAGTTCGCTTGCCGAAGGTCGGTGGTTTTCTCTGGGCACTCTGGTTTCCTCTACCATCTCAGAAATGACCACCTTGATAAAAGTGAAAAAGTCTTGACTGGGATGTGTAACATCTTTATTCAACTCAACTCTGGTTTCCTCCTTCAACCTATATCTGACCCATTCTATATCAAGGGGCCTTGATGGCTAAGTGGTCTAAAGCATGTGCTTACGGATCACAGTGCCTCTCACCGCTTGCGTTCGAATCACACTCAGGACATATCTTTGTGTGAGAAAGTATGTTAGTTTGCATGCTGAAGGTCGATGGTTTTTTCCAGGCACTCCAGTTTCCTCCACTGCCTCAGAAATGACCACCTTGATAAAAGTGAAAAAGTCTTGACTGGGATGTATAACACCTTTACTGAACTCAAATTTGGCTTCGTCTTTCATCCTCGAACTGACCCATTCCACATCAAGAAATGAATCCTGACCGAGACTTAAAAAGAACATTAATCCGCTCCACTTAATAAATAAAATTTTCAAAAAATCTATAGGAAAACAAACACAGATATACAGTTCATATTTACATTTCACTTCATTATTTAACACTGGTCGTTAATTTCACATTATGATATAAATAAAGTTAATCAGGATTAACTGAATGTTTTAGCTTTCAATCTTGATTAAGCAGAAAATATTGGATTTTACCAGTTAAATATTGGAAACTTTTTAGTACATATCTGTGATTGATAAAATCAATAATACATGTTTAGTGTTTAAATATACCTATAAAAAGAATGATATATATTTTTATCATTACTACAGTAACGAGTATGTTTTATAGATATAGATAAGTAATCACTTTTTTTCTCTCTCTAAAAGGTTGATCACCGTTTCAATATTATTTGTTAGTGTATTGAATAACAGATCATGGTATTTGCTTCCTACCTTATGTATATGAAGACATACCTCCTGTTAATTCATGGGTAATCTTTTTTTTTTCTAAAAAATTAATTGTTTAATTGTTTAAACATTAATTATTAGTTTGTTAAATAATAGATCAATATATCCATTATTTACATTGCTACTGATTATTTTTATGACTGAGCATTAATCGTACAACTGGTTATTTATTACATATGGTGATTAATATGTTGCACTTTATTACATATAGTGTATTCAAAGAAATCAAGGTGTATATTCCATGCATGTGCATTTTGAATTTGTAATAATTTTCATCATTTTATAAAAAATGTCTTATTGTTTCCGAATTATTTATAAGTACATGTATATTTAAGAGTTAAAGGTATCCTTTATGCATATGCATTTTGATTTCATGGCTAATCCCCCCTTTTTTTTACCCCCTCCCTCCCCCCCCCCCCAAAAAAAAAAAAAAATAAAAACATTAAAAAAAAAAAAAAAAACAAAAACAAACCAAACAAAACAAACAAACAAAAAGAACCAATAATGGTTTACCTTGGTTTAATTGATTCCACATTATTTATAAATGTATTAAAAGATCTAGGTATCTTCTGTGCATATGCATTTTGCATGTCATACCTGTTAATTTTCTATGACTAATCCCTTTTTCCTAAAACATTAATCATATAATTGTGTAAGTCAGTTAAAATAGACAAAGGTATCCTCCATTCATCCATTTATTTGATTTTTTTTATTTACGTTTTGTTTCTATATTATGAATTAGCAAGTTTACTTATTGGTTCTGATCATGGTAGTGTCTTCCTTTACTTTTCAATTATTTCATTCATTGCTGATCCCCTTTTTTCCTAAATGTTTATCAATTATTTCATATTTGATTTGTTTCCATAGCAATTGCCAACTTATATAAACCTTTCTCCGTTTCAGGTAGATTTAGTTATTTTTGTAATTGTTGTCGTTCTCCGACGACGTTGCTTAATTTCTCAGACTTCTAATTACCGCACTCTGTTTTATTTATAATAGCATATAAAGATTGATTGACGTGATTTGACTTATGTCTACAAATTGTTCCTGTCTCATTTCAGCGTAACCGTTATAAACCATTATTGGTGTTGATGATTCGTAAAATAAATTGGTATCTTTAACAGTGATGTGATCAGAATACGGAGATAGTAAAACCATGTGATATTGACATTCTGTCACCTGATGAACATCGGACAATATTCGTATTAGTTTAGCGCGTGGAGTATCATCAGCGAGCACTACATATATTTAGATGACTCTTGTAAACAGTTGTTAGGTGTTTGTATTAATGTAACTACATCTTGTGTATATGATTGATGTCATTATTAAGAGATAATTCCTTCCTGGGTTTTTGGCATTTCATCTGTATCTCGAGGTAAGATAAACTTTATCTTTTTTGTCACATTTTACCTGTTTTTTGTTTGTGTTGTGAGTTTTTGTTTTTTGTTTTTCAAAAGTTAAAAATCATATCGTTTTTGGGTTTTTTTTTGTTGTTTGTTTTTAAATTTTAACAGTTTATTTTATTTTATTTATTTATTTATTTATTTATTTATTTATTTATTTATTTATTTATTTATTTATTTATTTATTTCATTTTATTTAGTTAATTATTTGTTTCATTTTATTTATTTATTTATTTATTTATTTATTTTATTTTCTTTTTTCTTTCCTTTTTTTCTTTTTTTCTAAAACAATTTTATTTTGCCTGTTAAAACATCTGAACATCTCATCTTTATATTGGGCAAATTTTATTGGATCTGATGTTTCTAAAATTTAAATTCACATATTTTAAAAAAAAAAAAAAATTATAATGACCACTACAAAAATAAAAGTGGTAAAGCTGTGAATGGAGTAGAGTACTGGTAATTGTGTGTTGTATACTGGTCATTTTTTTGATTGTGGAAGAAACGGTGCAGGAAAATGAGGTGGGTGAAAGAAACACTCATCTTCAGCAATCACTTGGCACACTTCCTTTTTTTTTTTTACCAGAATCTGTTCTGAAATATGATTTGAAAATTGGTGATGAGGGTAACTAATCTTAAGTCATGCATTTCAGACCATCTAGACATTAATAAGACTATGTGTATAATTATGATGATATGCTGTAAAGCATGAAATGTGAGTAAATCTGTATAAAGTTCACACATGTTAAAAAAAAAAAAATATTATAAAACACTTTGCTTCACATTTCAATAAATAACCTTTCTTTAAAGAACAAAAAAAACCTGGTCTCACAATAGTCTCCCAACTAAGATTTTCCTTAACTTAAATTTAGCAAATTTGGGCAATCTTTTTTGGAAATTTGAATAATGAAAAAAAATTTTTTTTGACAAAATCAAATACAAATGTTATAAGCTTAAAGAGGCACTTAAAATGACATCTGAAAATTTTGTTTATCTTGACAATTGATAAATAATGAAGATTACAAATTTTCCAGATTTAAGTTAAGGAAAATCTTTGTAAAGAAATGTTTGTGCCTGCCAACTTATACCTTTTTTTTATGGTTAATTTAGATGGTATATATAGATATATTAAGATGGTAAATACAGATTTTTTCTTGTTTTAATCAGTCCCCTTTCTATTAAGACCACCTGTCTATAAAGATGGGTTAGTTTTTAGTCACCTTCATCTCATATTTTAATTTAAAACCTATCTATTATGACTGCCTGTCTTTTAGGTTCAATTTTTTTTCTAGTTGCTAAATGTACCTTTATAAAAAAATATGATAGATGCTTTTTGCAGATTTTCAATAAATTTTATGGCTCAACTGGCTATAGTAGTTTAGCATCTGTGATGGTGAAAGACGAATGTAACCATGCATTTTTGTGCCTATTAACTTTGATAATAATACATAAAGAAAATAGATGCATAATTATATGTATTTTTTTTTTTTTTTAAATTTTCTATGGAATTTGTTTTCATAGTATATGCAACTTAGGGTCTATTTTTGCCAAGTTTTTCAAAATGTTTTTTTTTTTAAACAATTGTGCCAAATTGAACAAATTATTTACAAAAAGAAAAATTCTTGATTGATTCAGATTTAAAATTGTGTGTTACATGCCTGAAATTCAAATGCTTTTAAAGTGCTGATGGAGTGATTACCTCTTCCTTTTTTATAGATCTGTAAAAAAAAAAAATTATGATTATTTTTAGTCTGCTCGCTAATTTATTTTGTACAACTCAACTAGCTATGACTAGCCGAACTTATGTGATGACAAAGCATGAATGTGTGAATTTTTGTTTATGTATAAAGTTTGATCTTTCTCTGAAAATACTAGTATAAAAAAAGCCAAGTTTTCTTTTAAAACCAGTGTATCAATTTGAACAATATTCACTAAAGAAAAAAATTCTTGATTGATGCAGATTTAAAATTGTGTGTGACATGGTTGTCTGAAATTCAAATGCTATTTAAGTGCTGGTAAAGTGATACCCTTTTGCTTTTAAAAATCTGTAAAAAAAAAAAAAAAAATGATTATAATAAATGATAGAATACTTCTTTACCATAACACCAGGGTGTCTGAATATACAAGAATACTGTCAGTAGCTATGTTTATAAAAGTGTTGAAGATGTGTTTGTTCTTGTGAATGGTTCTTTTTTTTAATAATGTTTCATAAAACATTTTGAAAAAATATAAATAAATAAAAAAAGATATAATTATTATAAGTTTACTTACCAATTTATTGTGTTATACTTAAATAACTAGGAAAAAATGTTTTTTTTTTTTGGTATGATTTAGTTTGTTTTAGGTAAAAAAAAGACTCAATTTGGATATTTTCTAGTTAAATTATGATGTTGAAATGCTGTACAAAATATTTAAAAAAAAAAACAACATTTCTGACTATTACTGATAGATCACTGTTGTAGTTATGTCAGCTGAAAATACCAAAGAATAGTTTCATGCACTGTCCAATCAAAATGCTTAAATTTATCAAAATGAAATAAAAATTGATTGATTGATTGATTTGGGTTTTATGTCCCAATAAAGAATATTTCATTTATATGAACATGTCACAAGCTATAGGTGAAGTGACACAAATTTTTACCTTTGTAGTGTGCTCAGGCTAATGTGCAGGGAGAGTTTTTTTAGCATGTAATGCCTGCTGTGAAAAGAGTGGAGTGGAGTGGAGTGGAGTAATGGTGTTTTACTCCCGAGGCAAGAATCTTTCACTTATTTCCAGGCGGTCAGTTCTGGAATGGTGGAGGAAACCGGAGTGTGCGGAGAAAACCACCAACCTTCGGCAAGCGAACTGACAAACTTTCTCACACTAGGATCTGTCCCGTGCTGTGAAAAGGGGCATTGGTTTATATGGACCCTCTGACTTTCATTTCTAAACGCAGAGTGCTCGGTGAAAAACAGTCACTACCTATTTCAAAGTCTTTGTCAGATCCGGCCAGGGGTTCAAATCCCATGCAACATCCCACATACGAAGTGTGCACTCTACCAGTTTAGCTACTGTAGTGGTATAAAAATTGAGAATGTTCAATGTAAAATCCAAAAAGTCTCATATTTTCTGTTATGTGGTTTTAACAGATGATTATTTAAACAGAATTCATATATTCTAAAAAGAAATAAATTTGTGAGTCATTTTTTTTCTTCTTGTATTTAAATTGCAAAAATATGAATAATCAGTCTTGCAGTAAAGGATTACAAAGAAAATTTTCTTGTCTTGTCACAATAAAATCTACAAATAAAATTTGTAATTGTTAATCTCAACTAACAGCAATTTTTTTTAAGGAATTTAGAATTGTTCATCTCATTTAATGATACATAATTATACATGTGAGGTTGAAATTTAAGTCTTTCATAACAAAATTTGAAATTATAAATCATTATTATAAATAATTGAATAGAATTAAATTGAAAATAATGAGAAGAATCCAGAATAAATTTTGAAAAAATAATAAGTTGAAAATAACAATTATTACTGGAAATTCTGTAGAGTGGAGTGGCATGGAAAAATGTTGGTTTATACATCAGTCAGGATGCTTTCACTTATATAAGATGATAAGTTGGTGGGGAAAACCAGAGTACCTAGTGAAAGTAATAAGTTTTGGTATGGTTGGGGAAACCAGGGTACCTAATGAAAGTAATAAGTTTTGGTATGGTAGGGGAAACCAGAGTACCTAGTGAAAGTTATAAGTTTTGGTATGGTTGGGGAAACCAGGGTACCTAATGAAAGTAATAAGTTTTGGTATGGTAGGGGAAACCAGAGTACCTAGTGAAAGTTATAAGTTTTGGTATGGTTGGGGAAACCAGAGTACCTAGTGAAAGTAAAAAGTTTTGGTATGGTTGGGGAAACCAGAGTACCTAGTGAAAGTAATAAGTTTTGGTTTGGTTTGGGAAACCAGAGTACCCAGTGAAAGTAATAAGTTTTGGTATGGTTGGAGAAACCAGAGTACCTAGTGAAAGTAATAAGTTTTGGTATGGTTGGGGAAACCAGAGTACCTAGTGAAAGTAATAAGTTTTGGTATGGTTGGGGAAACCAGAATACCTAGTGAAAATAATAGGTTTTGGTATGGTTGGGGAAACCAGAGTACCTAGTGAAAGTAATAAGTTTTTGAATGGTTGGGGAAACCAGAGTACCTAGCAAAAGTAATAAGTTTTGGTATGGTTGGGGAAACCAGAATACCTAGTGAAAGTAATAAGTTTTGTTATGGTTGGGGAAACCAGAGTACCTAGTGAAAGTAATAAGTTTTTGAATGGTTGGGGAAACCAGAATACCTAGTGAAAGTAATAAGTTTTGTTATGGTTGGGGAAACCAGAGTACCTAGTGAAAGTAATAAGTTTTTGAATGGTTGGGGAAACCAGAGTACCTAGCAAAAGTAATAAGTTTTGGTATGGTTGGGGAAACCAGAATACCTAGTGAAAGTAATAAGTTTTGTTATGGTTGGGGAAACCAGAGTACCTAGTGAAAGTAATATGTTTTTGAATGGTTGGGGAAACCAGAGTACCTAGTGAAAGTAATAAGTTTTGGTATGGTTGGAGAAACCAGAATACCTAGTGAAAGTAATAAGTTTTGGTATGGTTGGGGAAACCAGAATACCTAGTGAAAGTAATAAGTTTTTGAATGGTTGGGGAAACCAGAGTACCTAGCAAAAGTAATAAGTTTTGGTATGGTTGGGGAAACCAGAATACCTAGTGAAAGTAATAAGTTTTGTTATGGTTGGGGAAACCAGAGTACCTAGTGAAAGTAATATGTTTTTGAATGGTTGGGGAAACCAGAGTACCTAGTGAAAGTAATAAGTTTTGGTATGGTTGGAGAAACCAGAATACCTAGTGAAAGTAATAAGTTTTGGTATGGTTGGGGAAACCAGAATACCTAGTGAAAGTGATAAGTTCTGAAATGTTGAGAAAAACCAGGGTACCTAGTGAAAACTCCTGAACTTCATTAAGAAATCAGACAAGTGATCTCACACTAGAAACTATACCTGAAATTAAAAAATTCAAGTCTTAAATAAAAAAATTTTAAATTATAAATCATAATTGTAAACAATTTAATAGAATTTTCAATGTGACAGAAATAATAAAAAAATTGATAAGTTTTCAAGTATTCTAAGTGGTTGACTGGGGTTCTGTTTGGCAGAGTGGAGTGTTTTTTTTTTTTTACTGATAAAGAGGTGGTCACTCTGGAATGGTGGAGAAAACTGGAGTACCTGGACAAAACCATTTTGGTAAGCAAACTAACAAGCACTTTCAAACTGGGATGTATTAAGTACGGGGCTTTTGTGGCCAAGTGGTCTAAAACATGTGCTTTTGAATCAAAGAGCCTCTTATTGACTATTTTTGAATCCTACTTGGGCAGATTCTAGTGTGAGATAGTTTGTCAGTTTGCTTGTGGAAGGTCAGTGGTTTTTTTTTGGCACTCCAGTTTCCTCTATCATCTCAAACTGAAAGCCTCAATATATATATAAAAGAATCTTAACTGGGATGCAAAACACCATTACTTTATTCTGCTCCACTCTTTTCTTATAAAATTAAAAAATTGATCTCAACACTTAGAGAAACAGCAACTTGAAATTTTATTATGTCGACATGTTTTGGAGTCTAAGACTTTGTCATGATCTGGACCACACTCTAAGTAAAGTAACCTAAGTAAAGTTCGATCCTGGGGTAGTGAGAGTTGCCGTGATTTGTAAGCAGATGTGATTCTTTTGTCTTACATATTCCTGATAACAATTGATTTAAATCTTTTTTTTAATATTCTATACAGTAACCAGTGTCTGTTAAATTCTAGCTCAGAGTTCTTGCCTTTAGATTTTTTTGTCCAGGTTTTTTTTAAGTTATGTGAGGTATGTGGCAAATACATGATACCAAGGCCTGTTTTTTCAGAATAGTTGCCATGGATTAGCTTAGAAGGAAATGTGTATTTATCCTTTTTCTGACAATTCTAATTTTACAATAAGAAGGTGTTCACAAACATATCCTTGTCTTAACCATCCTAAGCTATAGAAATAACATCTGCACTCACAAACCATTACATTGTGCTACAAACTTTAATCCCACATTTTGTTATTTAGAGCAAGTTAATCAGTCTGTAAAGATTGACCTAAGAACATGTGTGAGATGTGTTACTGTGTACAATTGTCTGCCTTGTACTACCTTACAACTTATGTTGAGGTGCTAGCCCACCAAGTCAGTATGCCACAAACAAGGGTACAACTCCCCTGTCACATCATCCAAATGCCTTGTTCCAGCCTACAACTTTTGTTGAGGTGCTAGCTCACCATGTCAGTATGCCACAGATTAACATACAACTCCCCTGTCACATCATCCAAATGCCTTGTTCCAGCCTTCAATTTTTGTTGAGGTGCTAGCCCACCAAGTCAGTATGCCACAGACAAGCATACAACAACCCTGTCACATCATCCAAATGCCTTGTTCCAGCCTTCAACTTATGTTGAAGTGCTAGCTCACCAAGTCAGTATGCCACAAATAAGCATACAACTCCCTGTCACAACATCCAAATGCCTTGTTTCAGCCTACAACTTTTGTTGAGGTGCTAGCTCACCAAGTAAGTATGCCACAGAAAGGATACAACTCCCTGTCACAACATCCAAATGCCTTGTTCCAGCCTACAACTTATGTTGAGGTGCTAGCCCACCAAGTCAGTATGACACAGATAAGCATACAACTCCCTGTCACAACATCCAAATGCCTTGTTCCAGCCTTCAACTTATGTTGAGGTGCTAGCCCACCAAGTCAGTATGACACAGATAAGCATACAACTCCCTGTCACAACATCCAAATGCCTTGTTCCAGCCTTCAACTTATGTTGAGGTGCTAGCTCACCAAGTCAGTATGCCACAGACAAGCATGCAACTTTCTGTCTTTTAATTGCTGATTACAAGGCAAGGGTGCAGTATCTTAAGTTTTAAAGTCTTAAATATATATTCGACAAAAATTAGAAAGCCATGACCTCCCCCTCTTGAGGTAAAACTCTTAGGCACCAAGGCAGTCTCGGCAGATACGGGTATGAAACTTTAATATCTTGACTATACATTTTTCATTTTTTCTGAGTTTCATCGATATACACATCATTCAGGAAGTGTTAAAAAGTACCTTCCACCTACAGTTATAACATAAGTGCAACTAAGTAATGGTATTTTATGTCCAAAACAAGATTCTTTTACTAGTATCGAAGTGGTCGGTCCTGGGATGGAGGAAGAAACGGGAGTGCCATAGAAAACCACCGACCTTTTGCAATCCAACAGAGATCTGTCCAAGTTGGATTTGAACCTAGCTGTAGGCAGTAAAAAGCAATTACATCTGTAAGCCCTTTAAACCATTAAACCACAGCAACATAAGTGACATCTGTAACAATGTTCTATAGATACAAGTATAAAACTAATCCCAAGATTTCATTTCTATCATGTTCTCGCGGTTCTGTATATGTCCATTAAATCGTTTTGGAAGTGTAAATAAGTTTCCATATATATTCCACCTACAGTGATAGAAACAAAATCAATGACAACTATTACAATGTTTTACAAATGTAAAAATATAAAACTTTAATCCCGGCCACTTCTTAACATGATCTCGGAGTTCGGTATATATTCATTAAATCGTTTAGGAAGTGTAAATAAGTTTCCATATAATTCCACCTACAGCGATAAAAACAAAATCAATGACAACTATTACAATGTTTTTTTACAAATGAAAGTATAGAACTTAAATCCCTGGGAACTTATATCCATCATGTTTGCGGCATCCTGTAGATATTAATTCAATCACTATTGTGATGTAAACAAAAGTTTCTAAGTCTTCTTCCGCCAGACCAATAAAAACAACATGAATACAAAATTGGATTATGGGATACATTTCTGGAGCCTTTCGCTGATTAAAATGGAAGAAGTGTTGAGTTTGTGTTAGATTAATGACACAGAAAGATGGACAAATAATTCCATGATATAATTGTACTTTTAGAATGCATTGTGAATTTGTCTACCAAAAAAAACCAAAAAAAACATTACATCAATCCCTGTTGTTGTACGTGTCATTTGTTACAGCTTAATGATAAAAAAATTTGAAAAAAAAATAAAAAAAATAAAAGAAATAAAAGAATAATAAATATAAGTAAATTTTAAAAAATGAATTTTGGGCTTTAAAAATAGGGTTTTTTTTTTATAAGTGTTTAGATTAGTGAAATAACTAAGAAACATTTAATTATTAATAGTGTAAAAATTGCTGATGCAATGTAGAACAACATCCAACCAACCACAATGGGCTTCTGTGGCTTAGTAATCTTAAACCAGCTAGGTTTCAAATCTCTCAGACAGATCCTAAAAAATTGAAAAGATTTGTCAATCTTTTTGTTGAAAATTGGTGGTTTTTCTATGGGTATTTGAGTTTCCTCCACCATCCAACTGGATATAAATTTGTCTGTCTCTACCAATTCTTTGAACTGACCACCCGGATATTATTTGTCAGTCTTTTTGTGGAAGTTTGGTGGCTTTTCTATGGATATTTAGGTTTCGTCCACCATCTCAGAACTGACCACCTGAATATAAGTTTGTCAGTCTCTTTGTGGAAGTTAGGTGGCTTTTCTATGGGTATTTAGGTTTACTCTACCATCCCAGAACTGACCACCTGAATATAAGTTTGTCAGTCTCTTTGTGGAAGTTAGGTGGCTTTTCTATGGGTATTTAGGTTTACTCTACCATCCCAGAACTGACCACCTGAATATAAGTTTGTCAGTCTCTTTGTTGAAGTTAGGTGGCTTTTCTATGGGTATTTAGGTTTACTCTACCATCCCAGAACTGACCACCTGAATATAAGTTTGTCAGTCTCTTTGTTGAAGTTTGGTGGCTTTTCTATGGGTATTTAGGTTTACTCTACCATCCCAGAACTGACCACCTGAATATAAGTTTGTCAGTCTCTTTGTTGAAGTTAGGTGGCTTTTCTATGGGTATTTAGGTTTACTCTACCATCCCAGAACTGACCACCTGAATATAAGTTTGTCAGTCTCTTTGTGGAAGTTAGGTGGCTTTTCTATGGGTATTTAGGTTTACTCTACCATCCCAGAACTGACCACCTGAATATAAGTTTGTCAGTCTCTTTGTGGAAGTTAGGTGGCTTTTCTATGGGTATTTAGGTTTACTCTACCATCCCAGAACTGACCACCTGAATATAAGTTTGTCAGTCTCTTTGTGGAAGTTAGGTGGCTTTTCTATGGGTATTTAGGTTTACTCTACCATCCCAGAACTGACCACCTGAATATAAGTTTGTCAGTCTCTTTGTGGAAGTTAGGTGGCTTTTCTATGGGTATTTAGGTTTACTCTACCATCCCAGAACTGACCACCTGAATATAAGTTTGTCAGTCTCTTTGTGGAAGTTAGGTGGCTTTTCTATGGGTATTTAGGTTTACTCTACCATCCCAGAACTGACCACCTAAATATAAGTTTGTCAGTCTTTTTGTTGAAGTTTGGTGGCTTTTCTATGGGTATTTAGGTTTCGTCCACCATCTCAGAACTGACCACCTGAATATAAGTTTGTCAGTCTCTTTGTTGAAGTTTGGTGGCTTTTCTATGGGTATTTAGGTTTACTCTACCATCCCAGAACTGACCACCTGGATAAAGGTGAGAGGCTGAATATCATTACTGTAACCAACTTACCTTTCTCCATCACTCAAAAACTGACTGTCCCAATTGTAAGCAAAAAAATTTTGACTGGGGTGTAAAACTCCATTACACTACTCCACCTGCCAACTGCCTCAGTGACACAAAGGTAGAAAATGAGAGCAGAAGGTTATGGGTTTGAATCCTGACTGAGTCATACATAATGTCTTTAAATTTTTATATACTGCTTCCTTGACTGTTTTTCAGCATTAAGAAGACAGATTATCGACTTGTTTATTTGGTGTCAGGATAATGGGGTGGGGGTGTGGGTGGGGGTGGATAAATGATGTGACCTTGTCTTAAATTTGTTGTAACCAACATTGACACTTATTCTTTGATGTTGAATTTAGGGGAAAATGTTTAATATACTGTCTGTAAAATCGAGTATTTTTGGCAAGACTCAAAAACTAAAATTATTGATACTTTGTATTTTAAATTTAAATTATTTTGTTAAAATAGTCAAAAGTGACTCCTACTACTATGATGTGTCACATGCTAATATGCATTTAAAAAATTTAACATAATTCATAAAAAATTATAGAATATTGACGCCCAGTCACACATGGCTTATGAGACACCTACAGACAATAAATAATTGTATAATGAATAAAAATGAAATAGATGTATTGAACTGTTAAAACTATTGTACAGCATTAAAAGATTTCCTACTATACAACATCCTATACAAAACACTACCTAAAACTGTTCAATGGCATGAGTCAGTCATATGTGATAATCAGCTATCCAGAAGGTAGGACCAATTTTTAGTTTCTACTTTTGGAGTGTAGTGGTGTAAAGGTGCTTAAAAATTCTTTTTAATTAATATCAAGACATTTAATTCTTGAATAGTAGAGGAAATAGGAGTTCCCAGAAAAAACTATCAACATTTGAAGAGTCAACTACTAGTATATTTTCTCACTCTAGAATCTTGTATGCCTGAGAAGGATTCAAACCTAGGTGATTAAAAGTACTGTATTCATAAATGTTGAACAAAAATACACTTGTTAGTTTTGGTATGCTGTATGTGCACATTTCAGAAATTAATTTTTCATCAATGACACTAGGAAATGAAAATATTGATAGATAAAAAAGGTAAGCCAAACATTTGAACATTAATGAATCCAAAACCAGCTAAGGAGTGCTTTGCATGAAGGGACAAATCTTCGTTTTAATTAAGTTGTAAAAATTAAGACGGCTGAAAATTTTGCTACATGGTACATTTTCTGACAATGCAAAGTAATGCCTACTGAGTTAAGGATATCCACCACAGCCTCCCTAAAAACACTGTCAAACTCACAGTTACTATATCTATAATTGTGTATGATATATTAAGAGAAATAACTAACTGCTGTACACGATTTGTCACTTACCCCCCCCCTTTCAAAACACCACTTTGGAAAGAAAACCTTAACAAATATATTAGGACAGCTAAATGATGACCATTTTTTTGACATAACAGATTCTATATTCATTGTTACTAAGGTATTTATTTATTGATTGCTGTGTAAATATTCACATCAACACATGAAATTGACACTTCAGTGTAATTAATTAAAATCATCATTAACTTGACAGACTACATACTCCGAGAGTATTTCAATAAACTGGGCTATTGTAAACTGCCGTTCAATATGGAATCTCTATAGTGAAGATGTGTTTTGTGATCAGTGATGCATGACAATTAACTTGTTATCTATGGGCAGTGTCATCTTATACATATTGAGACTATTTTGTGATTAATATGTAACCGTGGAAACGGAAGTAATTGAATTATTTTATTTCCTATATTATCAGGATATTAATTTGACAACCTGCAGAATCATATAATAATATTAAGGGCAAAAATGAAGTTGGAAATTCAATTAGTGATATGTTTAAGTTTGTGTGAGGTCATTTTCTGTTTAAAGGTCATTTATAAAAGGTCAGGGTCATCGACCTAGTAATTGATCTAGTTATAATGATATGGTAAATCACTTTGGTTAATTTTGAACATCTTGGTGATATAAGCACTATTTTCTGACTCGAGCTTGAAACACTAGTACTCAACTCAACTAAACACAAGATAAACTTAAACTTCACAGCTTATGAAGGCCACTTTTAATGGTTCAATTTGGATTGCCATTGAAGGCAAATTTGACTGTAGGTAAGATGAAAAGGTATTTGATTTGATTTGGTTAAATGGGGGTTTTTACATCTCATAAAGAATATTTCTCTTATATCGAGACTTAACCAGCTGTAAGCAAAGTGGCAGAAATTTTTATGTTTGCAGTATGCTTAGGGCAATGTGCATGCAGAGTCCTTTAGATTGCCATGCATGACATGGGGCATTTGTTTTTAAGGTCTCCTTCAAATGACCCTATGACTTTTATTTCTAAATGCTGAGTGCTTGGTGAAAGAACAGTTACTATGAATTTTTGAGTCTTGCAGGGTTCAAATCCCAACCTCCCATACGAAGCAAGCACTCTACCAACTGAGCTGCCATAGTAGTAAAAGAAAGAATAGAGTAGTTTAGTTAAGAATTTTGTTCAGTTTCTTTGCACTAACATTGATATGTTGATCTTAATTTACATTGTTAAAATTATGACCATGGTTGTCTCTTAAAGGGCATCTTCACTGGCTAATATATAGAAAGTGCAATGTTATGGATTACGGTGCCTCTCAATGCCTAGGTTCAAACTTATGCCAACAGATTCTAGTGTGAGAAAGTTTATCAGTTCTCTTGTTCTAGATCAATGGTTTTCTCTACCATCAATGAATTGCCTGCTCTAACATATGATAATTGAAAAATATTGACCAAGCCTAAAAGGCTTCATTATCTTTGTCAATATCCCAAAGACAAGCATACCATTCCCCAGTTACATTTTCCTGGTTTTGGGTTAAAACCAGTCTATACTCTGCTGTATGCCAGGTGAGAAAGCAGTATCTCATTTGTTCAAGTCTTATGTATAACACAACCGGGGGTTCGAACCCTTAACCTCCCACC
The DNA here is from genome assembly GCA_029721355.1 of Tegillarca granosa. NCBI lineage: Eukaryota > Metazoa > Mollusca > Bivalvia > Arcoida > Arcidae > Tegillarca > Tegillarca granosa. The sequence goes on from CM056604.1 coordinate 9,985,567, forward strand.
TCAAGCTAAAGGAAGGGGCATAAATATTATTACCAACATTTCTTTTAAAAAATGACATATCATTTATATTCCCTAATTTCATCATTTAATGGACATTAGGATGTCAAGACAAATGAGCCTCAAAATCATAAGTTTAATATTACATTCTCATACATCAGATCAGAGATTTACGACCCATGGGCCTATTGTTTTTTTTTATTGATAGAATAGCTGTATTTAGCCTACTAAAATGACATCTCTCTCTAATGATGAAACAAGCATTAGCAACCTCATGGGATTTTCTTGTAACACCTTAAATTACAGAGAAAAAAATCTTGACTTTGTCACATTAAACATATTTAAGGTCATTACCATAGAAATAGATTTTTTTTTAGTAAAATAATTGTATGACCTTGAATACAAAAAGAAATTAAATTAGTTCCACCAGGGGATTTTTTTTATACAAGTTCGAAGATGGTGTAAGAATGAAAAACAGAATGCTATATTGTCATAAGTATTTTATATGTAATGAGTTATAAAAAGTTTATTAATGACCTTAAAAACAGAAAAATATTTTTTATAAAGCTATGAAAATATTTTTATACAAATTCAGAAATTTTCTTAATTACAGAACAAAATTTATGTATAGTCACACAAAATTTTTTTCCAACAATTTCATAGATTATTTTGAATGTAAAACAAAATTTACACTATATATATCATATTTTATTAAGGAATACTTTAAACAAGTATAGAAATAATCTTGAAATCAAATTGATTGATTGATTGATTTGATATGATTTTACATCCCAATCAAGAATACTTCACTTATATCAAGATGTCAACAGCTATAGGGGAAGTGGCAGACAATTTTGACCTGTGCATTGTGCTTAGGACAGTGTGCAGGGAGGGTTCTTTCACATACCATGCCTGCCAATTGGTTTTTAAGGTCTCATCTGAAGGACCCTTGAAATCTCAGAAAAAGTTTCAAATTCTTACAAAGAATATTTTATACAAATTCAGAAATTATCTTAAATGTGGAATATGTATTGTCATAAAGAGAACTTTATAATTGATCATAACAACAGAGAAATATTTCAAATTGGTACAAAGAATATTTTTATACAAATTCAGAAATGGTCTTAAATGTGCAACAAAATTTATATATTGTGATAAGGAATATATTTAATAAAAATTCATGAATGATCTTGAATATAGAACAAAAATAACATATTTTCATAAAAGGTATATTTTGATATTCTAGAGTCAGCAGACTTATTAACTTACATTTAATAAAAATCTTTGAAATACTAGCTGTCACAAGGCATAAAAATAAATAAAAGATTTGGTCCCAGAGCACCATCAAATCTATGTAGTAAAAAGGGATAAAATGTATAATACCGGCTTAAGTCAATATGAATTATTCAATTTAAATAATTATGTTCTTTAGATTTGAGAGATTACATGAAAATATCTAGCTTGCATATGTTGTTGTGACAATTTTAGCCAACAAATTATTGATTAATTTCACAGGTATATTCACTTTTTTTATATATATTCACACAAGAGCTATTACTGAAATTTATCAACCTGTGACAGATAATTGCAACAGGGGACATCAAATCACTGTCGTCAATTTCGTCGTCAATTTCATTGATTGCTCATCATCCACACTTCCTCATATTGTAAACACAAATGACCTAGTTTATAAACTGACCTAAATACAAACTATTTTGCTCTTTGATCATATGAACAATGGGTAGTTTTTCTGAAAAGTTAAGTTGTTGTGTTATAATTTATGTTATCTCCAAACCCATTGTAAAATCGTTTGTTTTCATGAAGTAGATTAGTAATTTGTTTGATGTAAATATAGCATGTTTAAGCTGCCCTTAATTAACTTAATTGTTAATAATTTGTTTTTATAATTATCATTCTTATCAGTAGGTTGTATTGACAACTTAAAGCTAATTTTTTATGTGTATTGATTTTAATAGACTTTTGAAATAAAAGAACCGTATGCAGCCTGTAAATGATAGTAAAATCAAGATTTTCCATTGACAAAGTGGTGAATGTTTTTGCTTATCACCATCATGACTTAAGACCTTCTTATGTGGTAAAAATATGGGTACACCATCTTGAACTCCAGGTTTTACTTGGCTCTATTGGTACACCATTTTGAACTCTGGGTTTTACTTGGCTCAGTTGGTACACCATCTTGAACTCTGGATTTTACTTGACTCTATTGGTACACCATCTTGAACTCCAGGTTTTACTTGGCTCTATTGGTACACCATTTTGAACTGTGGGTTTTACTTGGTTCTGTTGTTACACCATCTTGAACTCCGGGTTTTACTTAGCTCTGTTGGTACACCATCTTGAACTCCTGGTTTTACTTCAAATGGCTCTGTTGGTACACCATCTTGAACTCCGGGTTTTACTTGGCTCTGTTGGTACATCATCCTGAACTCTGGGTTTTACTTGGCTCTATTGGTACACATTCTTGAACTTGGGGTTTTACTCGGCTCTATTGGTACACCATCTTGAACTCTGGGTTTTACTTGGCTCTATTGGTACACCATCTTGAACTCTGGGTTTTACTCGGCTCAGTTGGTACACCATCTTGAACTCTGGATTTTACTTGGCTCTATTGGTACACCATCTTGAACTCCAGGTTTTACTTGGCTCTATTGGTACACCAATTTGAACTCTGGGTTTTACTTGGTTCTGTTGTTACACCATCTTGAACTCCGGGTTTTATTTGGCTCTGTTGGTACACCATCTTGAACTCCTGGTTTTACTTCAAATGGCTCTGTTGGTACACCATCTTGAACTCCGGGTTTTACTTGGCTCTGTTGGTACATCATCCTGAACTCTGGGTTTTACTTGGCTCTATTGGTACACATTCTTGAACTTGGGGTTTTACTCGGCTCTATTGGTACACCATCTTGAACTCTGGGTTTTACTTGGCTCTTTTGAAACACCATCTTGAACTCCAGGTTTTACTTGGCTCTGTTGGTACACCATCTTGAACTCTGGGTTTTACTTGGCTCTGTTGGTACACCATCTTGATCTTCGGGTTTTACTTGGCTCTGTTGGTACACCATCTTGAACTCCAGGTGTTACTTGGCTCTGTTGGTACACCATCCTGAACTCTGGGTTTTACTTAGCTCTATTGGTACACCATCTTGAACTCCGGGTTTTACTTGGCTCTGTTGGTGTTGTCACTTTTTCTTTCTCATTTTGTTGCTTATGGAAGCCATTAGGTTTCAGACTGAATTATTTTGTTACATTTGGGGCCTTAACCACTGAGTGGTCTTAACTGTTTGCTTATGTATTACAGCCCATTCAGAAAGATCCTAGTTTGAGAAACTTGCTAAAGGTCAGTGGTTTTTTTTTTGTTTTGTTTTTGTTTTGGGCACTTTAGTATCCTCTACCATTTCAGAAGTGACAGACCCAAGTTTTTTTTTTTTTTTTTTTTTTTTTTTTTTTTGGGGGTTGGGGGGGCACTTTAGTATCCTCTACCATTTCAGAAGTGACAGACCCAATATTTGTTTTTTTTATGTTTTTTGTTTTTTTTGTTTTTTGTTTTCTCATATGCATTGTAAAAAGGATCAAGCTTTATAGAAGTAATATAAAAGAATGATAATGTAATAATTACCATCCCAGTTGTTAAAAAGGAGAACGCACAATTTTTTCTTGGCCTAGGAAATGGTTTTTATATCTTGTTATTACCAACTGTTTTTTGGGTTCACTTTGTTTTATATTTAGTTAAAGATAGCTATTTTTACATTGGCGTTTCCCGTTATATATGTTATTTACTGCTGTCAATTTTGCTTTAGATATGGTGTTTTTCCATTTTTGAACTCAAATCACCTTTTATTTCAGTAAAAACAAATGCATGTCATACTTTCAGAATGATAATCATCATGATGTGATTAAAGAAAAGTGAATAAATGTTCAGTAATGGCATTTGTCATCCTACTTATGATATCTAGGCAGTCAGTTCTCAGTTTATTGAGGGGCCTCGGTGGCCGAGTGGTCTAAAGCATGTACTAAGGGATCACAGTGCCTCTCACAGCCTAGGTTTGAATCCCACTTGGGACAGATCCTAGTGTGAGAAAGTTTGTAAGTTCGCTTGCCGAAGGTCGGTGGTTTTCTCAAGGCACTCCAGTTTCCTCCACCATTCCAGAACTGATCGTCTCGAAATAAGTGAAAGATTTTTGACTGGGGGGGGGGGGGGTAAAACACCATTACTCCACTTCACTCCACTCTCAGATTATTGAGGAAATTGGAGTACTTGTGAAAAGATCACTGACCTACTGACCTACATGGAAACTTTCTCTTACTAGGGTCTAATTCTAGACTGAATGTAATCTAGTCTTGCAGGATCCATGCAGTAATCATGAGTTGGGTCTTTAGACCACCCCTAGCCACCACGGTCTTGTCATAACTATATAGATATGGAAGTTATCTTCAGCTCTTGTTATTGTCTTCATTTCAAACAGTGATTTTTGTCTTTCATTAAAAGAAAGTTAAAGACTTTGTTGTAAAAAATTGACCTTATTACAAATGTCTGAAAAAAAAAAATTTTTTTTACATAAAACAATGTACAACCAGGTGACCAATAATAATGGTTGTTTACGAGAATGCAGGAAGGAAATTTTATATCATTAGTGTTTTTCACATGGACCTAGGACAGTGAACTAGGAGAAGCTGAGAAATCAGGTTGTCTGGACATAACAAGTATGAGGGACCTTTTACAGAATCAGTAAGATTTAATATATCAATTTATTCACATTTTTTGTTTTCAATATAAATGTGGCCAGTGAACAGGTAAGTACATATTAAAGTACAATTATAGAATCATTAATATTCCTAGGGTAAAAATTTCATGGTTTTGCAATTAAAAAAAAAATGTTGGGAGAAGATTTCATGGTTTTGCAATTTAAAAAATTTGTTGGGAGAAAATTTCATGGTTTTGCAATTTAAAAAAAATTTGTTTTGAGAAAATTTCATGGTTTTGTAATTTAAAACAATTTTGTTGGGAGAAAATTTCATGGTTTTGCAATTCCAAAATATTTTGTTGGGGAGAAAATTTAATGGTTTTACAATTAAAAAACATTTTGTTGGGAGAAAATTTCATGGTTTTCTATTTAAAAAAAAAAATTGTTTGGGAAAATTTCATGGAATTTAGTTTTGTGACAATAAATTAAATTTAAGGCTATGGTAATTAAAAATTTTTTTATAGACATTAAATTTTGTGGGTTTTTATAACCCACAAAAAAAGCAAAAATTAATCTCTCATGAACTATTTAGATTTTACAGTATATAAAATAGAAATATACATCACGTTTTATTTTTACATGATGTTAATTTCATGTATTTTAATGAAAAAAAGAACATTAAGTTGTGATGTTATTTGGTATGATTATAAACTCAAATCATTTGTAAAGGTCATTATAATATGGTCTCCATGACTACTGGTCGGTAGAATCGGTAAGAAGAAAAAGCGTGGAGTGTTAAGTGGTTTAACGTCTTAGTTAAAGGTCTTCCACTTGCGACAAGATGCTCAATTCTGGAAGGTCAAGAGTACCCAGCGAAAGACTCGCTGACCTCGTACAAAATAATAAGCTGACATTTATTTTGCATAAGTTTGAATCCAGCTTAGCTAAGTTGGAGATGAAAGTTGCTCTGGTTTATCAATCCATGACCTATTTTTGATAACTGGATCATTGAGGTCATATGTAAAAGTGGGGTGGAGTAATGGTGTTTTGATCCCCAGTCAAGATTCTTTCACTGAGAATGAGGCAGTCAATACTGTAATGGGGGATGAAACAAAAGTACCTTTAGATAACTACAGATCTTTGACAAGCTAAATGACAAACTATCTCATACTAGGTGAAAAGCATTGTGATCTGTAAGCACACACTTTAGGCCACCCAGCTACTGAAGCCCCAGTTAGGCCACCCAGCAACTGAAGCCCCAGTTAGGCCACCCAGCTACTGAAGCCCCAGTTAGGCCACCCAGCTACTGAAGCCCCAGTTAGGCCACCCAGCTCCTGAAGCCCCAGTTAGGCCACCCAGCTCCTGAAGCCCCAGTTGAATGTAGAGGTCAAATCAGTGTTCATATTTTGATTTTTTTTTTTTTTAATTTTTTTTTAAATAATTAGCATTAATAATGTAATACTTATGTCAGAATGGTGTTGTACAAAATTATAAAATTTCATCTCGTATCTCATCAATTTTATTGATATTTCCTGAGTAAATTACAATTATTCCAGAATACTGCTTTTAACGATTTACCTGGTTACCTGCACATAATTTGCTAGATAGAAGATCAATTAATTCATGATATTGCCTGAAATTTGCAGTTTCATGCTGATATACTGTAATTGTAATCAGATTTATGTAATGAAATAATGAAGTCAGCAAAGATTTTCCATAGATGAAACATTATTTTGTATTTTTTAACTCACCTGTATGAAATACAAACAAACTCATCTGAATGAAATATGAACTGACTCGTCTGTGTGAAATATGAATGAACTCATCTGTATGAAATATGAACTGACTTGTCTGTATGAAATATGAACGAACTCATCTGTATGAAATATGAACAAACTCATCTGTATGAAATACAAATGAACTCATCTGTATGAAATGTGAAATGTGAAAATGAAATGTGAACTGACTCGTCTGTGTGAAATATGAAAGAACCCATCTGTATGAAATATGAACCAACTTGTCTGAATGAAATACATTCAAGAGATCTCACTTTACCTTCAAGAGTGATGTATGCTTTAAATAAAATAAAAATAGTCATAGTACAGTGTATTTAAAAAGGCCTACTCAGCAGGTGAACTACACTGTCTTTCATCAAATAGTCTGAATTTTTTAATCACACACATATCTATAGTCAATAATTATGATGAATAATTTATTTGAAAAAGCAATTTTGAAAAAAAGGTTTAAGTAATGTTTTTATGGTCCTATCAAGAGTATTTTATCTGTATTGAGACAGTCAGTTCAGGTATCATGGAGAAAAGGTGAGTGCCAAAGGAAAACCACAGATTTTCACCAATGAAACAGACAGTTCTGAGATGGTTTTGGAAACTGGAGTGCCTACAGAAAACTGAACCTTTTTGAAACAATTGAAATATTTTATGGAAAAAATGTTATTTATTTATTTATTTATATATTTATAATCATTTGCTTTATTTATTTATTTATTTGTTTTTTTGTTTTTGTTTTTTGTTTTTTTTTTGTTTTTTTTTGTTTTTTTTTTTTTGTTTTATGTCATACAGAATTAAGTTAGAGGATAAATATAAGATAGGAGAAACTTTAATGCTGGAAAAACTCTCTGGTTGAGGGTTCTAACCCTTGTTGTTAATGTGAAATGTCAAGAGGATTTTTTTTTCATCTGACGACATCATTTTTGAAAGAAAACAGAGTAGAGTATCCGTCTAGAGGGGAAGTTTTTAACATTTGGGATATTGCGCTCTAGCTTGAAACTTAGCATTAGGGAGACAGAGTATTGATTGATTTGTTGCCAATAAAATGTGACTTAAGGGTAGTGGTATGTTTTTCTGTGGCATACTGACCCAGTGAGCTAGCACCTTAACAAAAAGTCATCATAAGTGTGAACTAGTACAAGGCAGATCATAATGAGCATACTGGGGAAGTGGTATGCCTTTCTGTGGCATACTGGCTCAGTGAGCTAGCACCTTAATAAAAAGTCACTATAATTATCATACTGGGGAAGTGGTATGCCTTTCTGTGGTATACTTGCTCAGTTAGCTACACCTTAACAAAAAGTCACCATAAGTGTTTACTAGTAGAAGGCAGACCATAATGAGATGTGTAATTCTTTTCTGTGGCATACTGGCTCAGTGAGCTAACACCATAATGAAAAATCATCATTAGTGTGCACTAATAGAAGGCAGACCATAACACACATTCAAAAATTCCATGCATACACAAACTTGTTACATTTATTTAATTAGTTCTTTGAGATAAATAAACTTGCTCTTGTTGCAAATTGTTGAAAAATTACTGACGTGATGCTAATCAACAATACAACCAACAACTAAACAAGATTACATACATTGTGTATTGAACTAGGAAACAGATTTTCATCATTTTTAAAAAAAAAAAAGGTAGACATGCATGCTGAGAAACATTTTTTGACCTTTAAGTAAATCTCTTTCATGATGTGTAAAAAATCAATTTTTATATCCAATTTATGTTGTCCCATTTGCGGTAATAATGGAATAAGGATATAAAAAAAAAATCACAAAGTGTACATTTACAATATAGGAATGATTTTGCTCTCAGCAATGTTACACTCATAAAAAATGTCTTGGTGTAATTACCAAGGAATAGATTTCTTAGTTATATCATGTTTTCATAGTCCAATTCAGTACAAGATTATGGTTACTTTATTGTACCAATTTAAACTTCGACATTGTAATTTGATAGAAGATTAATCAATACAAATTGCATCAACATGTGGCAAAACTCATTTTTCAAATAAAATTAATCCAGTCTGAAAGGTCTATATTCTACAAGAAATACAAGTTTTTATTTACACATTTATTCCTTCTTGTGATATACTATATAAATAAAAATAAATATACCATAAATCACTGATTTACTCACTCTCTCACTACATTTATCCATAAATCACTCACTTACTCATTCACTCACTAAGTCTCTCAGTCACTCTCTCACTCACTCACTCACTCGCTTGCTCACTCACTCACTCTCACTCACTCACTCATTTTCACTCACTCACTCACTTTTATTCACTCACTCACTCACTCACTCACTCACTCACTAATACTGCCCCTCTCTCACTCACTATAAATAAATGTTCACTCAATCACTGATTAAGAACTCTTTTTTACCAAATTTTTCAATGTACATAATCTCCATAGTTACATTGTTTTTCACAGTATAGAAATTTCTATTTAATCTTATTGCATTGTTTTTAATATTGTATAATGTGTTTGTTAATTTTCTAATATAATTAGGGTCATTAAAATGAATAATAGCAAACTTTATTAAAAGTCATTAAAATCACATTGTCACTAAAAGAAGTTAAGCATAGTAATATTGATTGATTGAATGATTGAGTGGCAGAAATTTTAACCTTTGCAGTGTGCTTAGGGCAATGTGAAGGGAGAGTTGTTTAATGTGCTGCACCTGCCATGACATGGGGCATCAGTTTTTAAGGTCTCATCCGAAGGACCCAGTGTTTTTCATTTCTAAATGCCCAGTGCTTGGCGAAAGAACAGTCACTACCAATTTTCAAGTCTTGGTCAGACCTGGCAGGAGTTCGCACTCTTGACCTCCGACCAACTGACCTACCGTAGTGGTAATTGGAGTAATTATATATAATATACTCCAATCAAATTTTTGGTTACCAATAATCATGCAGTTTTTGAGAAGAAGAGGAAACTGAAGTTCCCCAAAAATTGTCTATGAATCGTTAACAAGAGAACTGACCAATTTTCTTTCTCAAGGATATGTCTAAAAGGAAGTTAAACCTTGTTTGTAAGAGGCAATCATGATCCATATGTTTATGTATGTAACTGTTAATGGCCACTGAGGCTGATCACTGTTAAACATACATCCCATTAAAACGAGATTTGGTATAGTGTAGTTAAATTACAGCATTTTGAGATATTACAACTAATTGCTTGCTTTTTGGTAGACATCATTTGGTTTATTTGATAACAAATTGTGCATCTTTTTTTCTTCATTTAATTGGACAAAAAAGTTTCTCTGCAACATTTCTTAATCATTTGCAAGAAATTTCTGTTTTTGCTTAGTTTGTAGCTTATAGATCATAATTCCTCTTACTATGGTGGTCAGAATCGCATGATTGGTTGGTTGGTTGAATGTTGTTTTACATCATATCAGCAATTTTAGTTAGTTGGTGACAACGCAGATTTTAATAAATGTCAAGGATAAATCTCAGCGTGTGTGTGTGTGTTGTGTGTACATGTATTTATGATCTGCATTGTACAAGTTGTCAATTAGGTGACCCTAAGAGTGCTAGTATGCTTACCCACAATATCACATATAAACATCACAGACCAATTAGTTTGGTACCGAGGCAGTCAGTTAAGGCATATGACAAGGAAAACACAATCTCACTTGCAGTTGGTCAAGGTTTAACCCACAGTGGTGAAATGTCTTAATTTACAGGCTAACTCCTTAACCTCTTGGCCATCATGTCTCCAGATTAAGACAAGTGGAGTGGAGTGGAGTAATGGTGTTTTATGCCCCAGTCAAGAATCTTTCACTTATGGTATTTCGAGGCGGTCATTTCTGGGATGGTGGAGGAAACCGGAGTGCACGGAGAAAACCACCGACCCTCGGCAAGCGAACTGACAAACTTTCTTACACTAGGATCTGTCCTGAGTGGGATTCGAACCCAGGCGGTGAGAGGCACTGTGATCCGTAAGCGCGCGCTTTAGACTTTAGACCACTCGGCCATCTATTTTTAAGATGTTAAACAGTAAAAAATGGATATCTTATGTTATGTATTTAAATTATTTAGTAAAGATCTAGTTTGTTGAACAAAACAAAATATTGTCTCATGAAATTTTAAACTTTTAACATATTGATGAAGAAAAATTGGGAATATTTGAGGAGAGAGTACACTTAGAGGAATCATGTGGATATCTATGGGGTTACCCTGTTTGCCATTAAATCCAGAGTTATTGCCCCTCATTACTTACACAATATACATATAGAGTAATATTTGTTTCCAGGCTATTTCTTGAAAAAAAACTATTAACATTGTTTTACTGTATATTTTGATAAATTAAAAACCTGTTTTTTTAAATTGAGTCTGCATGAAATTTTATTTTAAAGCATTTATTAATGCATTATTATAGTTTATTTCAAATTGTCACACACTGTCAGTCACTGCCTCGTTTCATGTGATTTGTAAATAAATTTCTGTTTATCACAATGATGCTACTCGAGTTGTGTTTTCTAATTATGGATTACAAATTCGTTAGTAATTGAAATTGACATGTGCGGTTCAGTAACATCAACATTACTGTTATTTCTTATAAATACGTTTACAAAGCTGAATGTGTGATAATTGACTTGTCTAAGATGTGAAGATGTTTAACAACCACAAGTGTCTTAGCTATTAGCCTGATAATTACTCTGTACAATAACAATTCAAAATGTACTTTTACTGATGAATAGAAATTTTTGATTTATCGTCAACAATTAAGGACGACATTTTCCTAGAAGCAGAGAGATTGAAATATTTGCACAAATTACAAAAAAAAATTGTTTATATTATTTTTTGTGTTATTGTTTCATAGTTAACAAGATTATTTACATTGAAATGATTTTTTAACTTGTGCAAAATAAAAATAAAGTGATTTGAGATCAAATAAAACACACTAATTTGGTATATATTGGAGTGAAACTGAGTAATGGAATTCTTGCAAACCAGTGTACATGGAGAAAACCACCTCCTTCTCACCCTCACCCACCCTAACCCCACCCTGATTATAAAGTAAATAATACAAATTCTTTTTATTATTGTTTCATCATATTAATCATTATGTATATTATATATACGAACATATTGCTCATTTTGTTATAAATTTGTTTGCCAATTACCATGCTTGGTCAAGTCTGAATACAAAAATGTAACTCAATTCTCTTTTGTTGCAAGCATTTTAATTGTTCAGACCTTTTCTGTTATATTTGCATGAAATTATTGGCTCTTGACATCAGATAATTGGTGATATCAAGCATTTTGATTTGTCAGATTTTTTTCCTGTTTTATTTGCATAAAAAATCATTGGCTTTTGACATCAGATAATGGATGATATCAAGCATTTTGATTGGTCAGATTTTTTTAGATTTGTATGAAATAATTGAATTGGCTCTTGATGTCATATTGTAATGAGTGACACATACAATCATTTGTATTTCTATGCCATAACTATTTATTTTATTTCTTTCAGTAAAACAAAAAATCAATTGTACCCATTTTTGTTTAATATTCTATAAATTGAGATAAAAGTATAAAATGCTGTGTGCAAAATTTCTAATTTTTAAATAAAAGAAAAATAAATTTCATTTCTATAATCATTGAAACAATTTGAGGTTAAATGCTTTTATAACAGTCCATGAATTTCCATTAGCATTTCATGCAGGCAATCTAAAAAGTTTGTTTTTTAACAATGTTCTCTGCAGCTGCGATATCTGTACTTTGAAAGTGAACAATATCAACATTGATCTTAGCTCTATGACAAAGACTTCTTGAGCACAGCATGTCTAGAGCATGTGAAACCAAGTCAACTGATGATTATATTTTGCTCATTGCTCACATTTTACCCAATCAGAGTTACTTTGAGGGCCATGAGTTACAATACAGGAACCCTTAAAGTAGGCATTGGGACCAGTGCACTCTAATAAAGCTAAGAACCATATTGTGTTAATCCTTGTATAGGGCCATGTGTGACAAGAGTTTGCAGCCTGTCTTGTACTTGTGACCACTCAGAGGGACCTTTTGGTGCTAGCTCACAGAGTCAGCATACCAGTACCACTCCCCTAGTCCATTATCCTTGCACTGGATAGACTAGTCTATATTCTATTCTCTTAATGCCAAGTGCCAGGCAAGGAAGCAATACCTTAAATTTTATAGTCTTATGTACCAGCCAGGGTTCCATTCCATGACTTCCTGCTATCAATGAGTTGTTGTAGTATCTGTAGGAACTGGAAAAGATTTTTAAATCTAAATTCAAGTCATTTTTGTTGCTTAGTGAAATCTACATGATTCTATGTAACTAATTAAAAAGACAGTTCTATAAAAATGTTTCATGATCTGAATCCAATTAAGTTAATCAGATTGCTTTGGTTTGATTTGAAGATGTTAATATGCTGTCAGTCGGTGAAATGTTTTTATGGTATTACATTTCGCAGACACACAGTAAATGTTATTGGTCGGTTTTTATGATTTTTACATGGCATCAGCAATTTTTTCGCTGTTTGTGATGAGAACAAGGTTATTAATCTCTAAGGATTAATCTAAAAACAAGTTCATTTTTGGATCAGATGTTCAAGTATGTCCTATGGCCTGTCTTGCACTAGCATTCACCCAGAGTGACTTTTTGTTAAGGTGCTTGCTCACCGAGTCAGATTTGCTACAGCCAAGCATACTACAATCCCTTTTTCATAATTATTCTGTCATCAGGTGAACCAGTTGATACTGTTCTAGCTCTTAATGCTGAGCATGGGGCAAGGAAGCAGTATCTCAAATTATAAAGTCTTACTGACCAGGGTTCAAACCCCCAACCCTTAATCTGCTTTTAATGTAAACACTCTACCACTTAGCCACTGAGGCTAGTAAAAGATATGGAATCTTAAATAGATAAAAAAAAAAAACTTCTTGACAATTTTATTTTAATAATTAGTCACTGACTCAAAAAATCAAGAACCATTCTTTTTATACTTCAATATTTGAACTCTCTAACCCAAATTATAAAAATAAATTTAAATTATTACCCTCAAGATCAAAGTTAAATTGTTCAATATAAATGTTTGTAATAAGGTTTAAGTCAATATTGTATATTGCTGTTGATGACAGAGGTGATGTATCACATATCAAACTCTGATACTGGTAATTAGAATGTATACTTGCGAGCAGGTATATGTCTGCATATCAGCTGGCTCACCTCATCTCTTACTATCTAGGTGATAGTTGCTACCAGTTACACCTCTGAGTTGGTGCTCCAAAAAGTGGAGTAAATTCCAAGATAGGAGAAAAAAAACTCTGAAATTCCTTGATTTGAACTGGATTTCTATGTAGTCTTTCCAAATTCTGAAAAATGGTGAGGAAGTGATCTCCCATGGTCAATCCGTACCAATTGACAAAATTTTAACCTGATTGGACAAGAAGCAAAGAAGAAGATGCCTCTGAAAAAAAAATCTGTCAGAAACAAGGGAAAATAATAATAATAGTAATTATAATACATGTAATACAGTATAACCTGTGTATAAAGGACACCCAAGGGAGTTGACAAAAGTGTCCTTATTAGACAGGCAGACTTTATATACAGGGTCACAAATGACGCAAAGGAAATTTTCCATACCAGTCCTTGACAAAGGACTTAATTTCACAATCATTCTACTAAGATATTACTTCAATTAACTTATTAACTTAAGTGAATAAACTTTGTAAGAAGAATTTAATAATTTATTTCAATTTACAGTGAATTTTGGATTTAATATTATTCAAAACAAGTTGAAATTTGTTTAAATCAATAACAATAAAGATTATGAGTAACAACAAGATGTCTGCTGATATGCAGACATAATGAGAGGCTAGGATGTATTCAAGGTATAAATTAACTCACAAAATGCCCAATATAATAAACAGCTAACATTTAATTTACCTTGGTTTATATCTAACATAGTCTAAAGATGAAAACAATGATTGTATTTTTTTTATAAGTTATTATATTTTATGTCAATCACTTTTTTTAAACTTGCAAAGAGTCATTAAAATGGGATAGTAGAGGAAAGCAGAGTGCCCAGAGACAATTCATAAATGAGTAAGTAATAGTATTTTATGCCTCATTCAAGTTTATTTTTCACTTATAATAAGTGATCATTTTTGGGATGGAGGAGAAAACTGGAGTACCCAGAGAAAACATATGTACAAGTAAGTTATGGTATTTTATTCCTCATTCCAGCTTCTTTTTTTTTCACTTATAGTGAGCAATCATTTTTTTATGGTAGAGTAAACTGGAGTGCCCAGAAAAACATATAAATAATTATTAATGGTGTTTCATGCCTAATTTAAGATTTTTTTTTTGCTTATAATGATCAATTTATGAGGATAGAGATGGAAAATGGATTGCTCTGAGAAAATCACTTGCTACCAGCAAGTAAACTGATAAACATTCTTATCCAAGGATCTTAACAATATTGTACTTGAACCTTGGGGATGACAAAAGAATTCCTGTCATCCGTAAGTCAAACATTTCGATAACTGCCTCGGTGGCTCAGTAGTAGAGCATCTACATAGAGAGTGGGAGATGATGGATGCGAACCCTGGCCAGGTCATACACAAGACTTAGAAAATTGAGAGGATGCTTTCTCGCCTAGCATTGGCATTCAGAGGATATAGTATAAACTGGTTCACCCAGTGTCAGAATAATGGACTGTGGAATGGCATAGATGTTTGGGGCGTACTGACTTGGTGGGTTAGCACCCTACCAAAAAGTCACCCTGAGGCAGGGTTAGTACATGTCTGGCCAGAATACACATTGCACATCACATACATACACATACTTCTTCTTAGATTAATCCATAGATCTAGAGATTAATAATCTTGCTCTTGTCATGAATAGCTGAAAAATGAACTGATGTGATGTTAAACAACATTACAACATCAATGGAGCATTTCAACTGCTTATCCACTGGAGCACAATACATTTGAAACAAAATCCTCAGAAATTAAAATATATCAGATTACAACTAGTTTAATAATGTGGTATTTCTCAGTAGAAAGATGTGATTTTTGTCGAGCCTGGCAATGCCATAAGGTGAGACTTAGCTGTTACTTTTTTGGTGTCGGCAGCAGCGTGTCAAAATGTGAAAGTTTATGTTAAAGTAATGTATTTTCTACTCGATCAAAAACTTACCAGGCGAGACATTTAAATCCGTGGAATTGTTTATCATTCAGATAGATGCAAGGAGGGTGCACTGTCTTCTTAGATCTATATGATTTTGAAATTCATTAGATTACCAACCCTAGCTTGATTATGTGGTATATCCAAGTTAGAAGCATGAGATTAGTAACAGATAGATACATGGTAGGTGTATTGTCTCCATAAATCTGTATGAATTGTCAGAAATTTTTGGCTTTGTACCAAGCAAGTTATGATAACATTCCCGATTTATCTGATGCCAGTGAAAATCATTGTAATTGTCAGTCACATCAGATTATCAAATGTTTTGTGCCATTTATTTCTTACCGTCTGAATAATAGGAATTGTCAAATAGCTAGGTATAAAATTTCCAGCACTGTTGTCCAAAACTAGGCTGATAAATACTGTCCCTTGTCTATCTCAAGGTATCTTGTGAATACATATTAGATGATTTATATACTAAATTTTACAGGTCAGATGGGTCTTGGGTATTTGGACTAGCTTAAGTTTTGGACCCCCTGTAATTTTTGTTAGAGGTTTAATAATTTCACGCTTTCCTAATGAAATGCTAAGCTTGGGTACTGTAAATTGCGAAATTTCCATGATAGTTTTTTTTTTTCACGGTAATTCGCGAGTATAGCAAAACAAAAAATAAAACTATCGCAAATATAATTTGTATTATTTGTGCTGGTGGTCCCCAGATTACACGAAATTAAATGTACACAAATAGATGTCAATCTTTCACAAAATATAAACTGACACAAAAAATTTTCCAAATTTACAGTATTTATCTATATAATCTCAAAACTCTTCTGAAATTAACAAACCAATTTAAAATTCAGTGAACAAAACTTGGATTTGAGGTTCCACTATGAAATGAAATTTATTAAATTTTTACGTTTCCAATTTTTTATAGAATCTACTTAGACGAGCATCTTGACTGTAAAAAGCAAATGCTTATAACAGTTGCTGATGCAGTTTTGTCTATCAGTTTTTAGTTCAAGTTTGAAATAAAGAGAGTAGATGTCAAGCCATTGATCATATATAACAGTGTTTTTCATTGGCTTATTGGATCTTCAGTGGCTGAGGGGCACACTTACAAATCACAGTGTTCTCACCACCTAGGTTAAAAACCAGCTTAGACAGATTCCTTGTGTGAAAAAGTTTGTCAGTTTACTTGCCAAAGTTTGGGGATTTTCTTCAGGCACTCTGTTTTCTCCCCCATCCCAGAACTGACTGCCTCGATGTAAGTGAAAATCTTGACTTGGGTGTAAAACACTTATTACTCTTTTTCATTTGCTCAGTATTAGCTAGTTTAAATGTCTAGAGTTTGTTTAGCCGTACAGGTGAAATTGTGACTCTAGTTGTAAGCCTGTCCAGGGTCTTTTTTTTAAATGGTCGAAATGATATGCCTACCATGCAATATCTTGTGTCTCAAAATCCATTGGCACAGTTCAATTCCTTCTGATAAAATAGAAAATATCATTCACATAGTACATGTAGTTTGTGATAGATTATGAAACTGCAGTATGATATTTTACTATCTTTTTTACAAACCAAGTTTTTGGAATATTTATAGATAGAAAATAAAGAACTGAAATAGAAAAGTGCTAGATAAGCACTTATGCCATCAAGGAAAGTTGACAGTTTTTTTAATAATCTAAGTGCATCAAAACAGGCATTTGATTGTTAAAAATAGTCATGTATCACCTTGTTTTTATTTTTCAGATAAATGTATCATATTGTGTCATTAGGAAATTAATTGTGATACAGTATAGTGTCATGAGGAATCATTTCATGCCAAGTCCTATCTCACTAGTGCTATCTTGAAGACGGTTCCCTGAAGCAGTTTTGTTAACTCTAGTATGGACACCTGTCTACGCTTACATTCCATTCTGTATCCATTCATTTTTCAGCTGTATGGAGCAATAATAAATCAAATATTTTATTGCAAAGTTTGGGTTTCAACCCACAACCAACTAACTTATTCAAAACCACTAGTACTTTTCATTTACTAGCAAAAAGAAATCAAATATTTTATTGCACAGCTTGGATTTAAACCTGCAACCAACTGACTTTTTTAAAACCACTAGTATTTTTTTTTTTACTAGCAATGAGAAATGAAATATTTTATTGCCCAACTTGGGTTTAAACCCACAACCAACTGACTTATTTAAAAGCATCACTGTTTTAATTTACCAGCAATGAGAAATCAAATATTTTATTGCCCAATTTGGGTTGAAACCCACAACCAATTGACTTATTTAAAAGCATCACTGTTTTAATTTACCAGCAATGAGAAATGAAACATTTTGTTGAAGAGCTTGGGTTTAAACCCACAACTGACTGACTTATTTAAAACCACTTGTACTTTTGGCAAGAGTATCTATTGTACCAAAAAAAAAAAAAATAATAATAATAATAACAATAAATAAAAGCTTCTTGGAGAATATTGTTATATTTATTGGAACATTTTTCAGTTAAATCTTCCATCTGTTATGATATGATTGTGTGTACATTCAATTAAGACACAGCTGCTTACGGCTTATAAATAAATGGTATTTCCTAGTCTCGAATTATTATCATCTATATTATTTTCCAATTTTGCACACTTCAAAAGGTTGGTAATAACTCAGAAGAAATTCTCAAGGGAGAATGGAACCTTGTTGTTCATTGGAACTGGCCCCTATTGTATTATTTATAACTCAATTTGTGATGACTTAAACGTTTCGTAATTCATAATTCAAATCCCTATCTTATCTATATATTCTTTTTATTAGATTTAAACGACAAAATTGCATAATTCTGAAACATTACATCACAGGTCAAATTTAATTTAATTTTTTTTTTTTTTTTTTTTTTTTTTTTTTTTTTTTTTTTTTTTGAAAAAAGTGGAGCATATTATGTTATCATGCTGTTTGTCTGTCTGTCTGTCTGTCTTTTAACATTTAGCTTGTGACCTTATCTAGTGCTTACAGTTTTTAACAGAATTTAAAGAAATATAGTTTTTGTGTTTGTTATGATCTGAAGGTGTGCAAATTATATCTGGATGCTGCTTGAATTTTAATGGAGTTATGCCCCTTTTACACTTAGATTGTTTTACTTATGTAAGAACCTTGTGTCACATCATATTAAAAACAAATTTAAAATGTCTTCCCCTTCCCCATTTCCCATTTGACCTGATACAGATGGCAGGGGATATAGTCACTTTTGTGACAAACTATTTTCTAATTTTTACTATTCTCCATAATTTAACATATAATTTAAGAAATAAATTTTTGAATTAAAACCTAATTGTCTTAGTATGGTGACAATTAACTATTTGTCATCCCATTTTTTTTTTTTTGTAATTTTTAATTTTTTAAAATTATTATTATTATTATTTGTAATTTTTTTTTTTTTTTTTTTTTTTTTTTTTTTTTTTTTTTTTATTGTGATTATATAGACCTCAGTTAGGGATATTCTATCATCCCCACAATGTCAACAACATTTAATTATAATACTCAAATAAAGGTTACAATGTCAGAAAAGCTAAAATCTATTTCTTGTTAGATTCAGTCATGAGATGTGGTTTTCTTTCTGTGTTAATATTTTTTGTGTTCTGTAAGTGACATTTGCATGAGAATTTTCAATTAGAATGTAGCATATTGTTACAGAAAATAATTGGGATGTTCAGTTGTGCTAATTACTATTCTTATTTGTATTTAATACGTCTGTCACATATTGCATGCTGGATATCTATTGAGAGAATATAAGTATATTTTTAATTTATTACACAAATTGGCATTTTGTTTCAGCCATGCAGCAACATTTGAGATACCAGTATCTTAAGCCAAGCTCATTAGCTTGGCATTTACACATTTAGCAGAGCATGTTTTATTTCCCCACATGGTATTGGTAACCTTTATAGGTGGTGGGTGGGAGGAAGTAGCTTAGTGTTGGAAAATGCAGGCTTATAATTACAGAGCCTCTTATGGCTCAGGTTTGAATCTCACCCTTGTAAATTATTATGTCAAAAAAATTGATCAGGTTGCTTTCCAAATTTTAATGTGTTTAAAAAAGCAGGGAAACCCACCACTATGGTTTCTTCCATTACACAAGAACTTTTTTCTTTGATAAAAATGCAAGAATTCTGACTAGGGAGAAATGAAAAACCTAGGATTAATCCATGAGCCAGCACTCTACCAAATTATTCACCAAAAACCCTCTGAAACATTGGTTAATGATTATTTATTTATTTATTATATCTATCTATCTATCTATCTATCTATCTATCTATCTATCTATTTTATTATTTATTATTTATTTATTTATTTATTTATTTATTTAATGGAGATTTATGTCCCAGTCACTTATATCCAGACATCACCAGCTAAAGTTGAAGTATCAGAAAATTTTACCTTTGCAGTGTGTTTAGGGAAAAGTGCAGGCAGGGTTTTTTAACATGTCATCCATGCCTGCTGTGACAGGGATCATCACTTTTTAAAGTTTCATCCAAAGGACCCTGTGACTTTCATTTCTAAATGCTGAGAGCTTGGTGAAAGAACAGTCACTATCAAATTTCAAGTTTTTTTGAGACCTGGTGGGGTTCAAACCCTGACATCTCATTGCCTAGGTCCAAATTCTGCTTAGGCAGATCCAAGTGTGAGGCAGTTAATCATTTCTTTGAACACTTCAGTTTCCTCCACAATCCCAGAAAAGACTGGCTGTATGTAAGTGGCTAAGTGGTATAATTCTAACACTTACAGATCACAGAGTTCTCTCATTGACTAGGTCCAAATCCTACTCAGACAGATCCAAGTGTGAGGCAGTTAATCATTTCTCTGAACACTTCAGTTTCCTCCACAATCCCAGAAAAGACTGGCTTTATGTAAGTGGCTAAGTTGTTTAATTCTAACACTTACAGATCACAGAGTTCTCTCATTGCCTAGGTCCAAATCCTGCTTAGGCAGATTACAAGTGTGAGGCAGTTAATCATTTCTCTGAACACTTCAGTTTCCTCCACAATCCCAGAAAAGACTGGCTGTATGTAAGTGGCTAAGTGGTATAATTCTAACACTTACAGATCACAGAGTTCTCTCATTGCCTAGGTCCAAATCCTGCTCAGACAGATCCAAATGTGAGGCAGTTAATCATTTCTCTGAACACTTCAGTTTCCTCCACAATTCCAGAAAAGACTGGCTGTATGTAAGTGGCTAAGTGGTATAATTCTAACACTTACAGATCACAGAGTTCTCTCATTGCCTAGGTCCAAATCCTGCTCAGACAGATCCAAGTGTAAGGCAGATAATCATTTCTCTGAACACTTCAGTTTCCTCCACAATTCCAGAAAAGACTGGCTGTATGTAAGTGGCTAAGTTGTATAATTCTAACACTTACAGATCACAGAGTTCTCTTATTGCCTAGGTCCAAATCCTGCTCAGACAGATACAAGTGTGATGCAGTTAATCATTTCTCTGAACACTTCAGTTTCCTCCACAATCCCAGAAAAGACTGGCTTTATGTAAGTCGCTAAGTTGTTTAATTCTAACACTTACAGATCACAGAGTTTTCTCATTGCCTAGGTCCAAATCCTACTCAGACAGATCCAAGTGTGAGGCAGAAAATCATTTCTTTTGAATACTTCAGTTTCCTCCACAATTCCAGAAAAGACTGGCTGTATGTAAGTGGCTAAGTGGTTTAATTCTAACACTTGCAGATCACAGAGTTCTCTCATTGCCTAGGTCCAAATCCTGCTCAGGCAGAATCAAGTGTGAGGCAGTTAATCATTTCTCTGAACACTTCAGTTTCCTCCACAATTCCAGAAAAGACTGGCTGTATGTAAGTGGCTAAGTGGTATAATTCTAACACTTACAGATCACAGAGTTCTCTCATTGCCTAGGTCCAAATACTGCTCAGGCAGATCCAAGTGTGAGGCAGTTAATCATTTCTTTGAACACTTCAGTTTCCTCCACAATTCCAGAAAAGACTGGCTGTATGTAAGTGGCTAAGTTGTTTAATTCTAACACTTACAGATCACAGAGTTCTCTCATTGCCTAGGTCCAAATACTGCTCAGGCAGAATCAAGTGTGAGGCAGTTAATCATTTCTTTGAACACTTCAGTTTCCTCCACAATCCCAGAAAAGACTGGCTGTATGTAAGTGGCTAAGTGGTTTAATTCTAACACTTACAGATCACAGAGTTCTCTCATTGCCTAGGTCCAAATACTGCTCAGGCAGATCCAAGTGTGAGGCAGTTAATCATTTCTTTGAACACTTCAGTTTCCTCCACAATTCCAGAAAAGACTGGCTGTATGTAAGTGGCTAAGTTGTTTAATTCTAACACTTACAGATCACAGAGTTCTCTCATTGCCTAGGTCCAAATACTGCTCAGGCAGATCCTAGTAGAAGAAAGTTCATCGGTTCTCTGAACACTCTGGTTTTCTCAAAATCCCAGAAATGACTGACTGAGTATTAGTGAGAAATTTTTTTCTGTGGCATAAAACACCTTTTTTTTCAAATGACTCTACTCCAATCTAAATGTCTTTTTATTGTAGATATATTGATCATTGGTGTACTGTGATAAATAACCTCATGTCCAATGAATGATGAATACAAGACAACAGATTTCCACAAAGTTGCAAAATAATATTTGTCACACCTATAAATAAGGATAATTACCTGTATTACAGGTGAGATAGCAGCATCAGATCAAAGGTATGTTTTTGTTTATCTTACTGTTTGAATAGGTTTGTTTGTTTGTTTTATTTTTTTTTTCCGTTTCTTTTACAGTCAAGGTTATTATATCAACATCATGATACATCTGTCTTTATGTGAAGCTGAAAAATATACAGTGTATACCACCACAGAACTTAGAAAAAGTGAGCTTAATGGACAGGTGAGAGAGTTCCTTATATGTACAAGTAAACTTATAGTGTCAATATCCAAAAAAAAGGGTGAAAATATTCAGAGAACTTTATTCACATTAGACAGGAGGATTTTATAGATTTTTAGAGGGTCATTATATAGTAAAATTCATTGTGGTTACTTCAGACCAGTTGCTATAGACAGGTGAACTTTATAAAGAAGTTGTCTCTATAGCAGGTTTTACTGTATATGGTTAAGGAAATTAGAACTAGACAACGCCCCACTTTCTGGGGTCTAAGGGGCTGAGTTGTCTTAAAAGATTATGAATCACTGTGCCTCTAATCACCTACTGTTGCGATTCTTACCATGGCAAGGCCTAGAGTGAGACAGTTTGTCAGTCCACTTACTGAAGGTTGGTGATTTTTTTTCTCAGTTCTCTGGGCCAATTTCAACCACTAACCCAGAACTTGGTGTCTGGATATAAGTGAAAAAATCTTGACTATTGCATTAAACACCATTACCGGAGTGGTCTGGTAAAAGTGGAAGACATCATGCAGTTTTTTCATGATTCAAAAACAAGATGCAATGTTTATTTTAAATTAAGACAACACTTCTTGTTAGCCACTTGTAATCTGTGGATCCATTGTCACATAAATTTATAAAAAAAAAAAAAAAAAAAAAAAAAAAAAAATTCAGTAAAACTAGAAATAAATCAATATAAAATGCCCAAAGCTACAGCTGGACTATAGAATTATGCAAAAAAACAAAAAACAAAAAAACTATGATAATAAAAAAAAAAATATGTTTAAAGTGAAAAAAGTGAAATGTTAAATAGTATATATTGGTATACATTTTGAATAGATGTGATATAAATTTATTTAATATTTGATGCATGTAATTTCCAGTGGACATTAAAGATACTTTGTCTACATATTGGTATTACATGTATTGATAATTTTTTTTCTCAAAAATTTTTAAAAATTGAAGATTCGGTGAGTACAAGGTACTATTAGGCCTGTAGCTTTTCAGTCAAAGTTTTTTTTAGTTCATACCTTTACTTTTTAATTGGACCTGTAATATTGAAAAAAGGTTTTTATTTGGTGGTATAGAAACCATCTAAATTTTAAAAATTTGGTCGGTTAGTTTTTCTGCTTAATTTAGCATTCTGCATTGTACAATTTCTTTGAAAGTATCATTATAAATCCTTGTTAAATGGAAGAGAATAGGATTTCCATTTTGATTGCAAGTTATCAAAGGCATTCCAGGTTTGTTTGTGTTTTTTATTATTAAAATTGACAGTAAAATTTTCCTGTGTACCATCATTATTACCATGTATAAATTTGTGTGGAGAAGATATAAGTTGCAAATTCAGCAAATAATGTTCATTTGGGAAAATTAGATTTTTTACAAACATCTGCTAAAGTAAACATATCCTAAAGATAATGCTTTATTTTCATACAAATATTAGAGTTGGTTGGTTGCTTGCTTAGTTAGTTGTATGTTGTTTTACATCACATCAGCTATTATTCATCTATTTGTAACAAGACATTTTTTTTCAATAATCTTAACACAATTTCATATGATTTGTGAGTGTTTTTGATCTGCATTGTACTAGTGTGCACTTATGGCACCATTAAAAGTGCAAGTACGCATTCCTACAATTGCAGATAGACAAACATCATAGACCACATGGTCCATTTAATTGTACTGGGCCTACCACAAAAGGCCTATGACTAGGGTAATACCCAAAGTGGTGAGCTCTTTGAGTTTGAATGCCTTAGCTCTAACCTCTTGGGCACTTTGGCCCAACAAACATTGGGGGTATTTTAGTGAACTCAATAACAACATTTGAAACCAAATAATGTCTTTGAATTATTCATTGTAAATTGTTAAAAATATGGTGTTTAAAATATGGAGGAAGTTGAACTCTGTTGTAAATTCATTTATTATTATAATTGTTTGTTGGTTTGTTTTCATAGGAATATTTTGAATAAACATGTATTTTATGAATTTGTTTTAGCAAATAGAGTGATGTAAATTTAAGCAGAACCTCCCTTTTAAGTGATATGGGGTGTACAACTGCTAAAGCTGCAGCACCAGATGAAGGCATGAGACATGAAACAGGTAAAGTTGTATATAGTAACGATTGATGTTATGGCAACCTTGTGATGGCATTAGACCTGAAACAGGTAAAGTTGTATATAGTACCGTGTAACCATTGTTGTTATGGCAACCTTAAGATGGCATTTGACATGAAACAGGTAAAGTTGTATACAGTAACGATTGACGTTATGGCAACCTTATGATGGCATTGCACATGAAAACAGGTAAAGTTGTATATAGTTACCATTTTTGTTTTATTATTCCCCTTGTGAAATTCTTGAATTCTGATTGGCTAATAAGAATTTGGGTAAATTTAATGTCACCCATGGTTTCAACACAAGATAAGAAGAAAGTTTATGTCATGATGTGACATTACCTAACAACACTTAGTAATGGTTGACATTATGAAAATTGTCATATGTGCAGAAATCATGTGCATACAGAACGGTTGACAATATGAAAAATGTCACATGCACAAAAATATTGCGTATACGGTTCAAGCGCATCCGTCTGCATGTTCTAAATCAGTAGAATGCTTTTCTCTTAAGTAATGCTTACTAAGATTAATGTAACAAGTGTCTTGATAAGTAGATAAATTGTTTACAGACGAATGTACCAGGTAATGTAATCTGGTTGCACGGTATAATAAAAGCCAACAATCAGTATCTTAGATTTTAAAATCTTCTGCATGACCTGGCTAGGGTTGAAACTAGTGATCCATCTTCTAGTTTCAGATTTGCACAAATGGTAGTCATGGGGTTCAAAATGGGGAAATGGAAAGGCACTAAGTGGGGAAATTGCTATAAATTATATATTTGTCAATATATCTTGAAAACTATCAAGTTTTTGTAAAAGCATGTATACAAGAATATTGTAGATATTGACATGACAATTATTTTGATATATGTTTCAGGGTCATATGTTCAAGGGTCAAGGTCAAAGCTACAAAAGAAGACTTTGATTGCTAATTATCTTGAAAACTATTAATTTTTTGTATAGGCATGTATATTAGAATATTGTAGGTATTGACATGATGGTCATTTTGATATATGTTTCAAGGTCATATGTTCAAAAGTCAAGGTCACAGCTGCAAAAGAAGACTTAAATTGTTAATTATCTTGAAAACTATTAACTTTATGCATAGACAAGTATATTAGAATATTGTAGGTATTGACATGAAGATCATTTTGATATATGGATCAAGGTCATATGTTCACAGGTCAAGGACATAGCTGCATAGGTATACTGAAAGTGATGAATGATTTGAACATTACATGTATTTATTGCACTACAGTTACTTCATGCATATTAGCTACTTATAAACCAAATGTAACTGGAAATCTCTGATAAAATTTTGTGGCAGTTCTTAATTTAAGAAAACTTGTAAAGTTTCTGTACTTAATATTGTCTATTGCACTTTGCAAACACTTTTGGACATATCTTTAGGTGATCGATAAGGCCCATTGGCCTCTTGTTTCAGATTAGTCCTTGAGATTGTTAAAAAAAATTTTTCTTCACAAGAATAGCTTAAAAAATTACAGCTTTATATAAAACACTCAGTGAGCTATCTAACCCTGTTTTATCCAATAATGAAGCCAGCTGAGATAATAACCTAAAAATTCCAGTCATTTCACATCTGATTTAATGTCTTCGTGCAATGTGACAGTAATCTCAAGTTGCAGCTGGAGATTAAGGTCTGTAGGTACATTTACACTTTCTTATCTGATTTACTTACACTACTGAAGAATCGTTTCACAGCCTTAAAGGACTTAAAAGCATTATACCGGTTTAGAGAATATTAAATAAATTTTACTAAATTAAATTGAGGAATATGAGGTACCATTTTACTATTTTTTTTTAGAATTTTTGTTATATTATAAATGATATTTTTGATATTACATGTATTAATATGACCTAGTGATACTGCTTATTCAACTTGATTTATTAAAATCAATAATTAAATTATTAATATAAATAAATAAATAATAAATAAATAAATAAATAAATAATAATGAAATTTTCAAAAAAATATATTCAGCAATATCATAAAATACGGAATAAATTAATAAGCTGACACCTCATTTTGCAAGTTGATTCATTGATATCAATAAATCTAATTAGCATATCACTAATTATTACTAACTCATTGATGAAGAAATGAAAATTAAAACAGTACAGTAGCAAATCCAAAAATAACCAATTGATATTAGACAGAGAGTCGGTATACATTTATGACAAATCGATGAAGAAATGAAAATAAAGCAAATATGAAATACGATTCTCATACTGTTTTATCTCAGTTTTTATTTTATTATTAATAGGGTATAAATAGATACTACAAGACAAAAATTAATCAAACTTGGTAATACACGTAAAAGTCGGAACGCTCTAAAAACAAAAATCTAATCCTCACAAGGGAACAACTGTTTTGTTGTACAAATAAGTGATATCATTAATCGATTCACTATTCAACTATTCAATTTAATGATATCTCTATTTAATCAAGAGATATCACTAATTCATTTTAGTGATATCAATTACTGAATTTGTGATATCAGTTATTGAATTTGTGATATACCTTATTAAATAAATTATATCACAAAAAATCATACACATATATACTAGCCATGTTCCAATCACAATCCCAAAACAAAGTAAAAATGATGAAAACTGGGAAATTAATTTAAACATGTGAACTTCCACCATGGAAGTAAGGCTGTTTGCTCTGGAAGGCTAAGCACCTGCTGTCTAGCTACAACCACCACGTGTAAATTGAAATTGAGAAGAAATGGAACATGGAACATCAAATAAATCCAGAATAATTTTAGATACAGCGACTTCATGCTTATTAGCCTTTTTTTTTTTTTTTTTTTTTTTTTTTTTTTTTTTTTTTTTTTGATAAAGGCAATAAAGGCAATAAAACTGTTTCAGCCCCTTGATAAGCTGCTGCTTGCAATATCCCTGAGTTTACAATTTATTTTTAACTAGCTTGTTTCATTTTAAAGAGATGAAGGTTCTATATTTAGACAAAATCAACAGATCGAATAAAATTGTTTAGGTACAAATGTATTTCTAGGAATCTTTGCTTTGATACAGTTTAAGAATTTAAATTTCATTGAGGTTTATTTTGGTGTCATAGCAAATACAAAAATCTAATTTATACAATTCTCTAAATTAAAGTAATTTTTATTTTTGAAATTGTTAACCATTGTTTCCTTGACAACCAAGTTTGCTCACCAATATTAAATTCTGTTCAACATTTATCTTAAACTGGAACATTGTACTAATAAAGTCTTAATTATTATAAAAACCTAAGTTAATGCAAAAAAAAAAATAAATAAATAAATAAATAAATAAATTAGTTACAAGGGACTTTGGCCAAATTTTAGAGCCATCAAACATTGAGTGATCAAACATTGAGATATGATTGGAGGTTTCCTTTGCTTATCAACTGTCAGATAATCTTGAAAATTTGAAATATTAAAATCAATAAGTCATTGAGAATGAAATATCTTAATAAAAATACAAAATATATCATTTAATTTTTATTTGAATATGCATGTATATTTTTAAATTGTTACGTTCAGCTGGTACTCATGAAGGCTAAATTGAATCTCAACTTAAGTTACCCGAGTAAAATATATATCTCTAAATTGTTATTAAAATATGCTTGCATTTACATGTAATTTCAAATTAAAATCTTAAACTGGTACATATTGAGGCTAAATTGAATATAGCAATTGGAGTTCCTTGAGTAAAAAAAAAATATCGCAAAATTGTTACATGTGTATTACAATATGCATGTATATTTCCAAATTGTTATCTTAAACTTGTACTCATTAAGACTAAATAACATCTGTCAGCTCAGTAATTTGAGTTAAAAAATTGATTCTGTGCAGAAACTTGGCTCCAGTTACATAATTAAATTTCATTTATTTAACTAAGAGTAGTTTAAAACATGGTTGTTCTGTGCTTCTCTTTTCTTTAAATAATGGAAATCATAATCTCCATAGAAACATTGTTTGAAAAATTAAAAAAAACTTCTAAGCACATAATCAGTCAGACAGATGAAAATCAGGGTCTCTTTAGCATCAGGGTGCTCCAACCAGAGGAAGAAATACATCAGAAAGCAAGCTCCTTGACCAAGTATGGTTTCTGGAGTCTGTAACAAGTGCTGGAGACAATTTTATCATGTTTAATTCAACTCAGCTTGAATTTGTGTCAACCAAATCATCATCTGTTAATTTTTTTTAAAATCTACTCGAGTCAACTGAGTCATCAATTTAAATTTACATCTCAAAATAAAACTTGAGCTATCAAAGTCATCAGATAGTTTTCTAACTGACAGCTTGAAACTCAAAGTCAACCCAAACATTATTCAGCATTTTTAACTTGGTTCATAACTCTCTAAACAACACAGTCACTCAGAAACTCAAGACAATCAAGTCACCATTTCGACCTCTATCTCAGCTTGAAAGTTGAGTCACCAGAGTCATGATTTAGTTTTTTTTAAACTCAGCTTGAAGCTTTAGTCAATTGAAACATCAGTTAATTTTTGTCTAAAAACTCTGGAAAACCCAGTAATCAAGTAAATTTTTAACTCGGTTAGAAACTCAAGTTCTTGTTAAGTAAGCTAAGTTGAAAAAAAAAATCAGCTAAAATAAACTTAAATTAGACTTGAAGTCTCTAAAACCATTCAAACCCACAGCAAAGAGAAACTTTGAGTTTGAAAGGGTAACGTTTTAGCCACTTGACCACCTCCCTCTCCCCTAAAGAATATGAAAATAAACGGTAAACATTTAGTTAAAAGATCATTTGAGTTAATTTTACAGCCTATATATAATTAAAAGTAAAAGATTACCTCTTTCATCATACAACAAGTGTTAGAAATATAACTGAGCAGGCCTTCACAAATGCCGATTTTTGGCAAAAAACGCCGATTCAAACTTAAAAAAGCCAATTGAAAAATATCCGAATCGGCTTTTTCCCCATAATAGTAAGACAAAATCTGATTAAAAATTCTTTAATGCTTGTTAACAATTAAAATTACTCAGGACAGTGTCACGATTCACTGAACTTCTCTATTCACAGGTTATTACCTAATACATTACAAGTTAATTGATTACTATAGTGGCTTCACCCGTTCAGAACATTTCTACTACAGTATACAAACACATACACGTGCCTGACCGATCTAGTTTATAGATAGTTAATAACCTCCCCTGAATTCTATATACAAGAACTAACTAGGTTGATAACGACCGTTCTTCGGGTTATCAACAACAACATGATCACGGCATTACACGTGGTTTTTGTAGCTGTTATATGACAATTGTCGAACTATTTTAAGTTACCAGTGATGGGATTTTTGCAAGATATTAATAAGCGGCACTTATGAACATTTATCTATATATGCGGCATTGTCACACATCGACTTATAATTTATAATTAAAACGACAGATCGATATCCCGATGTACCAAACAGAATTCAGTTTTAACTGTTTATTGACGTTTTGTTGCATTACCAACGACTGGAAGTTATTGAAAGATAAAAAGCAGTGTATTAACACCATATTTTCAAATTAAAATTTTTATGTTTATTTCTTTACCAATCTGATGTGTGTTTATTTAAAAAAAACAGAAACAGAAAATTGTTCTGGGGGGGGGGGGGTACTCTTTACCGATCGTTGGGAAAGGGGGGGTGTTGATGTACCCTTTGCCCACCGCCGATTGACCCTACCGGCGTTTGTGTATAGCCCTGTAACTGAGCCAAGGAATTGCTAGGAAAACAATATAGCTCATCTACATGCATACTTAGATGTTAAAAAGATGTTTAACACTAACAGTGAACTTATGTATGTATTGTGACTCATTTAACATTTATTCAGACACTATTTCAGATAGTCTTCTACAAGGGTTAAATATAAAATAAGGTTCTTAGCTTTTAAATGAAAGTGCACTGTAATAACAGCTACTTTAAGAGTTCTTGCATAGTAACTCATGGCCTTAAAGTAACTTTAGTTGGGTAAAATTTGGGCAATAAGTGACATAATGTTGTTGGTAAAATTGGTCTTGACAGAAATGCTCTTGACAGGCTCTAAAATTATAACTCAGTACAAAAGTAGTGAATTTCTCTTAGCTCTTTAGTTTCTTCATCATCGCGGAACTAACCTTATCAATTTAAGTGAAAGAATCATGAACGAAGCATATATGACCAATATTGATGGTTGCTTAGATGTTGGTGAGTAAATTGCCTTAGTCCAGAGTATTTTGCCTATACCAGGCTGATTAGTTCTGATAGTTGAAGAAACTGAAATAACCAAAAAAACCATCAAACTTCTGCAAGCAAACTGATAAACCTTTTCACACTAAGTTCTTTCCTACAATGTCTATCCAGTCAGTCATCTTACATAGTCTTGAATATTGTATTTCAGAGTTTTATCATTTAAATAAAGAGGACTCTGATTTTGACTTTTATTTTATCAAGGTGTTCAAGTTTTTTTTTCAAAAATACTGAAATGTGCATTTATTATTGAACTTTCAGCAATGCGGGCAGCAATTTTAATACAGAAATGGTACCGTCGTTATGTTGCTAGATTAGAGGCACGAAGGCGTTGTACTTGGAACATATTTCAGTCCATAGAATACGCTGGTGAACAGGATCAGCTTAAGGTATGCTGAATTTTATTCTAGTAAACATCTTACAGTTTTTCTAACTGCATTTTATATGTAATAGCATTTTTATTTAATCCTTTACATCAGGTTTTACCGTTTTAGAAGATTTTTTTCAAGATTCAAGACGTATATCAAGAAGACACACTTATACAAGTCAGTCTCAAAATACAAACTAACACATCACAAACATATACAGATTATGTTGTTAGACTATTCCTTTTAGATTAATAAAAGTGCATTTTTCCATAATAAGCTAAAAATTGATGATCATTACAACTAACAGTCAATCTTATAAGCAACTTTTTAGCTCTCCTGAGCTGAAAGCTCAGATGAGCTATTGCTATCCATATTTGCCTGTCATCTGTTGTGCATTGTGTGTAAAATTTAAACTTTTTAATCTTATCTTCCAAAACCACCTAGGCCAAATTTGATGAAACTTGGCTACCATCATGCCTGGGTGAACCCTTTAAGATTTGCCCAGATGAAAGAGTTATGTCCCCTTGGGGCGCCATAAGGGGGAAATAATGAAAAAGTTTGAAATATTCTTCTCTGAATGTAATAGAGATATACCTTAGTTATTTCATGTATAATATTCTTAGGTAATCTAGCTTAAGATTTGCACAAATGGTACTTATAAATGAACTTTTACTAGATGTTTCTGATTAAGTATTGTGGCAGTTCTAAACTTGAGAAAATTTTAAAAGTTTCTGTAATTAATACATTGCACTTTGCAAACAATTTTGGACATATCCTCAGGTGAGCGTTAAAGCCCATGGGCCTCTTGTTTTTCTAAATGAACATTGATAGTTCCATCCAAAACCATCTAATCACCAAATATTAGTGACTTACATTTCTAAATGACAAATGATTGTTGAGACCAGGCATTTGCTAAGTGGTTAACCTCAGTTAACTCAATCAAATACAGCTATTTACAGTGGCACAGAGGTGTCATTAAATATATTTTTCATATTATGTGCGCACGTATTAACCTATTACGTGCTCACGTATTACCTATTACATGCGCACATATTACCAATTAGTAATACGTGCATACGTAATAGGTTAATACGTGAGCACGTAAAAGGTAATACATGCGCACGTATTAGTTACTACGTCCGCACATAATAGGTAATAGGTGCGCATGTATTGGTTACTACGTCCGCACATAATAGGTAATACATCCACACGTAATGTGAAAAATATATTTCATGTCACCTCTGTGCCACCATAGCTTATTATATAAAAAAGATTTTTAAAATATATAAAGAGTAAAAAATTCTTATACATCACAGGGGTAGACGGATAACTAAGATGCTTGTAGAGATTTAAGAGCTTGATTTCCTTTTCTGTCATTTGAGTATTGTGATATTCTGGACAAATTATTGACAAATTTGTCATTGTCTACTGATTTTCTATTGCATTTTGAACAAAGTCCATCTTGTTGTCTGTGAGATGAGATACTACAGGCAAAATGCATTGTTGTAGTTAAGTTAGCGTTAAGCCATAGGGGTTAAAATCACCAAATGGGGAAAATTGCTAAAAAAGAATATTTGTGAATGTATCTTTTAATCTGTAAATTTTTTGTTTAAGCATGTATATTAGAATAATGTGAGTATTGATATAACAATCATTTTGATATATCATTCATTGTCATTGGATTGGATCAAATATCATTGCATCAAAGGTCTACCTCATATATAAGCTTCATTTAAAACTTGAACAAAAAAATTATCAACTTTTTGTAAACGCATATATATCAGAAAATTGTAGGTATTGATATAACCATCATTTTGATTATGGTTCAAGATCAATGGATCAGAGATCAAGGTTGTAGCTCCATTTAAATACCTAGACAGCAACTAGATGGAGGGTTTAAAGTTTCTGTAATTTTTGTAATTGTCTGTTGTACTTTTTGCAGAAGATTGAAGACATATCTCAGGTGAGCGTTAAGGTCCATGGGCTTCTTGTTTTGATATATTTCTGCAAAAACTGTCATTTGACATCATGGAAACTAAAAGTAATCAAATATCATCACATATCAATATTTGCAAAAATTAACTGACACAAAATTTTTTCTGATTTATAGGATATATTTCACCTTTCTAATTGTAGCTTTGTAGTTTTTTCAACGACATCCTTGCACAGATGAACCCAGATTCTGAAGGTCAAACTCAGATATTTAAGGCTCTTTCTAATGTCCAAAGACCAATTGTAACAGGTAAGTTCTGATCTACAATATATGCTTGCTAAAGGTGGGTGTGGATTTATTTGGGCACTTTTATTTCCTACAGCATTCCTGAACTAACCATCTCAACATATGTGAATGATTGCAAAATACCATAACATCTCCTCTAGGATAAACTTCAAAACCTGCAACAGGTTTACCTCTATATAATGACCACCTATCCATTAAGTTCAGTGCTTTAATCCCTTAGCCCTTAGCTTAATTTTTCAAACGCACCCCCCCCCCCCCCCCCCCCAAAAAAAAAAAATAAATAAATAAAAATAAAAAATAATAATTGGTACATATTTTTGTCTGTGTGGTTGCAAGTGTACTAGCACTCAACAGGTTGCCATAAGTGTGCACCAGTACAATGCAGATCAGAAACACTTGCTCACTAACACACCACATGAACTTGAGTTAAGATTGGTCCTTGAGATTGATAAAAAAGTATCATGTCACATTGGCTGAAAAATTGCTGATGTTACAAAAAGCTTATTTTGCTAATGTTTCATATATATATCACTTGTACATTAAGGGGACTCTGTAGCTGAGTGGTCTTAAGCGTGCGCTTACGGATCAAAGTGCCTCTCATGGCCTGGGTTTAAATCCCACTCGGGACAGATCCTAGTGTGAGAAAGTTTGTCAGTTTGCTTGCCGAAGGTCGGTGGTTTTCTCCAGGCACTCCGGTTTTTTCCACCTTCCCAGAACTGACCGCCTCGAAATAAGTGAAAGATTCTTGACTGGGGCATAAAACACCATTACTCCACTCCACTCCACTCTTGTACATAAAGACCAGTATTTTAGATTTTTTTGCTTTATATTTCAACCTAAAAGCACCTCTATGCAAAGACCACTTGTCCATTAAGACCAGTATATTTTTTTCCTTTGCTTTATATGTCAAACATATAAACCTCTATAAAGACCACCTGCATATTAAGATCTTTGTTGTATTGTCCCTATATAGAGACGACCTGTCTATTAAGACCAGTATGTTTTATATCACTTAGCTTCTTATTTCATTTAAAACACTTTATAAGAGAACCAGAGAAAATACCTACCTTTAATATGTCAACTGATGTAATACTTACTCCATAGCCGAATGTGCCCAGGCAGTATTGGACCCTAGGTGAGAGGGGCTGTGATCAATTTTTTACAAGTTAAAAAGAGCATTCAGTTACAACTTCTTGAATTAATGTAGTTAAAGGTTAAGTAAAGATTAACACCCCAGTCGAGATTCTTTCACTTATATCAAAGTGGTTAGTTTTGAGATTGTGGAGAAAACTGGGCTGTCCAGAAAAAAACCACTGACCTTCAGCAAGCAAACTGACAAGCTTCTTAATACTGGGATATACCCTAAGTGGAATTTCAACCCAGGGTCTGTATGCTCGCTCTTTAGACCACTCTACCACCTAGCTTGGTAGAGTGCTCGCTCTGTAAGTGGAAGGCCGTGGGTTCGAACCCTGGCTGGGTCTTACCCAAGACTTGAAAGTGGGTAGTGACTGTTCTTTCACCAAGCACTCAGCATTACAAAATGAAAGTCACGGTTCTTTCGGATGGGAACTTGAAATAAATAAGGTCCCATGTCATGGCAGGAATGACACGATAAAGAACCCTGCTGTATAATGCCATCAGCGCAACACACAGGTAAAATTTCTGCATTTTCGCCTATGGCTGGCAACGTTTTGATATAATTGATATATTCTTGACTGGGACGTTAAACACCATTACTCAAACTCTCTACCACCTAGCCCCTATGTCATGACAATGTGAACTTGTTAAAATGCTCATTCAAATTTAGTGAATGAGTAAGCATAGTGGTGGGTTAAAGTAGGGTCACAGTTGTCGTCAATGAATTTACTGTGGTCAGTTTCTAAGTATGTATTGATTTCTGTCCATCCAGAAAACCAAAATGGTTTTGAAGTATAACACAGTGGCTTGCAGATCACAATGACTTTTTTACTACTCAGGTAAATCTTATTTTTCCCAGTGTGAGAAAGTTTATCAGTTGGATTGCTAAAGATTGATTCTTTTCCCTTGGTACTCTGCTTTTCTCTACCAACAAAGAATTATTCAACTCTACTTCTGCCCTCCATGCCCACATGATCCTTTCTGCTGTGTTTACATTACTCTATATAATATTAATTTAAGATTTTTATTGTTTTAGATGCTGAGGCAGTCCATGCAGAGGATGTTAACCTGTTAACATTATGTAATCCCGACGACCTGGAGATAGAAGTCTCGTTATAACTGGTCCTCATCTCACATTTCCTCTTTCTTCATTACATCTGGAGTCCCTTACTCCAATCATTCAAATCGAAACAGGTAAAAATCTTGTCTATATATCACTCTGATAGGGTCTGTAATTCTCCTCTTTTGACGCCATCATGGGGGCTCATTGTTAGTGCATCCACATCAAGAGCTGCATGTCATTGGTTCGAACATTGGCCAGGTCAGGTCATACATACAATGGCTGTTTGATATATAATATGTATTGTACCACAGTGCAATAACCTTCTGCACAATTTTGTTGATGATGATATGCTTGAATAGCTCTATTAAATACCTTTTCAACACCGTAAACACATGTCTTTAGCTTCACATAGTTTTAAAATTATAGCCATTTTAATGGAGTGGAGTGTAGTGGAGTAATGTTGTTTTACGCCCCAGTCAAGATTCTTTCACTTATTTCGAGGCGGTCAGTTCTGGGTTGGTGGAGGAAACCAGAGTGCCCGGAGAAAACCACCGACCTTCGGCAAGCGAACTCACAAACTTTCTCCCACTAGGATGTGCCCCGAGTGGGATTCGAACCTAGGTGGTGAGAGGCACTGTGATATGTAAGCGCGCGCTTTAGACCACTTGGCCACCGAGGCCCCCATTTTAATGGAGCCAGTCATTAATCACTGTTATAAAAATGGTTAGGAAATAAATTGAGAATATATAAGTCTTTAAAATTAGGATATTTCTTCCTAACCTAGCACTCGGCAGTATGAGGACAGAGGAACAACTGGTTGACCTCATGTACTAGGATGAGACGGGGGAAGTTGTATGCATGTCTGGAGCATACTGATTTAGTGAGATAGCACTTTTACAAAAAGTCACCCTTAGTGAGAATTAGTACAAGGCAGACCACAACTCGCACATACAGGAAATTGTTCTTAGATTAATTGTTAGAGATTAATAAACTTCCTTATGTCATGAATAGCTGATGTGACACTCAACAATATTACAATCAAGATCACTCCATTCTGCTCTGTCCACTCTACTCTACTCTACTCCACTCTGCTCTGTCCACTCTACTCCACTCCTCTCTGCTCTGTCCACTCTACTCCACTCCTCTCTGCTCTGTCCACTCTACTCTGCTCTGTCCACTTGACTCTGCTCTGTCCACTCTACACTACTCCACTCCACTCTGCTCTGTCCACTCTACTCCACTCCACTCTGCTCTGTCCACTCTACTCTACTCTACACTACTCCACACCACTGCTCTGTCCACTCCACTCTACTCTACACTACTCCACTCCACTCTGCTCCACTTTACCTACCCCCTGTAGAACTTCTCTATGGACCTGAAAGGCCAGTGGTTTAGCAATGATTTATTTTCTGTTTATTTTTCAGATTCTTCATGCTAAGTACTTGATGCAGTTATTACTGGAAGTTAGACAACTTATGAAGCAAAAACCTAATATAAACCGTGTATATACATCTATATCAAAACAGATCACTATTTGTGGTGACCTTCATGGAAAATTAGATGACCTGTACATGATTTTTTTCAAGGTATGCTATTTTTTCAATATTAATTTCATTTTCCCTTAATGACATAATTGATTAGCTTCCTAATGTTAGGAGAAGTGGTTTGACAAAATATCCAAAGAATTCATGCATGCTGGGCACAGAGACAAAGTGGTAAACATATAAGCCTTTAAACGAATGGCATCTCACTGTTATGGGTTTGACTCCTGTCAGCTTCATGTGAAAAAGTTTGTTTTGTTGTTGTAGGCCTTCAGGCCTGTTGTGGCTCATAACCAGTGTAGCAGACTAAGTGGTCTGTGATGTTTATCCATGACATTGCTGTTAAGTATTCTTAGAAGTACTTTAAGGGCTGTCCTCAGTTGGTAGAGTGCTCGCTTTGTAAGTAGGAGGTTGAGGGTTCAAATCCCGGCCTGGTCTGACCAAGACTTGAAAATTGGTAGTGACTGTTCTTTCCCCAAGCACTCGGCATTTAGAAATGAAAGTCACTGGGTCCTTCATATGAGACCTTAAAAACAGATGTCCCGTATCACAGCGTGTGGCACATTACAGAACCCTCCGTGCACATTGCCCTAAGCACACTGCAAACGTCAAATTTGTGGCACTTGACCTGTAGCTGGTGATGTCTTGATATAAGTGAAATATTATTGACTGGGGTGTAAAACCCCTTTAAATCAATCAATCAAATAAATCTAAGGGTTTTCATAAGTGTACACTAGTACAGAGCAGATCATAAACTCATTGAAAAACTTAAGCCAACCATTACAGTAGACTCCAACTGTTAACAGAGGCACATGTTTTTCTTTTTTTTTTTTTAATTTGATGTACCTGGCCCCAGTTTCAGAATAATTTTTTAACTAATATTTTTTCCTTAACCTAAATCTGGCAAATTTTTTATCTTTATCATTTTATTAATTTGCAAGACATACTGGAATTAGAGTTGTCATTTTGAAAATCATATCAAGCTTAAAACATCTGTATTTGGGCCTTTTTATGTTTTTTTTTTTTTTTTTTTGTTTTTTTTTTTTTTTTGTTTGTTTATTTATTGTTTGTTTGTTTCTTTGTTGTTGTTGCTGTTATTTATTTATTTATTTTTTATTATTATTATTATTATTTTTTTATATTTTTATTTTTTTATTTTTTAAAAAGTGGTTATTCATAGTTGTAAAAAGAATTGCCAAAACTTGTTAAATATAAGTTTATGAAAATCTTAGTTATGAATTGATTGTAAAACTTGGCCCTTTACTTGTTCAGAATTTGTTTCAGTAATATTACTTTTCATTACAAAGGAACATACCAGTAGTATAAATATCTGCAGACTGCATGTTGATAACACATGTAGCTATGTGGTAGCATCAGTGATATTTTATTTATTATTATACTTGAAGCTTTGAGTAAAATTTGCAGTATGAAATTCCATCTGTTTTGTATCTGTAAGCTCCACAATTTATACGTAATTCATAATTAATCATTAGACATGTAATGATCATGTGCATGAAAAATTATTGATAAAAGACTTATTATCATCATCATAACATTGTCGATAAATATGATGTTGCTGCATCCAAAATTATCATTGATATATTTGACATTCCATAGTTCCAGTGTTCCTTTCACTCTCAATGTCAGGTGTAGCTACCCTCACATAATTTCTTGGCTGAAACATTTCTGGATTGATTGCTGAATTTCTTCTGCATTGATCATTGAATTTTGCTGAAATGATAAAAGATAGAAAGGAAGAACCTAACCTTCTGGAGCACCTAGCCTCACTTACCTGGTGAAAGTTTAATGATGTGTTCATCTTAATCTATCAATTTTCATAGTTTTAACTTTGCTTTTGACATTGTGATTTGAACATGGAGTTGTATGTTTGTGTTTGATTTTGAAGAGGAACCTTGCTATTGAGATTGTGATTTGAACAGTGGAGTGGTATGTTTGTGTTTGATTTTGAAGAGGAACCTTGCTATTGAGATTGTGATTTGAACATGGAGTGGTATGTTTGTGTTTGATTTTGAAGAGGAACCTTGCTATTGAGATTGTGATTTGAACATGGAGTGGTATGTTTGTATTTGATTTTAAAGAGGGACCTTGATGACAAAATTGTTTTAAGAATTGTCTTACATGATCAAAAGAACTCCCACAGACTGAGTTTGAATTCCAACTTGGATGGGTAGATTCTAGAGAAAGTTTGTCACTTCATTAAGGTCAAATGTTTAGGGTTTATTCTGATGATTTATTATCTATTTGCTCCAGTTTCGGAAGAACTAATCACATCCCACCAACTTGGATGGGTCAAAAGAAGATGGTCTACTCTGGGCACCCTAGTTTGTCCCAACTGTCTAAGCTCTGATCACCTCCCACCAACTAGGTTGGGGATCCAACTTGGATGGGTCTAAAGAAGATGGTTAACTCTGGGCACTCCAGTTTGCCCCACTGTCCAAGTACTGATCACCTGCCACCAACTAGGTTGGAATCCAACATGGATTGGTCAAAAGAAGATGGTTTACTCTGGGCACTCCAGTTTGCCCCACTGTCCAAGTTCTGATCACCTCAGTAAGAATTGTTATTGAAGTATGAAACATCATCTCTCACAACTAACTATTTGACAAGAAAACAATAATTTTAAGTCTGAAGCTTCTCTCATATTCATTTATTAAAAGCTATTTGATCAAATTCTAAATCCTTGGTTCATATACTGTCTAGATTATTCACATTTCTCTCACACTATTTTATTTCTATCATTCATTTTCTTTGCAAGTTAGAATTAAAATCCCAAAAGAAATCTGACACAATTTAATAACCTGTGCTATTTTGAGAGCATTCCAATTTTAAAAAACTTTGAAAAAAAAAAATTTTCAAAAAATATTGGACACAATTTAATAATCTGTGTGATATTGCTTGTAAACCTCGAAAAAAGAAACCCTCAATAATTGTTTGTTTTTTTTTTTTTTTTTTTTCGTTTCAATCTGATTTGGTCATGTTAAACCATATTTATGGAAATAATTTATTGAAACCAGGGAAATCCAATATTACTGTTTTATAGCTTCTAGCCATCTCATACATTTAATATACACAATATTATATTGTACAAAATAACCTTTTAATAATTTTTTGCCGAGGATCAGGAGATTACTATGATGGAGTTTTTAAGATTCACATTAACATACATACCCTTTACCATAACTAAAAGTATTACATTATCGTGACATTTTTATGTGAAATTGACAACATATAAAAACATAAAAAACAAAAAAATCAATGTAAGATTCTTCTTGGTATAGAATAAACTTGTTTGAAATCTTTGACCTGGCTATGAAATTAATCACTGAAATTGACACCAGAAATGAACGTTCTGCATGGATTAGTCAAATGATGATTTGTAAGGTGAAGTCATTTGAGAGAGTTTCTGATTGAGTCTTTTGTATTCTCTTTGTACAGTAATATCACAAACTCTTACTCATAATATCATGAGACTTATGGATCATGTTTTTAATTTGAATTGATACTTTTTTTCATTGTGTCTGCGTGTCAGCAGACATCTTGTTGTTACTTGTAATCTTTATTATAATTTTTTTTTATTATTATTATTCCTCCTTGTTTTTGACAGATTTTTCTAGAGACATATCCTACTGTTCTTTATCCGATTAGGTTGAAATTTTGTCAACTGGTAGGGATTGACCATTGGAGGTCGCTTCCTCACTGTTTTTAGCTCACCAGACCGAAAGGTCATGTGAGCTTATGGCATGGCGCGGCTTGTGTATGTGCGTGCGTGTGTGTGTGCGTGCGTGTGTGCGTGCGTCATTAACACCTATTTTTGACTTCTCCTCCAAAACTGCTGGACAGATTTCATTGATACTTGGTCAGAAGCATATATGGGCCGGTGCAATTCAGATTTGTTCATGGCATTGCCATGGCTACCAAAACTAGGTCAAGGTGACCTAGGGGTCCAAAAATCTTAAAAAATCTTCTTCTCTAAAACCAATGTTGAGAGAAAAAATTTGATGTGATATTTGGCCTCTCTGGGGTCTTAAGCCCATAGTTTGTTCATTTCCTGAAATTTGGTCGAAAAATGGGTTACGCGTTTTTGCGTTTAATTTTAAAAATTTCGTAAAATGGCTCAAAATTGTTATAACTTGACTATTTGAACAGATATTGACATGGGGTTTTCAGTTTTGACTTTTTCTTGAAATGACCTTTAAATTAGGGTCAAGGTCACAAATCAAGGTCATGAACTAATTTGTGATTTATGCAGTTTTAGGCAATTTTCTTGCAAATTTTAAGAGATATATGAATTCAAAACATTGTTAAAATGTTCCCCATGACAAAATTTAAAAAGGTACCAAGTTTCGTAACTATATGATAATCCATGTATGAGTTGTTGCCCCCGAAATTTTAGTTTTGGCTTATGAATACTAAAATTGTGCAATAGCTTGAAAACTTTAAGCTTTTTGTATAGGCATGTATATTAGAATATGGTAGGTATTGACATGATGATCATTTTGAAATATGGTACAAGGTCATATGTTGAAAGGTCAAGGTCACAGCTGCAAAAGAAGACTTAAATTGCTAATTATCTTGAAAACTATTAACTTTTTGTATAGGAATATATATTAGAATATTGTAGGTATTGCGACAACAATCATTTTGATATATGGTACAAGGTCATATGTTGAAAGGTCAAGGTCACAGTTGCAAAAGAAGACTTAAATTGCTAATTATCTTGAAAACTATAAACATTTTGTACAAGCATGTTTATTAGAATATTGTACATATTGATATTAAGACCATTTTGATATAAGGTTCAAGTTCACATGTTCAAAGGTCAAAATCATGGCTGCATAACCATATATGGTTAATGATTTGGAAATTATCTATTGTGCTATAGTTAAATGGTGCATATGAGCTATTATAAATGAAATGTGACTAGACATTTCTGATTAATTATTGCAGGATTTTCCAAACTTGAGGAATTTTGTGAACTTTTTGTATTTAAGTTCTTTGTAAGTTTTTGGATATTTCCTCAGGTGAGCGTTAAGGCCCATGGGCCTCTTGTTTGGAATTTGAAATGACCTCGGAGAAATCCTGTTAAAGCCATGGAATTCCAGAGAGTTTTTTCTAGAGAGTTCTTTCTTTCTTTCTTTGAATTTCCTCTGCTATTTGAAGCACCACTTTAGAGAACTAATACGCAGACATATACTTGCTCACAAGTATACATTCTAGTTTGTATTTGTTCTTAAAGTCAGCATAAGTCAAGTTCTTTATTTATAATAGACAGCCAGTTCTCAGAAGCTTCATTTAAATAATGATGTTTTGCACTTCAGTGTCTCCGTTAGGATTTTTTTCATTTACTAGTAAATTGAGACAGTTTTGAAATGTTGGAGTGAAGTTTTAATATTTATGCCCCATTCAAGATTCTTTCACTTAATTCTATTGGTAGAGTGCTCGCTCTGTAAGTGGAAGGTCATGGGTTCAAACCCGGGCCGGGTCTGACCCAAGACTTGAAAGTGGGTAGTGACTGTTCTTTCGCCAAGCACTCGGCATTACGAAATGAAAGTCACGGTTCTTTGGGATGGGAACTTAAAAAAACGAGGTCCCGTGTCATGGCAGGCATGGCACGATAAAGAACCCTGCTGTATAATGCCATCAGCGCAACGCACAGGCAAAATTTCTGTACTTTTGCCTATAGCTGGCGATGTCTCAATATAAACACCATTACTGAACTCAACTCAACTTAATTCTAAATGGTATGTTCTGGAATGGTGGAGTGAAGTTAAGGTGTTTTACACCCAAGCCAAGATTATTTTACTTGTATCAAGACAATGGCAAGTCAAGTATTAGCTTGTAATTTTAAGGGATAGTAAGTTTTGAGATGGTAGAAAGTAATAATGTTGTGTTATGTCTGAGTCAAGAGTCTTTCATTTAGCTTGTGGAGAAACCCAGTTTTGAGATGGAAGACTCTGGAATACACAAAAAAAATTGAAAACCAAACTGAAATGGCAAACATTTTTCCTACTTGGATCTACTGAAGCAGGACTTGAATCTATGTGTATATATCTCAGGCACCGAGATCTCCCTGGAACAGATGAGAAAACAAGAGTGCCATAGGAAAACATGGATTTTTCAAGGAAACTGATTTATTTTTGCAGACATTTTATGTTTTTGATTTACCATGACTATGAAATAAGAAAACTTGTAATGAAGACTTTCAAACTGACAAACTTTATTTTCACATTGGGATCAACTAAACAGGATTTGAAGCTTTGTGTATATTTAATCTCAGGCACTGAGATCTCCCTAGAAAAGATGAGAAAATGAGAGTGTCCTGGGAAAAGACTGATTTTCCTCAAGGAAACTGGTTTATTTTTGCAGACCTTTTATTTTGATTTACCTTGATTATTA
The DNA here is from genome assembly GCA_029721355.1 of Tegillarca granosa. Taxonomy (NCBI): domain Eukaryota; kingdom Metazoa; phylum Mollusca; class Bivalvia; order Arcoida; family Arcidae; genus Tegillarca; species Tegillarca granosa. The sequence continues at coordinate 10,029,239 of CM056604.1, forward strand.
AATAAGAAAACTTTTATATAAGAGTAGAGAGAATTGATGTTTTATGCTCCATTCATTTACATACATTTAGATGGTCAGTCTTATTTTGGTGCTTTGAAAAAGTATGATTTTCAGCAGTTTTCTATTTTAAACTGTGCAAGTGAATGGATATATTTGAAAAAAAGGTTATTAAATTATACTTTATTCTTGTAAGATTCACCACAAATAATACATGCTCATTGTTGGTGATGGTAGGTTAAAAAACACACACTCACACAATTACACTGAATGTTTATAGTGTGGAGTCAGTACACAGTGCTGATTCTGCATATTCTCTATAGAGGATTGGACTTCCTCATTGGTAGAGCATCTGCCTTATGATTGATTGAAGTGTCATAGGTTCAAACCCAAGTCGAATCATACATAAAACTTGATATACTGCTTCCTCATCTAGTGCTAGGCATTTTGAGGACAAGTTTTAGGGCTTCTTTATCCAGTGTAAGGGTAGTGTAACTAGGGGAGTGATATGCTTGTCTGTGATGTACTGACTTGGTGAGCTTGCATTGTGGAAAGTTGCCTGAGTGTTCGCTAGTACTAGACAGAACAAAATGCACACTTGTACATCTCACACGTACACGAACTTCTTTTATGATTAATTCTTAGAAATTAAGAAACTTCCTTTCATTGCAAAATGGCTGAAAAATTGCTGATGCAAGGTTAAAATCATTCACCTAATCCATATGAGATTGGAACCTAAACAATGAAAGCACATTGATGCACACAAAGCACACTCTTTAGACCACATCGCAACTAAGCCCTCTGTATGTTGTACAACATATAATGTTATAGTAACATTTAAATAATAACAGTACCTCAATTACTAAGAAACTAAAACTTCTCTAAAGAAATTTTCTGATGAAGTTAAATATACAGTTTTTGCATATTAGAATATTGCAAATACTATGTATCATTACAAATATCAAATTTTATTTCCAGCCTATTATGTCATGCTTCCAAATTGCTGCCATTTCAAATTTCGAAAATCACTATTTTCTGCAGACAATCATTTTTAGTGCTTCAGTTACAAGAACATTTACTGTAATCAAATTTTAGCAACCTGTCTGTGACCCAGAGCATGAAAGTACAACAAACTGAAGACCAATGAGAAATAGATTACCCATTTGATGTCTCTGATCATTAAGTACTTTTAGTACTTTGATTTATGATTTATTACTTATATTCATTCAAAAAAACTAAGTGTATGGAGTGACTGTAAAGGGTCTAAGTCTTTGAATCTTTCCCAGTAAGTGACTGTAAAGGGTCTCAGTCTTCGAATCTTTGCATGGGTCTAGGTCTTTCAATCTTTGCCCGTAAGTGACTGTAAAAGCTGTAAGTCTTTGAATTTTTGACTGTAAGTGACTGTCAAGGGTCTTAATCTATGTTCTTCCATTGGTTTTAAGTCTCTAAAACTATAGCCTTCAATCATTAGCCATATTTAAAATTTGACTGGTTGTTTTCCATTTAGCAAGAGGCTTTTCTATTAAATGATATTTCCCAACCTTTATTTTTGACCAATCAGACTACAAACAACAACTTTTTGTTTGTTATTTGACTGGTAAATTGTTCTCAATGCATCCTTCTTTAACAAAAGTAATTTTAGAAGTGAAATTCAGTTTAGCACTTTACCAGTTGAATGACAATTAAAAAAATTACAATCTGTGATCTGATTGGTCACAAATAAAGGTGGGAAACTTTTGACTGGGGAAGAGCCTTTTGCTAGACAGAAAACAACCTGTCTAGTATGACTATTCTGTCCAATCAACATCCTAAGGTAAATGCCAAATTTCTTAATCTTTGTCCTTAAGCAAGTCTCTCAGCAAGTAAGACTGTCTTTAAGTGACTGTCAAAGGTCTAAATCTTCCTCTTTAGTAAAAAATCAAATCTCCAATTTTTTTTTTTTAGCAAGTTTCTGAATTTTAAGTGACTGTCAAGTCTTAGAATTGTTTTGTTTATTACTTTAAGTGATGATCACATCTTTTCTTTTTGTTAGTGTTTTTTTCAAAGTCCAAAATCACATTTCAAATATTTTTTTTATGAATTTCCTAAAACTTCACCAGATATTGACTACCAAATAAGATGAGACATCTTAATTATATGTTTTTTTATTTAATCTATTTATAGAATGGACTTCCATCAATCAGCAATCCATATGTTTTCAATGGCGACTTTGTGGACAGGGGGCGTAACTCCATAGAAGTTGTTGTGATTTTGTTTGCCTGTGTTTTGTTATTTCCTAGTGATGTTTTTCTGAACAGAGGGAATCACGAAGACCATGTCATGAACCTGAGGTACAAAATGGGTAAATTATTTATATTCAATGGTCAAAGTTATGATCCTTTATATTTCTTCTGCTTTTGACTCTCAGTTTGTCTTAATACTTCATTTTAATTTTTCTATCTATCTATCTATCTATCTATCTATCTATCTATCTATCTATCTATCTATCTATCTATCTAATTATTAATTTATTCTATCTATCTCTATCTATTAATTTATTCTATCTATCTATCTATCTATCTATCTATCTATCTATCTATCTTTCTATTAATTAATTAATTATATCTTATTTATTTATTTATTTATTTATTATTTATTTATTTATTTATCAATTATTTTACTTTTAATCAAATTTGGTGATCATGTGACTGAGAATGTAATAAGGTTAAAAATCTAAGAAAAATAAGTTCAAATGCTGTGGGTCTTCCTTGTGCTGGGTCTTTACAAAGTACTTTTATATTGGACTACACTTAATCCAATTAATGTGAGTTTTTTGCTTGTCCTGGGTCTTATGTATTGGACCAAGTTATACATCAGTGATTTAGAACTCAAAAACTGCTTTTAGAGTAAGTTTAACAATGATTAACTTTAATTTACACTTTTTTACATATGTAATTTTTATTTTCCATTCATTTTCTTTAACATGGACTATTCATTTCTCAGTTTGTTTGTTTACTTGTTTGTTTGTTGTTGTTTTTTTTTTCAATTCTCAAAATTCTAGTTCTCTGGCATTTTGTCATAAAATCCATGTTTTTCTGGTCAGGAGCTGACAAATTTTTTTTACACTCTTATCTGCCATTTTTTGATCATGTGATTTGTTCTGAAGTTACTGACATTAAATTTTAGCAATGCCAGACAAGTTATTTTATATATTCAGTAATTTAATTGTTTTATTTTCTACAGGTATGGTTTTATCAAAGAAATTATGAGGAAGTATTCAGTAAGTTCATTTGAAAAAAATGTTCAATAATGTATAATTTAATTTTATTTAAATTCAAATTTTAAGTTTTATTTAGATATCAAATGGTTTGCTGCATATAAAGTCTGTCTAAATGAAAATTGGTGCATTGCAAATTTGCAATTTGATGTTTTTTAGACATGGCAGGCTGGACCCAATATTTTGCTGATATGCTCCATTTGCAGAGTATCTTTTAGTACTGGAAAGCTCCTGAGAATGACTTCTAGTAGCTGAATTAAAAAAAAAAAGAAAAGTAAAGATTGCATGAAACAATAATGATATATTTTCAAAAATTCAAAAGTTTCTAGATCCAGTACTAAAAAGGGGTACAATTGCCCAGAAATAAAGGGGGCCAAACTTGACAGTCAGTTCAACCTTTAGAATACTTTCCTTGGATTTTTAAGATTCTGGGTTCAGTCCTTTTTCAGCAATTGAAACACATGAACGTTAAGTTAGGTTTCACAACTAAATCTTGATTCCTCATGGATTTTATGTATTGTTGTTTTTGTAGTTGTTGTGCAATGTATCAGCATTTTTTCAGATATTCGGGATGAGAGCAAATTTATTAACCTCTATAGATTAATGGGGCCTCGGTGGCCAAGTGGTCTAAAGCGCACGCTTACAGATCACAATGCCTCTCACCGCCTAGGTTAGAATCCCACCCCGGACAGATCATAGTGTGAGAAAGTTTGTCAGTTCGCTTGCCGAAGGTCGGTGGTTTTCTCCAGGCACTCTGGTTTCCTCCACCATCCCAGAACTGACCGCCTCGAAATAAGTGAAAGATTCTTGACTGGGGCGTAAAACACCATTACTCCACTCCACTCTCTCTATAGATTAATCTAAGAACAAGGTCATGTGTGTGTGAGATGTGCAAGTGTGTATAATGATCTACTCTGTACTAGGATGCATTAGGGTGACTTTTTGCTAAGGTACTAACTCACAGAGTCAGTATGCTGCAGACCAACATACCACTCCCCAAGTTTATTATCCTGGCACTGGGTGAACAAGTCAATACTCTGCCCTCATTATGCTGAATGCCAGGTGAGGAAGTAGTATCTCAAATTTTAAAGTCTTATATATGACCCAGCAGGGATTGAACCTATGACCTCCTGCTCTCGAGGTAGATGCTCTACCTCTGAGCCACCGAGGTGGTCTTGTTTTATGTATTGATTGAATTGAAATAGAGTAATAGTGTTTTATGCTCACTCAAATATTGAGGCTCTTATTGTCATATTTGAATACAAAGATAAAAATTGTAGACTTAACAGGATATAGTGTTTTTATGTTTTCATACAAACAAAACAAGTTATATATATTTCAGGCTCATGCAAAGAAGATTATTAGTTTGTTTGAGGATGTGTTCAGTTGGTTACCATTAGCAACCCTGATTGATGACAGAGTGTTAGTAGTGCATGGTGGGATATCAGACACCATTGACCTAGAGATGTTAGATATTCTAGATAGACATAAGGTAGTATTAGTCCCAAAAAATTTGTCTAAAAATAACCAAAGTAAACTGAACTGAAACGAAATTTAAATCATAAATGGTGATTTATTATTGCATTATTAAGGGGCTGAACTCAGCCTCTTTCACCAGCAATTTCCATTTCTGGCAATTTATATTGAATTCTCACCATCAAGAGACTGAATACAAACTCTTTACCAGCGGACAACATCTTCCATATCTCACAATTTGTACTAAATTCACATCATTAAGGGGCTGAATATGAGCATTTTTTGTCAATGGACAGCAACTACCATTTTTACTGCAGTGTGTACTGAATACCCATCATGAAAAGGCTAAACACAAGCTCTTTTCCCAAATGGAATCAAGTTTGATCTTTATCACTTTGTACTGAATTACCATTAGCTGATGGCAAAAATCTTTGTTAATTTTTACTCTCTTGAGGGAAACTTTGAAGAACTAGACAAAAAACAGATTTTGGTGGAGTTGAGTAGAGTGGACAAATTGTGTTCTATGCTCAAGTAAAGATTCTTTCACTTATATTAATGTGGTCAGTTCTGGGATGTTGGAGGAAATTGGAATACCCAAAGGTACTCAGCAAGTAAACTGACAAATTTACACACATATAAATCTGCCCGAGCTTGATTCAACCCTAGGCAGTGAGAGGTGCTATAATTGGTAATTGCACTGACAACAACTGAGGCACCAACTTAATTTTAAGAGTAACTTGAGATGATAAATTTTGTTTAAATTGCTACTTTATTGATTTTTTTTTCAATTAAATACACAAGAGATTTCAGATTTGATTGTGAAATCTTTACTTTAGAGTTACATACTTTAACATGGATCGTGATACATTATTTTATGATGCAGAAAAAACATGGCTGTTGTAGATAGACAGATTGTCACAAACAAAAATAATATACACCCCTGATTTTTTTACCTGTATTGGTGATATAAATCCACTATTTATTCAAACTTTGGTATAATATAGAAGTTTGGTAATTAACAGAAGAAGGTTTACTAGCCATGAAGGGTCTATGTTATGTGTCAGTTTCTATGTCTCATCCATAAGATTTGCATGTGGTGAATAATTTCATTCTTGTTTTTCATTTAACATATATAATACATAAAAAAAAAACACATGACAGACACATTATATACACAAAAAAGAAATTTGCAACTAATTACTAGGCAACAGCCAATGAAAACAATAACAGAAAGCATCACAAGTTAAAGAAAGAAACAGTCAAACAAGACAAAGAAAATAAAAAAGACAGGAAAACAAGTCAAAGAAAAAAAAGGCTAAAAAGACAAACTAGACAACATAACACAAACAAAAAGCAACAGAAATACAAACAGAAAGACCAACATCAATGACATACAAATGGAAAGACAAGTGGAGACAACAAAAGACAAACAACATTGACATACAAATGGAAAGACAAGTGGGGACAACAAAAGACAAACAACAATGACATACAAATGGAAAGACAAGTGAAGACAATGAAAGACAAACAACAAGTGGAGACAACAAAAGACAAACAACAATGACATACAAATGAAAGGACAAATGCAGACAACAAAAAACAAACAACAATGACATACAAATGGAAAGACAATTGGAGACAACGAAAGACAAACAACAAGTGAAGACAACAAAAGACAAACAACAATGACATACAAATGAAAAGACAAATGCGGACAATAAAAGACAAACAGAAAGACAAACAACAATGACATACAAATGGAAAGACAAATGAAGACAACGAAAGACAAACAACAATGACATACAAATGGAAAGACAAGTGGAAACAGCGAAAGACAAACAGAAAGACAAACAACAATGACATACAAATGGAAAGACAAGTGGAGACAATGAGAGACAAACAGAAAGACAAACAACAATGACATACAAATGGAAAGACAAGTGGAGACAATGAGAGACAAACAGAAAGACAAACAACAATGACATACAAATGGAAAGACAAGTAGTGACAATGAAAGACAAACAGAAAGACCAACAACAATGACATACAAATGGAAAGACAAGTGGAGACAACAAAAGACAAACAGAAAGACCAACAACAATGACATACAAATGGAAAGACAAGTGGAAACAACAAAAGACAAACAGAGAGACCAACAACAATGACATACAAATGAAAAGACAAGTGGAGACAACAAAAGACAAACAGAAAGACCAACAACAATGACAAACAAATGGAAAGACAAGTGGAGACAACAAAAGACAAACAGAAAGACCAACAACAATGACATACAAATGGAAAGACAAGTGGAGACAACAAAAGACAAACAGAAAGACAAACAACAATGACATACAAATGGAAAGACAAGTGGAGACAACAAAAGACAAACAGAAAGACCAACAACAATGACATACAAATGGAAAGACAAGTGCAGACAACAAAAGACAAACAGAAAGATCGACAACAGTGACATACAAATGGAAAGATAAGTGGAGACAACAAAAGACAAACAGAAAGACAAACAACAATGACATACAAATGGAAAGACAAGTGGAGACAACAAAAGACAAACAGAAAGACCAACAACAATAACATACAAATGGAATGACAAGTGGAGACAACAAAAGACAAACAACAATGACATACAAATGGAAAGACAAGTGGAGACAACGAAAGACAAACAACAATGACATACAAATGGAAAGACAAGTGGAGACAACGAAAGACAAACAACAATGACATACAAATGGAAAGACAAGTGGAAACAACGAAAGACAAACAACAATGACATACAAATGGAAAGACAAGTGGAGACAATGAGAGACAAACAGAAAGACAAACAACAATGACATACAAATGGAAAGACAAGTGGAGACAACAAAAGACAAACAGAAAGACCAACACAATGACAAACAAATGGAAAGACAAGTGGAGACAACGAAAGACAAACAACAATGACATACAAATGGAAAGATAAGTGGAGACAACGAAAGACAAACAACAATGACATACAAATGGAAAGACAAGTGGAAACAACGAAAGACAAACAACAATGACATACAAATGGAAAGACAAGTGGAGACAATGAGAGACAAACAGAAAGACAAACAACAATGACATACAAATGGAAAGACAAGTG